>OY757939.1:3615642-3825642 GCA_963585895.1 Sepioteuthis lessoniana
GTGGGTATTTAAATGACTGGGGGTGGGGTCGTCGGTCTGTTGGTTTGTCTGTTTGCCAGAGTCAGATGGTCAGTTTGTTAGAACAGTCTGTGAGTCTGTTAGACAGATGGTCTGTCAGTTGGAGATACGTTGGACGCAGGGTATGTTTTCTCACGTGCTCTATAGTCTTTTAGAAAAGAGTTGAAAACAGTCTACCTGCCAGCCAGCCAGTCAGCCAGTTGTGAGAAGTTGAAAGCAAGGTCTGCCAATTTTACAGACTTCACCGGTCCACTAGGAACTGTGTAAAATTTAACTTAGTGAGAGTTAATTGTTTTCCGTCGTAGAAGGGGAGCCAAGGAATGGTTTCTTCTCGTTTAAAACAGAAAAGTTGCTGAGCTCTCCCTACTCAATGAGAACAAATCTTCGGGGGCATTTTTTCATGAATAAAGGTGAGAGGAAGAAATTTAAGAAAAATGTTGAATTCCACAGAGTACTATCCTGAAAGATATCTGGTTTGGTTTGGTTTGTTGGGTTTTATGGCATATCAACCTTTGTAGGTTGTTTAACGCCAAATCTATTTTTATGTAAATATTCAGTTCTATTTCAAACAATTCAGTTTAGCATAAGTACACAGTTTTATTGTCAGAAAGCATTTCTATTTCAAACTATTCAAGCAGTTATATGTAACAATTCAGTTTAATGTAAGTACAGTTTCAATGTCAAAAACAGTTCAATTTCAAATAATTCAGTTTAGCATAAGCACGCAGTTTAAATGTAAATACAGTTTAATTGTGAAAAACATTTCTATTTCGAGCTATTCAGTTTAGTCAAGCAGTTCTAATTCAGCTTATTTAGTTTAGTATAAGTACAGATTTTGCTTACACACAGTTGAATGTAAAAACGCTTCTATGTTAAACAATTCAGTTTAGTGTAAATACAATTTCAATGTCAAAAACAGTTCTATTTCAAATAATTCAGTTTAGCATAAGCACGCAGTTTAAATGTAAGTACGGTTTATCTGTCAAAAACAATTCTATTTTAAGCTATTCAGTTTAATCAAACAATTCAGTTTAGCATAAGTATGCCGTTATTTCAATTTAACCCATAGATAGGGCCCTATCAGGTGCTACCACTCTAGGCCAGAGTGGACCTGGGAGTGATGGCAACGAAGGGGTGGTCCGTATTCCCCAAAGCCACAGCATTGCTGGGACCTCACCATTAGATTGTTTAGTGTCATATACAGGACACTCATTGAGGGGGTCTTACCCCTCTGCAGAGGTGCTGTCAGTGTATTCTTCAGCCACAGCCGACTGGGCAAAAGATATCAGGCATCCTTGGCGAAAAAGATACAGCTAACTGGAAGAGAGAAGAAAAAACCACGCACCAGAAATTTGAAACAAAATAAAAAAAAAAGAAAAAGAAAAAAGCACTTTGAATTCTGACTCTATATTGGTATTTCTGTAAAAATAATTTTGTGATGTACAATATTTCCTAGTTTCGGTCAAACAGCGAATAAGTCCATTTGAGTTTCCAGTTCTATCTGTTTATTTCATCTTTTATTTTTTGTGTTGAATCAAATGTGTTTTAGCTCAGCTATGCACGGCAAAATTTGTGCAATGTCGGTGAAAACGTATATGTTGAATTTATTTTCTTCGAAATAAATTCTTTGTAATGGGATAAGAGGTTGTTTGTCTCGGAAATACAGTTGTTGTTTTCCAGTTCCCCTGTTCTTACGCGCCGTTTTTTTTTATTCCTCTTTCTCTTCTTTGCCAATGAGGATTCTCAGTTTACTACTGTCTTGATAAGCAACATTCGAGGCTTTGTTAACTTTCCTCCTCTCATTTTTGAACCCACGGGTGACGACCTCGGATCATTCGAAAAGTATAAATAAAATAAAAACATTGCTTATGATTTTACTGAAATAATTGATTGTTTGTAGTCAGCAATTACTGAAAGACTGTCATATATCAGTGTAATTGCATTTTTTTTTTATTAGTTTCTCATTGTCTCGTAATTAAATTAAAAATAATCATTTCTTTCGTCTAAGAGACTTCCACAAAAACTTGGATTCTGACATATTTTAATGAATACTTTCTCATGAAAAGCCGCAAGGCATTAAATTTAAATTTATCCTGATTTGACCTGCTCTTTCGCAATACACAGTGAATCTATTTCCATTCGTTGATCATGTTTACATTTCCACAGACAAACTTAGAAGGAATCAAAGAACAACAAGAAGAATTCCAGTGACATTGTCTGTCCTTAAAATAGACAACTGATTGATGACAAACCAATTAGTTTTAATTAATTCCCAAAGCCTCAAAACTTATGTTGGAAGCAGGTAACGAGATAAAATTTCAGTCTTAGCGACGTCTGTTCAATACGAGAAACCTCCAAAACATAACACGTGGCAAGTTAAAAAAAAAAGACACAAAATTAATTTAAATTGATTAAAAGTCAAAATGAAATAAATAGATAAAAGAAAAGGCGCTAATTAAAAAACAAACAAAAAACAACAACTCCTACTTACTATTGTGACATTGTATCAGTTGGGTTGAATTACTTACGTTATCTGCAGGACAAATATAATGAAATTTGTTTTAAGTCGATGTAGATTCCAGGTAATTTTGAGCTTTTTTAAGCGCAATTGTACACGCTAATTGTAACCTTGTTTCATTTCTTTTTAATAAGTACATTTTTTTACCTTATTTTTTTAAATCCTTTTTACTGGTACATAGCGTTACAAAGAAATTCAAACTTCTGCTGGGAATTCTTTTTTTTTCTAACATCACCTTGTTGGTTGCAGCATTGAATAAGCTGGCTGATTCTACTGCAGAGGCGTAACCCTCTCCTAAAAGGAAGAATGCCGAGTCAAACATTAAACTACGTCTGATTGTGAAGATTCAGTTTAGGAGATGTGGGTAATGTAGACGACCCTCTGATCCGGAGTGTAGTATCTGTTTCGTTAAGGGTTTGGTGACTCTTTATCAATTTACCTTCGTATATCACTGTTATATATATATATATATATATATATATATATATATATATATATATATATAAGAATTAGTTTGATTTTTTATACATAAAGTGATTTCTCTCAGGATATCAACTAATAGTTGAATTTTCGAAACGAACTTCACACACACACACACACACACATTATATATATATATATACATATATACACGAGACGCATACGATAAGTTTCCAGGCGTTTTTTGTATGGGCACTTTTATTGAAAGTACACACATGAAACTCTAGTCCCCTTTGAAGTAATATCCTCCGGCTGCAATGCAATTGTTGTATCGTTCCAACAACTTCTGGTAGGCCCCATAGAAGTCCTCTTATTCGTCACAGCCTTTTTCCTCTCCTCAATTGTCTGAGCTTAGGGAATAACCAAAAGTCACAGGGAGCAAGGTCTGGACTATAGGGAGAGTAAGTAACCGTCTTGATGCCCATCTTGGTCAAATAGTCTGTGACAAGGATGGAGTTGTGGACTGGTGTATTGTCCTGGTGGAAATGCCACTGACCCGATTTGAAGAATGCTGGCTTCTTCCCTAGGAATCTCTTCCTGAACTCCCTTAAAACCTCAACATAGGAATCCTAGCTCTAACCCTTTGGCCAATCAACTCTGGTGTATTGAGTTCCTTACTCTCCCACACCTCTCATCATCCCTCACAGACTCCCTGCCTTTCTTGAATCTCTTATGCCACTCAAAAACTGATGCTTGATTCATGCAAGATAATCGAAAAGCAGTCTGAAGCATTCCATACGTTTCTGTGGCATTTTTTCCAAGTTTAAAACAGAATTTTGTTGCATATCGTTCTTCTAATGTGTCAGATTGCATTTTTGAAATTCAGCAGCAGTGACAATCAGGCTTATGTAGGGTGTATTCCAATTGCTGTTGTAGCTGTTCGTTTGAAGCTGAAATCATCAAAATTGGTCAGTCATGTCATAAGATGTATAGCAATAACATGGTGAATTTCCAAGGGTCTACGCCAATATTAAATGCCTATACTAAGAATGCCTGGAAACTTATCGTATGCACCACGTATATATATATATATATCTCAGAGTCAGACAACTTACATTCAAACCCAGGGTCAGACAACTAACCTTTGAAGCAGAAAATATCGCAGCGTCAGACAACTCACCTTTCAAATCCAGGGTCAGACAACTAACCCAAAGGAGATTTTTTTTCTTTCAAACTTACGAAGAGATATATATTTTTACCAACCCCTCTGCTTGGAGTTTATCAGGTTTGAATTCAGAGTTTTCCTTCTCCTAGACTAGTTGCCTCACCAAGGCTGAAAAACCCAGTCTGCCCTACTATTTACCCATAGCTGGAGGGAGAATAATTGGATTCATACCTTCCCCAAGGGTATTGGTGCTATGTGAAATGCAATCAGCCTCGTCCTGGATTTGAACTCGTGTCACCGTGTCCATTCCCTACGACGATAACTATTACACCACGGGCACCTCCATTGAAGAGATATAGTGACAACCATACACTGCTGTAGCATATATATATAATGCTTATGATAAAAGAATTGTATCTTTACCCTCAAAATACTTGCATTTACACAAAAGACTTGGAAATGCAAACTATGAAAATAAAATAATTACTATTTTGAATGATGTAAAGTTGGAATTCCTCAAAAGTTATTCCTCCTTGTTGATAGGACATAAAATACGTTTACTGCATCTCCCCATAGAGTGGAAATGATACCTCTACTATGGATATGGCCCTTCAAAGTAACGGATAGTGAGGATTCAATTTTGGAGATTACCATTACTCCCAGGTCCTATATGATCAGGAATAATATTACCAAGTTAGGGTCCTATAAATGGTTCAAAGATTATTCGCGTTATAGAGGGACGTGTGTAAAACAATAAATAAATGAATAAATAAAACTGTTCAAAGATTATTCCCATTCTTGAGGAATGTAGGCAAAACAATAAATGAATAAATAAAACTCTTCAAGAAACAACAGCACAAAAATGCATATATGAACGTACTGTGAACGCGATCCCTTAAATCAAAGCGTAGTATCGCTACATAAGGAAATGATATCAATTTTTAAAAGTATAAAGTGTTATATATGCAAGTGAAAACTGTTATTATTTTAACGAATATAAAATTTAGTTCTTCCTACAAAATAAATAGAAAAAATCTTCATAAAAAATAAATGGATGCTAATTTATATTTCACAAATAAAATTCTTTTTTCAATATATCTAATTAGGTGTCCGGGTTGAGAAGATACAATTTAGTGCAGCCTAGAAAAAGTCATGGACAAATATAGAATAAAGTAAAAAAATATAAAATCAAATTCTTCAATATATAGATGAAAACTTCAAGTAGCAATTTTAATTAATTGTTTTCAACGATTAGGAATGTTTGTTTTGTTTTATTTTATTTTTATTTTTGTACATGAAAAATCAGATTGAGTTATTTTATGCCAATGTCAGCTTTTGTTTTTGAGTTCAAGTTAATAATAATAATAATAATAACCTGTCCGAGAAAATAACACGCACTAACTCCTGTGGGACTTTGATATACAAACAGATCACCAGATCTCGGCCCGAAGACCAGACCTTATGATAATCAAGCAAAAAAAAAATACATAAATAAAATCTGCAAAATTGTCGACTTTGTTGTCCCGGCAGACCACATAATAAAACTGAAAGAATGCGAAAAGAGAGATAAGTACCTTGACCTTGCTAGAGAATTGAAAAAACTATGGAACATGAAGGTGGCAATTATACCAATTGAGGAGACTTGCTGTCACTGAATCTCCAGTGAAAAAAATCTAATGAGTAATAAATAATAATAATAATCTGACAGCAGGAGGAAGAACCTTAGCTGAAACAAAGATCCAAAGAGGCATTTTCCAAGGAGATGCACTATCACCCTTACTAATCATAATAGCCATGATGCCACTTAACCACATACTTAAAAAATGCTCAATGGGATACAAACCCAGCAGATCGCAAGAGAAGATCAACCACCTAATGTACATGACATTAAACTCTATAAAAAATGAAAAAGAACTAGACACTCTCATACACGCCGTCAGAATATACAGTCAGGACATAGGAATGGAATTTGACATACAAAAATGTGCCATGCTCATCATGAAAAGTGGCAAACGACATATGACTGATGGAATGGAACTACCAAATCACGACAAAATTATAACGCTCGGAGAAACTAAAACCTGCAAATACTTGGGTATCTTGGAGGCTGACACCATCAAACAAGTGCAAATGAAAGGCAAGATTCGAAAAGAATATCGCAGGAGAACTAGAAAACTACTCAAGTCAAAGCTATCCAACAGAAACCTCATCAAAGGAATAAATACTTGGGTTGTGCCCCTCGTTAGATATTCAAGAGCCATCCTCAATTGGACCAGAGATGAACTTAAACAAATGGATCAAAGAACAAGAAAACTAATGACCATGCATAAGGCATTACATCCCAGAGACGACGTTGACAGACTATATGTATCTAGAAAAGAGGGAGGAAGAGGACTTGCTAGCATCGAAGACAGCGTTGACACATCGAAACAATGGCCCGAAGACTGCATAGAAAAACACAAACGACGACTAATTACAGCAATCAGAAACGATACGGACAGCACGATAGACGATAGATTAACAACAACTAGGAAACAAGAATGGAAGGAAAAAACTCAATGACCACTTTAAACGACTAATAGACAACATCACACACGAGAAAACCTGGACTTGGCTAAGAAAAGGAAACCTTCCAAGAGAAACGGAATCTCTCCTAATTGCAGCATAGGACAACACCATAAGGATCTATCATATTAAAGTGAGAACAGATAAGACGCAACAACACAGTAAATGAAGGCTAATTTGACCATACTAACAAATGGTATATGCACAACCCAGCACCTGTCTTAGAAAGTGACACGCATAAACTCCTATGGGACTTTAACATACAAACGGATCACCTAATCCCGGCCAGAAGACTATACCTTATAATCATATTAACCAACCTCTCCGCTCGGGCAGGATATGACACAAGGTCGATTTTTAAGCAGAGTTTAGCAGGTTTGAATTCAGAGCTTTCCTTCTCCTAGACTAGTCGCCTCACCAAGGCTGAAGAACCTAGTCTGTCCTACTATTTACCCATAGCAGGAGGGAGAATAATTGGATTCATACCTTTCCCAAGGGTATTAGTGCTATGTGAAATGCAATCAGTCTCGTCAAGGATTTGAACTCGTGTCGCCGTGTCCATTTCCTACGACGATACCCATTACACCACGGGCACTTCCATAGCCATTACACCACGGGCAAAAAAAAGAGGACTTGCAAAATTGTCAACTTTGCTGTCCCAGCTGACCACATAATAAATCTGAAGGAATGTGAAAAGAAGGATAAGTACCTCGACATTGCTAGAGACTTAAAAAAGCTGTGGAACATGAAAGTGACGATTGTACCAATTGTGATTGGTGCTTTTGGCACAATAACTAAAGGGTTACTAAAAGGCCTGGGGGACTTGGAAGTTGGCGGACGGGAAGAGACTATCCAAATGACAGCATTGCTGAGAACGGCCAGAATACTGAGACGAGTCCTGGAGACTTGAGGAGTCTTTCTGTCATTCAAACTCCAGTGAAAAACCATCGGCTATCACTGATGTGAAAAACTCTAAAGGAGTAAATAATAATAATAATAATACAAGGCGAGGATAAATAAGACTCAACAAAATAGCAAATGCAGGCAATGCAGACAGAAATGAAACCATCAATCACATAATAAGCGAATGCAGCAAATTAGCACAGAGGGAGTATAAGGCGAGACAAGACTGGGTCGGCAAGGTGATCCACTGGGAAATGTGCCAGAAATTTAAATTTGACCATACTAACAAATGGTATATGCACAAACCAGCATCGGTCCTAGAAAATGACACGCATAAACTCCTATGGGACTTTAACATACAAACGGATCACCGAATCCCGGCCAGAAGACCAGACTTAATAATAATCAACAAAATAAAAATGAGAACTTGCAAAATAGTCGACTTTGCTGTCCCGGCTGACCTCAGAGTAAAACTGAAAGAATGTGAAAAGAAGGATAAGTACCTCAACCTTTCTAGGGAATTGAAAAAACTGTGGTGACAATTATACCAATTGTAATTGGTGCGTTTGGAACAGTAACTAAAGGATTACTCAAGGGACTGGAGGACTTGGGAGTTGGCGGACGAGTGGAGACCATCCAAACGACAGCATTATTGAGAACGGCCAGAATACTGAGAAGAGTCCTGGAGACTTGAGGAGACTTGCTGTCACTCAGACTCCAGTGAAAAACCATCGGCTAACGCTGATGTGAAAAGCTCTAATGAGTGATTAATAATAATAATAATAATAATAATTGTAATATAGCCAAAGGAATGAACGAATGACATTTTCTTTTTTACAAAAATATATACGTCTTTATTTCTCTCGAGAGGGCTCAAATCTCTGTAGGCGTGTGAGAGACAAGGACAGGGCGATGAAGGCAGATTGCCACATTGACCCATAACTTCTTCTTCTCTTGACCATACCACGCTGTGTTATCTTCAAGGCCCTACTTAGCATTTCTACTGCTTCTTGGCTGGAAGAAATTTCGTTCGTGTTCCTAGAACCTTGAACCTCCGGCAAGATCAAGGTAAGCTTAAAAACGCTGAATTCTGGTTTGGTTTGCGTAGGTTTTATGGCATAACAATCATTGTAGGTTTTTTAATGCCAAATCCTTTTAATACAGATACATTAAATAAATGATCTCTCAACACATTTTGTAGATAACATTTTTAAACGAGTCTGAACTCGTTTTTTTTTTAAGGTGAAAGGGTTTCCTTATTTCTATCTAATCCGAATAATTCCTTTTACTATTAATCATTTATTTGCACATAGTTTGATGTTTTCAGATACTTCTATGTATCACTACCAATTCAATTCAACATCAGTCATTTATTTACACACAGTTCTATTTCAAATAACTGAGTTTTGCATAAATAGAGTTTTTGTTTAGTCTCAGTGAAATATAAAAACAGTTCGATTTCCAACAATTCAGTTTAGCTCAAGTAAACAGTTTAGGTGTCAAACAGTTCTTTTTGACCCATAGATAGGACCCTATCAAGTGCTACCATTCCGGCCCAGAGTGGACCAGGGAGCAATGGCAATGAATGAGTACTCAGCATTCCCCAAAGCTCCAGCATTACCGAATCCTCACTATCAGATTATTTAGTGTCATATCCAGGACTCTTGTTGGCGGTGGGGGGGTATTATCCCTCAGCAGAGATGCAGTCGATATATTCTACAGCCCAGGCTGACTGGATTCTGGGTTCGTGCTCCAAGTTGAAGAGACAGCTCCATCGAGTAGTACTCTAAGTGTGTCATGCGAGCTCACAGTGTGGTTAGTCATGTTTATCACCTCGACATGAACATCCAGATATGCCAAAAATATATTACAAAACTTTGATGATTCTTCGATGGGTCATTACAATTTTCATTTTATTATGATCAAAAATCTTATAGTCCTGGATCTGAGGTTTTTGGCCAAACACAAGACTGCAGAAGCAGCACTCTCAATACTCGATAGATATACAAGTACCTTCAAACAATTCTACATGTTTCTAAAACTGAAAATGTATCCCAAGGAAAATGTTTAAAGACGTGTAAAACATTAAAATTATTAGATGACGCAATTCACACCATAGAAAAACAAATTTCAAAGTTATCCTAACCAATGAAAACCTTCTTAACGGGCCCGTGGCGCAGCGGATAGAGGCGTTGAATGTCCACGGTTCCCGGTGAGCATTGTCTGAAGATAGCGGTTTCAATTCCAACCCAAGCCGGCCAGAGGTTTAAAGGGTCAAAAACGTGGTGCGATAGACAACAACTATGGAAGGCGGTAATTACTGAGGATACGGTTACAAGTTTCAGCATTCCTATCTGAGGTCGCAGTTAATCACCTGAAAAAGGCCAGAGGTGAAATTTGACCGAAACGTAGTGAGAAAAAGCAACAAAAAAACTACCAAGATGAGGACAAAAGTCCGCAATAAAAAAAAATTCTCAGATTAAGAAACCTCATCTCAAAAGGATTCCCAATTAAGACAATTAACTTAACCAATGAAAAGCTTGATGAAATAATGCTTACACCCAGGTCTATTCTGACCCGAAAGTTCAGTACCCGTTTGATTTGGTTTGGTTTGGTTTAGTATTATGGTATATCATCCATTGTAAGCTATTTAATGCCAAATCCTTTTTATACATATATATTAAATATATAGGATTTTGTTTGGTTTAGTTTTATGGCATATCAACCATTGTAAGTTATTTAATGCCAAATACTCTTTATACATATATATTAAATATATAGGATTTTGTTTGGTTTAGTTTTATGGCATATCAACCATTGTAAGTTATTTAATGCCAAATACATTTTCATACATATAAACAGTTTTATGTCTTACAATTCAGTTTAGTATAAGTACACAGTTTAGGCTTATTTGACCCATAGATATGACCCTATCAAGCGCTACGACTCTAGGCCAGAATGGACCTTGCAACGATGGCAATGACGGAATACTCTGTATTCCCCAAAGCTCCAGAATTCCTGGAGCTCACCATCAGATTGTTTGGTGTCATATCCAAGACACTCGTTTGGGTAGGGGTGTTACCCCTCTGTAGAGATGCAGTCCGTGTGTTCTGCAGCGCTAATCAAATCGGCCAGTACCTGTTAGGGTTCGATTGATGGATCAATTCGATATGTTTAAAGATTATCTATATTTGATAGGTCCGTGTACAAAAAAATCTACTAAGAAACAACTACACAAAAAAGGTAAATATCTACGTACAGTGAACACGATTCCCTTACCTATACACATAAAATAACCTCATACCGGTTGATATGCTGTTAAAATCAATTATCAATCACTAATCGAATAGCAATTTTGAAAAAGATTAACGTTTCATTCATCCTCCATTTTTTTTTCTTGATAAATACAGCTTTAATTTTGATAGTTTTTGAACAAACTTCATACATAGATTGAAAAAGATATATATACACTTTATACATTGATAAAAAAATTGACGTTTCATTCATCCTCCATTTTTGTCTTGATAAATATAGTTTTAGTTTTGATAGTTTTTGAACAAACTTCATCCATAGATTTAAAAAATATATACGTACACTTTATACATTTATAATGAAAATTGACGTTTCATTCATTCTCCATTTTCGTCATGATAAATATAGTTTTAGTTTTGAACACACCTTATACATATATACGAAAATAATAACAGCTAGAGGTATAATTAGTTACATACGCAGAAAGCATTATTTTATAGATTGAAAGTGATTAACATTTATCCCGAGAGAAGGAAAAAAACTTAACGAGTTTTATCAATGTCGTCTTGTTAACATCTAAGACGATCTGTCCGAATCCTTCCACGTTTATCTGATGCAGACTGTTGACATGGACAATTTTATACTTTTTTGAAATTTTATGTAGTTTTTTTCAATAAACTTTATGAATTTCATCGATTTCTCTTCCAGAAATCGAACTTATTTTTTTTCCATGTTATTCGATTACTTAGCAGTGAAAATGAGTAACTAGCTTATCAGACCTATCCGATATTTTCAAAGCACAAAACAGAAAGTTCATTGCTACATACTAATCTTCCTTGTTGTCTCTGGTGGTGCGATGGTTAATAAGCTTGGTTAGTTGACCATAGTGAGCTCAATAGCTACCAAGTGCTCTCAAACTGCTGGCCTTAACTAACATTTAATCTAGGAAAATGAATTCATGTCCCTGTCATGTTGACATATATCATTTTGCTAATAATTGATTGATTTTAACGACATGTCAAACCATCTTGGGTAATTTTATGCCAAGAGGTTCAGTAATTGTGTTGCTGGTACATTCACATTAAAATCATTTTTGTAGATGTTTCTTCTGGGTTCTCTGCACACAGTTATATATCAAATATACTTATCTAATAAAAAATAATTTGCAGAATTTTCTGGTTTCAAATATTCTTATACTATATATGTTTTCAAGAAATTATTTCAATTTAAAAAATTGTTTGCACAGTTATAAGGTTTCATTTAACTAAAAACACTCCTTAGTAAACAAGTAGAGCTCCAAGTGACTATTCTTAAGAAAAATGCTTGACATTTATTTGGCCTCAAGTATTCTTATCGAATACCAATAATTTTTGAACAGATGGACCTTAACAGGTACTACGATTTCGCGTCAGAGTTGGCCTGGAAATAATGGCAATGAAAATGTACTCCACACTCCTCAACCATCCAGAATTGGAACTTCACAATCAGTTCCAGTTTAATGTTATATCCAGGACACCCCCTTTTAGTGGGGGTCTTACTCCTTCACCGGGGATACATTCAGCATACTATTAGCTTCACCGTCAGGACAGAATACAAGTCTGTGTCAATCAGTGTATAATAAAAACTCAACTCATAAGTTTAGAAAAGGCATGTCCCAACGGTTTATTTCTACGTTTATTGAATATACACCAATTTTGGAACAGCCATAAAAATTTAACATGGGTTTTATCCAACCTAACTGTAAATAGATTTTGTAATTTAAGGGTGTGGTCACCAAATTCTACCGAACGAAGTCAGAATGGAGAAAAGAATTAGATAATTTAGCGATTGAAAGTATCTGTGTACGTTCAAGACACTATTTTTGGTTTTTGGCGATATAAGATATTTTTAGATAGAACATAATATTACCAAATCATCGGAACAACTTTATATTAAATCTTACATTGAGAAGCATATATTTTGTCTATTATTATCATGTGAATAAAGCAATTACGTATTAAATCCTTTATAAAGCATATTATATATTGGTTGTTAAATATATCATAAGTAAAACGAAAAATCCTGTTTAAACAAATGAGAAAGAAATTCAGAAATGTTTTACAAATAATGTGCAGTTATAAATATTTCTGGAAAACCGGGAAATACAGAACATTTCTGATATTCTGTGAAGAGACAGTATTTCATAGGATAAGTTGTAGTAATGTTATGAAAATAGATTAAATTAAATTGAAAATGAATGATATTTAAAGGGAATCCCTCTGGCGCTTTGGCTAACACACTGGTTTCTTTGCTTAATGGCATATAAATACAGGTGGGTTATTTAATGCCAAAGTCATCTTTTTTTTAGAAGAACAGCATTTATACTAGCTAACAAATAGCTGGTGGGTATAAGGGGTTCCATCACTTTCCTAAGAGTATTAGAATGAAAGTAAACATTATATACGAGTGAAGTACGATCTCTACTGACTACTGTGTCACAGTCGGAGATGTTAGCCACTACGCAACGGAGATTCACTTCTGAGAAAAGTTAGAGAGAATTCGAACTCTGTTCGACTTATTTCGTTCAATTTCGAACTAATATTGTTAAGAAAGTTATGAACCACTTTATCATCCCAGCAATGGGTTAAATAGTTCTACGGTTATACTTCATTAAGGCTGGCTTTGGCATTAAATAGCCCACGAAAGTTGATATGCCATTAAACTAAGAAATCAAACCACACCAAGATCTTTCAATTGAAAAAAATTGATTGGCAACAAATAAAAAAAAAATTCAATATAAACATTAAAATTCCCATTAAAATGTTAAAGTATCAACATAAATTGTTTTTATAATTAAAGTTTTAACAAAAATAAATTTCAAGGTTTGGTTTCTTTGTTTAATGGCATATCAACCTCTGTAGGTTATCTAATGCCAAAGCCATTCTCCTAGAAGAATAGTAGTGGTACTATTTAACCCATAGCTGGGAGGATAAGGGGGTTCATACCTTTCCCAAGAGTATTTGCTCAAAAGTGAACGTAAATAGCGCGACTGGAGTACGAACTCGCGTACTACGATTCCGTAGTCCAGCGCTTTAACCATTACACCACGAGGAAAACCCCCAATAAATTTCAATTAAATCATCTATAAAGTAGACTTTGAAATTAAACGTTAAAATCAAAGAGATTCACGCCTTTTAAAAGTAAATCATATAAAAGTCGAAATAAAGTAGCAGAGCCAGATAAAAGGTCGTAAGAATGTTTACTGCGTGACAAAGTGATATCAATTGTCAACAGGTGTGATAAGCTTAGCAAAACATTTTACATAATAGGCAAAGCATTCAATGAGAAAAAAAGATAATGTCTTAGGCTCCAAAAGCCCTCCACAAACCTAGATATACGCATTGGTTAAATATATATATACGGTTTGCGTGATAAGCATGAGTTCAATCCCAAGAACAGACAATCAAATCGATTCACTCGGTAAAATGAATGGGCGTGGCATCATAAGTAATTATTAAAGAAGTGACAAATATGAGATGTCCCCAGGAAAAATACAGAACATTCCAACTCCTTGGATTGAAGAGAAATTTCTACATTGACGTTAGATAAGCCACATCACAAGAATAGAAAAGATTGAAACAAGATTTCCTTTGGCATGGGCAGCAAAATGAAAATAATCTACTCCGAATTTGAAATGATATTCTTATAGTCAACTTCAGTAGAAAATAAAGAATTAACTCATCTGAAAATACCCCTGGCAAAGGACAATGGGATAAGAATAATCTACCTTTGTAGACCGAAAATAAAGCTTTAGTTAGAAATTCCCAGAAAGGTTATCAAATATGGCACGGACCTGATGTAGGCTGGAAGGCAAAACAACGGAAACTGTGTAATTATAATAACTGAGAGGAGAAAAGTAACTCTTATATATATATATATATATATATATATATATATATATGTATGTATGTATATATATATATGTATGTGTGTGTGTGTGTGTGTGTGTGTTTAATATCAGATGTTCTGAGAGAAATATAAATATTAGCATTCATTCTTGCTTCAAGTATGAATTTGTAAGTTTTCCAAATACAATAATATCAAACATTATTTGCAACTTAAAGGTGCTGATAATAGTAAGTAATTTCAGTTTTCATTTAAAATCCCATTTTAATAATCTTTTATCGGACATTAGAAAGTTCAGTAAATATCTTCATGACCTGCCATTGTGAAGTGATTAGTGAAAACATCTTGCAGACGATTGACAATTTATGCACTTATCGAGTTCCTTTGCTATGGGAAGGATGTGACAACACAAAGTGGATTTTTAAGCGATGTCATCATCCTCCTTCTCATCATCATCATGTCGTGCCGCCAGCACGGATATCCCTGACCCTCTCTCGCCACTTCCCCTATTATTCATCGCCTCTGTCCGGTCTTCAGAGCTACAACAAGTATCCCCACAGAGCTTTTGTATGTATGTTCGAGCAGATCTTCCTGCTTTTGAACGGCCATATGTGTGTGACACTATAAGGGTGGTCCGCTAAGCAGACGATCCCTTTGTCTGTTTTGGCGCAAAACCAAACAAAGGCCTGAGCCCGTGATCTTCGACGTGACCGGAAGTGGCTAAGGGATCGCGAGTCAGGAGTTGGACAAAGGAAGCCACAGAAGGCAGTTGGCGACGGCCGACGGAGAGGGACAGTTGGCAGTCGACACCGGACAACAGAAGAGACCAGTCGTTATGAGATAGGGTCCAGCAGCAGGGAGGGAGGACCAGTTAAGATGAGTCAGCACTCCTCGTGGTTTGTAGAATTTTCGCTAGAAATACTCGCTAGCGTTAGTCTACTGGGAATGCAGAGTGTCACAACTTAACCTTCTTGCACTTGAGTCCTCGTTTGTTCTTTTTTTCTTTTTCTCCCACTCCAATGATTTTATTTCTTTTGGCCATAAGGAAATGTGCGATACCCCTATCGGAACCACTAGAAGAATCAGCGGCCAAGAATGAGATTGTTTCGAAGTTGATATATTCGGGGGACCGAGGGAGTATCGTCACATTTGGCGCCGTGACCAGGGAAAAAAAAAACCCTGACGGAAAAATAAGAAAGAATCGAGGGATGGAGGAATCGAGGAGCGAACGGACGAGGAAGAAAGAAAAAAAATGCCATAAGTACCCCGCGAGCTGCGAGAAAAGAAAAGAAGAAAAGAAAGAACAAGAGACAGACGTGTGCAGAGAGACAACAAAAAAAAAAACAAACTCAAAACAAAAGCAAAGAAATACATCCTACACACGAAAAGACTTTTACAAAAAAGAAAAAGAAAATGAAAGAAACAAAGAGAAAGAAAAAAAAGGTTGAAAAGAAAGAAATTTACAAAGGTAGGACAGCACATCCACCCCACCCCCTGCACTCGAAAATAAGAACAAAAAAATTTCGATTAAGGAAATCTAGAATGTAGAAAAAAATCCCTAGTAATCTATTTCGTTTTTGTGTTTGTGTATGTTTAACCCTCTTATAACTGCTGATTTTTTGTTGTTGTAATTTTGTTAGAAGGGAAGGGAAGTATTTCTTTCCTTACCCCCTTCCCACACTTATCTTGACCGTTGGTATTCAAAATGCTTGTTTTTTTTTTGCCAAGCAGTTTTCATAGTATTTTTATACTTAAGTGTTAGGACCAGTGGCTTAAAAAAATTATTGTCCTTTCTGGGAAGTTTTAAAGTATTTTTTTATGTTAGAGAGGTAATGGGTTAACGTAGAATCGTGCTGAGTGCAGGGGGCAGATAGGGGAACTTCTCCGTCCACAAAAAAAAAAAGGAAAATTCAAGGAAGAATGGCGGAAAATTTAAACCAAAAAGAGAGAAGGAGGAACAGATAAAGAAATAACAAAAAAAAAAAAATGTAAAATTGAAAAAAAAATGGCGGAAAATTTGAACAAAGAAAGAGAAGGTAGAACAGATAAAGTCATGAAAAAAAAAAAAGAAAAAGAAAAAGAGAATGAAAAGAGAAATAAAGATATTGCTAAGGTAAGGAATTTTTGTCACTGCATCCATGCTTGTCACAGTTGAAAAAAAAAGTAAGTTTTAGGCTTTTGTTTTTTTGTCAGTTTAAAAAAAACGGTTGGAAACAAACGCTATCACCTCCACCCAACTCTGACCACCCCTGGTAGAGGGAAGATGTCAAAGTGGACAGGAGAGAAGGAAAGAAGGAAGCAAAGAGAAATGGTGGAAGCGGGCAAAGATCCCAAGAGAGACAAAGGTTAGAAGGTAGATGCGTGACAGAGATTCCTTGAGAACGATTTTTTAATATATATTGGCAATTGGAGTGGGTTTATTTTTATAAGTTTTTTTTGTTTTTTTTTTTTTATTACTTTTTTGGTTTGTTTAGTTAGAGTGTGAATTTTTTCATTTGTTATACTTTACCTTGTTTTATTTTTTGTTGATTTTTAGGGTTGAGCTTGCCTTATCATTTACTTTGTTATTTGTTTTTTTTTTGTTTTTGTTTGTTTGTTTGTTTTTCTTTCATGGATTTTCTGCTTTTTTTACCTTCATGGATTATCTGTTCTTTTTTTATTTTTTTTATTTAAAAAAAAAAGTTTAATTGCTCTTGGCACTTCTTCACTTCATCTGGTCATGTCCCCCCTGGGGCTTAGTTGCACAGCGCCTCCGTTTCGAAGTCGGGTATCGACGGGTAGTAAGTTATGCAATTGATGATTTGGGAAAGTGAGAGGCCTAATTAACAAGATTTGATGAATATGGTACTTTGAAGAGACGGTTGATGACGGGGTTGGGAGGACGATGCCTGGGCGCGAAGCGGTGTCCGGTTGCTCCCCCCTCTGGTTGGTCATGGCTGGCCGATCTGGTGTCAATTGTTTTGTCCTTTTTATCCTTTTGAAGATCCATGGAGATTGCTGGCAGGGTGCTGGATTGGCGAAAAGTTCCCAGTTCAACTGTTACCGGGTTGGAATTACGGGGCCAGGGGCCACATATGCTGTGATGAATCAGCACACCTCGTGGTTTGTAGAATTTTTGCTAGAAATACACGCTAGCATTAGTCTACAGGGAATGCTGAGTGTCACGACTTAACCTTCTTGCACTTGAATTGACCCAAGCCTTATTGTTCGTTTGTTCTTTGTTCTTTCCTCCCACTCCCTAGATTGTATTTCTTGTACCGTAAAGAAATGTGCGATACCCCTATCGGAACCACTACATGATCACCAGCCAAGAAGTGGAATGATTTAGAGAAGTTGATGTAACGGGGGGAGATCGAGGGGGTATCGTCACATGTGGGAGTCCATAGTACATCACTTACGAACTGCTTCTCCAGCAGTGTCCTGCATGTTTGGTTCGTTAGATGACGTACTGTTGATTTAAATTCAGTTTTCCTTTTCCGAAGCTGGTTACCTAATCAAGGCTAAAGAATCCAGTCGGAAAGAGTATGGGTCAATAACTTATAGCTGAAATAAGAACAAATGGATTCATGCTCTTTCTTTAGGACATTGGTGCAAAGTGAAAACCATATCCAGGATTTGATATCAGCTCTCTGTTTCCATTTCCAATGCCTATAATAATATAATTATTACCGTGGTGTAATGGTTATCGTCGCAGGAATTGAACACGGCGACACGAGTTCAAATCCTGGACTGATTGCATTTCACATAGCACTAATACCATTGGGAAAGGTATGAATCCAAATATACTCCCTCCAGCTATGGGTAAATAGTAGGGCAGACTATGTTCTTCAGCCTTGTTGAGGCAACTAGTCTAGGAGAAGGAAAACTCTGAATTCAAACCTGTTAAACTCCGCTTAAAAAAATTGACCTTGTGTCATATCCTGCCCGAGCGGAGGGGTTGGGTAAATATGATAATTATCACATAAAGTTTCAGTGGTTCCTCCATGGCATATGTAAACGTGAAGTGGTTGCTCTTTGACTGTCTCTCTACTCAGTCAGATTGATTCTAAGACTTTTGATCGTGGGGGGTCAGCCCGGGATGTAAAATAGTTGTCGAAAAAACACATTTTCCATTATTGTAACCGGTATTCTGAATCAGGGATACCTTTTATTTTATTTATGTTATTTGTTGACAATAAAGAAACTGTTTTTGAGTATAAAATATCCTCCCAAAATTTACTAATTTCTTTTTCATACCAGTTTTCTGAAGTCGATAAAATCTAATTTAACTGCTAATTCTCCTGCGGGGAGGACACTTTCTACTTTTACTTTTGAGTTCGTTCTCTCTCAGGTTGAATACTTATCGATAGCTATGTGTGTGTAAGTATATGTGTGTCTCTGTACCATAGCCAGATACGAAAATTTGGGAAATGTACATCGATTGTCCATAACTCATTTAGATACCATGTATACATAAAGAACATAGGAATCTCGAAATTCGAAAACACGTAACGACTTCTTTGTTCAGGTACGAAACCTTTTTATTACTTTTGAGTTAAAGGTTTCGACATAAGGAGAGAGACACAATCTTTTTATGCTGGCTTCTTCATCTGGCTCCTATCTCGTGCGGCACCCATGGCGCGCAAATTCGTCTCGCCTCAGCGAGCCCCAAAAGTCGAACCTTCTTGTTCGGCGTCTAGTTTCAACTCTCCTAACTTTCTTCAAATTCCCCAAATCCTCCGCACGCTTCCAGTGCGTGACGTCATTCGCACTCCGTCACCCAACCCCCTTCTCGGGCTATTGTGACATCTCTGAGTGACACGTCCGCTCTGCACGCGCACGCGTTAACACCTGCATCAATGTTGCATATATCTAACCTATGTGCTGAGCCGAAAGGTTCTCAGCCTAACTAAACCCAAAGGCATTAACCGAACTCCCTCGGCCATTATATTACATCTCTACTGAATGTAGAGTGTGTATTTCTCCTAGGTTTCTGGTACAGAAGACATTATTTACTCCCCAATTTCTGTCCAGGTATCTTCGATGACAATTACACATCCTTAATCTGCACCCGGTGACTT
Organism: Sepioteuthis lessoniana; assembly: GCA_963585895.1. Taxonomy (NCBI): domain Eukaryota; kingdom Metazoa; phylum Mollusca; class Cephalopoda; order Myopsida; family Loliginidae; genus Sepioteuthis; species Sepioteuthis lessoniana. The sequence goes on from OY757939.1 coordinate 3,635,429, forward strand.
CACAGTCATTTCCGGATCAATTTGTTATACATACTCGATATAGATTATGTTCGATGACATCAGGTATGTATACTACTGCTGGGTCTTGACAAACAACGGCGAGGGACACGTGTATATAAAAATATAATCTTATATTTTTATTCGTCGACGGTGAGCCCTGTGTGGAGCAGGAGAGTAACTAGAGAGTGTGAGTTTGCGCACACGGAGGAACCGTCGGGAGTCGGAACTTCCAGCGGGAACTAACTTCAGCCAAAAATTCTCACCCTTTTATAGTCTTAAGACTCTCACGCGATCCACTCGCAATGCTTGGTTTTCACTGACTATGGTTTACACGCACGCAATACTTGTTCTGAATTGGTTACAGATTAGACGCACGCATTACTTGTTTTCGGTAATCATTGTGTTGATTTTATCTACGGTTGAATATATCTGTCCACAACATCCGCCGGGTGCATCGCAGGTCAAGGTGATACATTACAGTTGTATTATCATATTCTGCTTGGAAGAATTCAAGACGTGTGTAACTTAACTCAGTGGATAAAAGGAATAATTCAAGACGTGTGTAACTTAACTCAGTGGATAAAAGGAATAATTTTAAATTGATTTGCAACTGAATGGAAAAATTCACGTGAAAACGGATGAAGTAAGAACCAAAATATTGTGAGAAAAACAAAAGGGAAGTACCTGTGGCTTCGTGGCTAACGTGATAGTCAGTTACATTGAAGTAAACGTGTTAGATTTCCTGTCAGCCATTAAATTGACTTTCGGACTTATACCATTGGATAATGTTTAGTTTGGTTATATGGCATATCGACCATTGTAAGTTAACGCGAAATCTTTTTTCATAAATATATATTAAATAAATGATTTTAAAAAAACTTTTTGCCGACAATTTCAAATAAGCCTGAGCTTTTTTTTTTTGGCACACAGTGAAATGGATTCAATTATTTCTGTCTAATACAAATAATTCTAATAACTATTAATCATTTGTTTGCACACAGTTAAATTAAACATCAGTCATTTGCTTACACACAGTTAAATTATCAAACAGTTCTATATCAAACAATTCAGTTTAGCATAAGTCAATACAGTTAGATGATTCCAAGTATTGCTATGTATCACTAACAATTCAATTAAACATCTATAATTTGTTTACAGACAGTTAAAGGATCAAAGAGTTCTATTTCTAACAATTCGGTTTTGAATAAATCAAAGTTAAATGTTTTCAAGAATTGCTATTTATCACTAACAAGTTAATTAAACATCAGTCATTTGCTTACACACAGTTAAATTATCAAACAGTTCTATATCAAACAATTCAGTTTAGCATAAGTCAATACAGTTAGATGATTCCAAGTATTGCTATGTATCACTAACAATTTCGCAGTCCATCGCTTTAACCATTACACCACGAGGACACCTCCCACTATTGCATGAGGACTTCACATGTTTATATTTTCACACTGATATGCACGTTTGGAGGAATTTTTTTACAATCACAAATTAAAAAAGTAAAATAAAATACTGAACTTTTTCACTTAGGTATTTATCTAAATCCTCCACAATGAGCAGCGTGTGACACCAGGTCAATTTTTAAATGAAGTGAAACTGGTTTACATTTTAAGTTTTCCTTTCAGTTATAAAGCATTTCTATGGCTGGTGATCCCAGACGGTTGCAGTTACAAAGCTTTCTTTTCCAAGGGTATTTGCCGAAAATGAAATACCGAGAAACTTGTTCAGGATTTTTTACTCGGATTTGACGATGTTATCCATAACGCTACACCTCCTAAACTTTACAATTAAAATAAATAGTAGAATATCTATTTTAAATCCTTTGTTTGAGTTTCATCCGGGTAATCAGTCGAGAGCACAAGTGTAGTACGGTAGATTTTCTTTTAGATAGCATTCTAATTTTTATTGTTTTTTGGTTTTTGTTTTTTTCACCGCATAAATTTCACGACAACAACCGAATGTCTTACATTATGCAGTCTACTTTGGTAAAATCTTTCTAAAATGCTTCCAAAAACTATTGCTAAAAGTCAAAAGCATCCTCATAGCTTAATGGTTAACATGCAGAACTGCAACATCGTAGTATAGCTAAAAGTGTACAGAACTGTTGCAAAAAGAGACTGAGAAGTGCGTGAACGGGTATTAGACAATCTAGATCGTACAGCACACTTAGAACAAGTTCTCGTTCGGTCTGCTGACTGCACGAATTTTTTTTTTTTTTTTTTGATTTTTAAAATTTTCACTTATACCCTTTGCTTGCAGTCATAAGTTTGGGTCGTAAATTGCTAGTCCATATGTCGATGACTGCGTGCATAAAAAAGGTAATACAAATAGCGAAATAGCTGAATCCCTAACTCCGGCATATAACTCTAATACATAGAAATCTAATTTTCCACAGACAAATATTTCTATGTTAAAAGCAAAAAAAGTAAATCCGTAGCAAGGTGTGTACTTGATATCATAGAAATTTTCACCGTGTGGATTTGGTTAAAGAGAGAGAGAGAGAGAGAGAGAGAGAGAGAGAGAGAGAGTAGCCTCCTCTATCAAAGACAATGAAAGATCGATGAGAAAACGAAAGGAGAAAGAAGGGTACACATTCCTGCCCCGATGACACAGCCAAACCTGAAAATTGGTAAGAAAAAGAACAATGTCTCGAACGCAAACAAATATTTATACTGATGTTTACAAGTAAAAAATATAAATTCATCCGTCCACATTTTCGATTGATTCTCACGAGAAAAAAAAACCGTAAACAAAAAAAAAAATCCAAAAAACAAAAGAAAAATTCCAAAAGCAAAGAAAATAAAAACAACGATTCCGTTTGAAGGAACTTAGATTACCCCAGATAATCTGTTGGGAGTAATATTATATAAGTTCAGAATTTGTTGTATATGTTTACACAACCCCTCTTTCAGGAGAGAGATGTGACACAAGGTCAACTTTTAAGCTGAGTATAGCTGGTGTAAAATGATTTTTCCTGTTGAATAGTTCTCTCGTTCTTCTTTGGCAATCTAATTGTTCTGAATCTCTCCTTTGGTCGGTCTTCGCTTTTCCCATCGATATCTTTTATCATTATTCCATTTCACCAATTAATAACAAAGACCTTTTCTGTGTACATATTTATTTATTAATCTAAATGTCTTTTCAACACACTGCATATTACCGACCATATGTGCCAGGGACATTGATGGAAATGATAGACAGCACTCTTTAGTGATTCTGGGCTAACAGATTGGCAAAAGTTAAGAGAGAGATTTTAACTTCTAGAACCTCTTGGTCACATGACGGTGGTTGGATAATCGCAGTCAAGGTTTCGAATTGATCTCGGTCTCATTATTTGTTAATTAAACTTATTTGACGTACATTTTCTGCTTTTGGGGACAACCTTATTAACCTTTTAAAAATAATCTACCTCGCAAATGATAGATTCAGCTAATCTATTGTCTAACATTCCTTCTGCTTGAGTGTTTGGCTTCCCTGGGCTGAAGATCCCGGTCTATCATTATTTTTACCTGAAACTGGGAGGGAGAAATGGATTCATGCCTTTTGATTTGAACACTGGTGGCCGATTTCATTTCCTCTGATGATAAGTGTTACGCTAGGTACGCCTCCATTTTTTTTGTAATTATTTGAAGTAGACCCCCCCCCACAAAAAAAGTAAAAATCGTTACAGGTCCAGTGATAGACGTTTACGAAATATAAACCCGAATGTTAAACAGACAGTTGAAGAGAATCGATCAGTTTCTATAAATTTTCTCCCTCTACTTTTAAGGATCTGCGGTCTCTCCACAGCCGGGCGCTTGTTTTACAATAATAATCTCTTTGATTATCATACAATCCGAACTAAAATAATTGCTGCATATTCGATGCATAAAATTTAATAAAATAAGTTTTGAGCAATTTGTTAATATTTCATAATGAGGAAGTTTCAATAATTGTATTTCACACCCAGTCGATTCAACTCATTATTCTTTTCCCTTCTCTCTTTTTCTCGTTCTCTTTTTTCTTTTCAGGGAACAAAAATCTCATGACTTCTCTATAACTAAAATATTAATAGGGAGATTCAAACTTTTACATTAGTTTCGTACGTAATAGTTTATGGCACAAGACCAAAACAATCCGAGAGTTGGGAGATTCCCGGACTGCTGTGGTTGGTAGTATCATGGTAGTTGGTGTGCTGGCATTATTTAACTCTTTGATTTGAAAGCTGCTCAAATGACCGTGCAACGTAGTCTAATTCAGGATCAGATGCTTTACGAGTTAGGACTGGACCATAGCGTGCTACGGAAGTAACTAAGAATATTTATTGTACAAAAGAGGAAAAGGCCGGTGATTAGAGTATAGTAAGAAGATGGTTAAAGAAATTTTGTTCAAGTTATAAGAAAGCGGACAATTACCTCAGATCGGCCTAAAAAGTGTGGATTCTGGGTTCGTGCTCCAAGTCAAATCCGAAGAGAAGCATTCGGAGGGTATCAGGAGTCTTAAGCATCTTCCTGACCTCAGCAAAAAGCATCTTGATCTGGCAAATTGCACCTCGCGTTTCACAAATCTTGCAAAACTTTTAACTTTCTCTAGTATGTCTATTTCTCAATATAGAAAACTTCATATCACCTCGTTTTTGCGTAATGAAAAGATGGACATTCACGCGAAGTTATTGATGACCTAAGAGTTGTTCGGCTGGCTAAGAGCCGACCAGAAAATCTCCCCCACCAATATGCAAAACTAGAAGGACAGAAGAATAACACTGAAACAAAAATGATTGAATGTTCCGATGTCTACGAGAAGCAAGTTAATGCCGTCGGGGAACCGAAGCCACATTATGGGCTCGATCGAATTGACATAGACATCAGACGAGTATTGATATATTATTTATTACACATGCACACTGCGATCTTAATATGGTATTTCCGTTTTGAACCTGTAGTCAGCCACTTATTTATAACCCACGGACTTGCCGGTCGATTCGTTGGTTTCCTAACTAATTATATAAATATTAACTTGTTTGGCGTTGAGAAGAAGCCTTGCGGAGGCTCTATGTATCGTCCACTCTTACATTTCGTTTCCTTATTAGGTATGACCAATTTCCATACACTACACCTAAGGTGAGACACAAAAATATTCTCTTCGTACGTGATCCTTTTATATAATTTTTCTAAAACTGATTACGTAAAGGAAAGAATAAAAGCAAATGTAAATTGTATAATTAAAAAGGTTATATATTTCTTTAGAATATGTTTGGACAAAACTTTCTGATTGATCGAAATTCGTTCAAAATATATAAACACTATGGTATCTCAGTGGTGATATACTTTGATATGTATGTATGAGTGTGTGTGTGTGTGAGTGTGTGTGCGTGTGTTGATGGATGCCACATATATCTTTATATACATAAATATATATAAGAAATGGTTGTGTTGCCAAAATATAAATGGTCAGCTATGCTCTTCTTCCTGGATGAGGTTTAGAACTTTTTGGCTTGGTTTGGTTTGGTTTCTTTGATTAATGGCATATCAACCTTTGTAGGTTATTTAATGCCAAAGCCATTCTCCTAGAAGAATAGTAGTAGTATTATTTAACCCATAGCTGGGAGGATAAGAGAGTTCATACCTTTCCCAAGGGTATATGTAATAGCGCGACTAGAGTACGTTAGAACTTTTTGAATTACCCTATATATATATATATATATATATATTGTTATCCACAGACAGACTGTTTCGTTCTATCAGAACTCTTCAGTGTGGCTAGACACGCAGGACGCTCAAAGCCGGGGTCGAAACCCGTCCAACTTTACGTTAGACTAAGTTTCAGACCTCTGGGCCTCCAAACGGACCACGTTGGCTAAGGGAATTTTTATAGGTATTTATTTTAGCAACAGCAGCAGCAGCCTTTGTTTACATTTTTTATACCCTATCGGCTACTAGAGTGCTCAATTCTTTCGAAGAGCTTTGCATTACGCTAGCGGCGGCCGACAATTCCTTCGCCAGAGAGCTCAACCCCCACGGGGGAGCATATATATATATATATATATATATATATATATATGTGTGTGCGCGCACGCGCGTGTGTGTGTGTGTGCGTGTTCAAACAGAATATTTCAAATGGTAATAGAATGACAAGGTATTTCTCATTGTTTGATTTTTAAATATGAATAATAATTCAAAACATATAATATTACGACTAAACATTTCCCTAATGATAGTTTAAAAAAAACAAATTGTATAAAATTGCCAGAATATTTAAATGTAAATTAGCTCATTCTCTGAATAACTTGTAGTTATATTTGATATCCATACCAAAAATGTTTTAAACCCAGAATGAATAGCACTGATGACCCTTCTTGATGCGGAAATGCACTACCATTTCTTTTATAACGTGAAAAATCTGAATTAATTTTTCTAGTTTTTGAACAAGTGTCAGTGTTGCCTTAATAGAAATGTGTTGTTTGGCTCTTATTTCAGTATGAAACTTAGGACTTTTTCAACGACTCTTGCACATGCTAACACACACACACACACACACACACACACACACACACACACATATATATATATATAAGGCATATACCAAAAGTAACGTGACTGGTATCGTAAATGATTTATTTCAGTTCCACACAAAAAATGACATGGTTTTCCCTTCCAAGAAAGCTCTTTCCTATCTTTCTCAGCCACACTTTTATGCATTGCTGGAAGGATTCTTCAGAGATACCTCTCGGCTCTGTCATTACGACTCTCTTAAGCGCTTCCACACTTTTAAAACTGGTCCCATTGATAATCCCCTTGAGCTTGGAGAAAAGAAAAATATTATACACAGCAAGATCAGATAAATAGGAAGGTTGTTCCAGTACAGCGATGTATTCTCACCCAGCAACTGCCACTTGTGAGCAGGGAAATTATTGTAGGGAAGCAAGGACAATTTTTCCTGCCATAACTCTCTTTCTTTTTATGTAGGGTCCTGACGTCTGGGGCTTTAGAATACACAGACTAGACTTCTGAAGAAGAGTATGACCCTTACAAAATATGTCTTGAATATGACACTAAATTATATTTAATGGTGAGGCTCCAGTCGCAGCACGACTGAAACTTCACCAAAGCTTCACTTTAGGTAATGTGGAGATCGCCTTTATACTCTGGTTCATTCTGAGCCATTGTGATAGTATTTGTTAGGTTGGACTCAATGGGTCAAACAGAACTGTTCAATCATTTACTAAGGATTATCAATGTTATTTGTTTGAAACATACATCTGCGTGCAAGTTATATTATATTGGAATAATTGATAAATAGAATTAGAAATACTAAATAACAATAGTTTTAAGCATTGAATGATGTGGAAGTGTTGTATTTTGACCTTTGACAGACCCTTCAGTAAAGGGTTTCAAAACAAAATGTTCCAGCTGTGTAAGCAAGACAACAACGGAAGTAGATCACATAGCATGAGAGCCGGAAGAAGAACTGGAAGGAATGGGTTGGCGTTATGAATATTATATATACACAGACACCCACGTACAGTTTATCAGTCAGAAGAGATTCGGTCAGTCAAGTTCGGAGAGCAGTCAGCGAGTGCCCAGAGACCCCAGTGGCTCCCGACTAAGAACTTTCCGTCAAATAAGCAAAGAGGTAAGGTCATGAATATTGACTCTCAACGAGGTTAAGAAAAGGTCAATATGCAGTCATCCGCCGGCCTTAATCCGAGTCCTTCGTTCTGTCTGTCTCTCTCTCACATAGTTACAGCCAATTTCAACTCTATCAAGTAATAAAGAAGAGAGGGTTATATTTTTATTAACAAAATCATTATTACCTTTTCATTATGCCATTATAAAATACAAGCAAATGATTATAATTAAAAAAAGATCATTTGTGCTAGATAAGAATACTTGAAACAATTTAAATGTGTGCAAAGAAATGAATTCTAACTCATAAAAACTTCATCATCAACATCATGTCGTGCCATCAGCACTGATATCCCTGACCCTTTCTCGCCACCTCTCCCTATCGTTCATCGCTTCCAGTAGGTCCTCCGAGCTACACGCCGTATCCTCACAGAGCCGCTGTATGAATGTTCGAGCTGGTCGCCCTGGTTTCGCTCGGCCATGTGAAAGAGTTCACAGGAGTACATCATTTATAAGCTCGTCCCTACTTCTCCAGCAGTGTTCCATATGTCTGGTTCGTCTAATTTGGATAGTTTTCGTGATTGGTGGTAGGTGGTCATATAGCTGCTGCTTTGTCGGGTGTTGCCTGCTGGACCAGTTCAATATTGCTCGCAGCATTCTTGTGTAGTTGCCGTGAAGGTTTTTCTCCATACGTTTAGTTAGCGTCCATGTAGTACCATGTAGATATAGCTGTATCGACACGATCGCTGCTTGGAAGAAACTGCATTTCATTTTATCGGTCAGGTCTGATTTGTTCGTCGCGTGTCGATGTCTTTCTCACGATGAGATACTGCTTCCTACGTTGGTAAACTTGTCTACCAGTTTCAGAGAGCGACTGTTTAGTGTGGAAATGTCTCCTGTTTGATTATAGCACATATATTCCGTTTTGTGTGCATTGACATGGAGGCCAATGCCTGCGGCGACTCGTTCCAGACTATGTAATAGTGTTTCGGAAACTTAAACTGTCTCTATAGAGGTAAACTATTCGTTTACAAATCACACACACACGTATATATATATATATATATATATATAACAGAATTTGGCATTAAATAACTCATAAGAGTTGATATGCCATAAAATAACAATCAACCAATTATTTTGTACACTTAGTGAAGCATACATCACAGAATCTCCACGTATATATTTACCTACAATTCTACAAGGTCAATTTTAAAAGCGGAGTTGAACAGGTTTCAGTTTTTCTTCTCCTAGACCTGTTGCCAGTCTGTCCTTACGTTTTTACCCATAGCTGGAAGGAGAATAATTGAATTCATACCTTTCTCAAGGGTATTAACGTTATGTGATGTGCAAAATAGTCATGTTCAGCATTTGAACTCGAGTCATCGCCTTCATTTCCTCAGACGATAACCACTACATCATGAATATTTCCACGTAGGAGTTCCACGTAGAATCACTGATCGATCGTCTGACCCTGTGGCAAGAACTCACAGTAGACGACGCCCTTCACACTGAAGAACATGAATTTGGGACTTTGTTTTGTTTTCTTCGGTTTTGACGATGTCGGAGATATTCACAGACTGCTCTGATGCTTGGTTTCTGGGTCGTACCCCAAAATTCATGTGTTGTCACGTGTGATGATTCGATGAAGCAAGTCTTGTTCAGTTTGAATACGCTCGGTGATGTCCTTACACACCTGCATCCAGAGTTCACCAGTCTGGATATTAATTTTGCGCTGACTTTCTGTATGCCAAAATCTTCAGTGAAAGTATTACAAAATTATTGTCATTCGGTAAACTGATAATCACTACATACATTTTGACCCGCTCAGATATCAGTCCTGCTTGTTGAAGTCCTCGCCCTCCTGGACTTATCCTTCATCTTTTTGCGCCTCTTTTTGAACATAGTTTACCACCGAAAAAGACATGTGCGTTACTTTGCTTTATCTCCGTAAGGTTGCTTAAGTATTTCAAGTGCTTGTAACGAATTTTTCCCCAACAGAACCTAACATTTCCAGTTTATTCGTTGCTCAATGTTCATCCTCCTTTCTTCAATGCTCATAATTGAACAACCTGAAAAAGGATATGGGTAAACAAAAACATGTAAAAAAAGCAATGGTTGCAGAAAGTTGAGCTTAGAGTAATATATTCCCTCTTTCGACTATAGCTCACACAGCACATCCAATCCCATTGATTTTTTCAATTTATATTATTATTTAGCGTTTTTTAAATATTAAATGAAACATTACACAGTAAATAACATTGAAACGATGAAGCGAAAAATAAAAATGGAAAATAAACAAGACCGCCCTTCCCAGAATGCTCCACAAACTAGATTTTTTCCCATCATGCTCCACTCAACAATACATAAAAGAATAAACCACATGGGGGAACACATTTTTGATCACATGAGCGAGAAACTGGCGTATATATGTTGTCCTAACTTAGAGACATATATGCTCTATCACCGACATTTATTTATAAATGTAGCTATATATATATATATATATATATATATATATATATATATAAGATAAACAGAGGGCAGTATGTAAAATAAGATTCTTATGTTTTGCTTTTGGAATAGAGTCATTAGATTTCATTCCTATAACGGGATATGTCAGTCAGATTCTATTTTGTGTGCGAGTGTGTATGTATGTATGTATGGCTATAAATGTATTCGTATATCAACGCATATATATATATATATATATATATATATATATATATATGTCAGGATGACGATACCTATGTTGGTGGTTGTGATACGTAAATATATCTGTCTTCCAACTCTGCCCTGTGTGTATGCTGCAGCATTTAGAGCTCTCTCTCTCTATCTCTCTCTCTCTCTCTCACACACACACTCTCTCTCTCACACACACACGCATACACCACTCGTTTCTCTTTCAAAGACTGAAAGTGGAACGTGGATATAGATTTACATCTTACAAAATGTAAGAGGAATATTCCATATAATATTTTTTTAGAATTCTTCAAAAGACCCCACCCGGCAAAATGTAACCTTCTATGGCACTCAGAGAGATTGTGTATTTTATTTTTTTTCCTTTTTTTTCTTTTATCTTTTTGTCGATTTTCTAACGAAAAGAGCGACTGCTTTTGTAGGAAAAAAATCACCAAAAATTACATTTGACGGAATCTTTTAAAACCGTGCGGGGTGAAGCATCTTTACTTTCATCTCGTCAATGTGTGGAAAGTAAGTGTAAGCCATGTCGATTCAGAAGATGAACATCAAAATCCGTAAGATAACGTGGACTGTAGAGTGGGAGGAAGCTCTATCAAGGCTTCCTATTCCATCCCGACCCATTGACTCTATTCTAAATGGCATACATTACCAAGATCACGGTAGCTTCAGAGCTGACATCTGATCAATCACATTTTTCGCATCTATCTATCTATCTATCTATCTATCTATCTATCTATCTATCTATCTATCTATTCTTTCCCTATCTATCTATCTATCAGCTACTCTTTTCTTATCTATCTATCTATCTATCTTATTATGTTATCTTAATATAATTCAAACAGTTCTCATATTGAATGGTATGGTTTCTTTATTTAAAGACAGCTCAACTTTCGTGGGTCAGTTAATGCCAAAGCCATCTTTTTTTAATAGTAGTGGTAATAGTTAACCCATCAATGTGTCTCCTATTGACGTCACATTTCTCACAGGTGTGTGCGCGTCTCTCTCCCTCCCTCTCTCTCTCGATCTATCTATCTATCTTAGTTTATTCATATCTATCTATCTATCTATGCGTGTGTATTAATTTAATTTAATTTTAATACATATATACATTAAATTATTATTGATTATTATATAAATAAACTAATTATCTGATGTAATTACCTATATTAATATATGGATTAAAGGAGCCTTCGAATACAGTCACCAACTTTAATTTTATATGTATGTATGTATAATATTTACAATGTTAGAATGATAGATTAAATTTACATAGTTATTCAGTGCTTAATGTTAGGGACAGAGCCACCGTAAAGTCAAATTTCGACCGATGATTGAAGTCGATTTTTAAAACTAAAAAAAGGACAAAACTTACTTTGTTAACCCCGAAGTGCTAAATATGAGTGATAGAGTCACTCTAAAGTCAAATGTAGACCGATGATTAGAGTCTATTTTTGAAACTTTTTTAAGAACGTTTAAGATCCCTGTCGTCATAGACGCTTTATCGTTCACTTAATAGGTATAATCAACAGAACGATATGAATCGATTGTCAGATACTTCTGATGATAATTGTTTTTCATTTATTTGTAAGTACCGACTGTGACCCACTCTCCATACTTGATGATTAAATGGTAATATCCTTTGTCAGAACTTTAAAAAAAAGTAAATATACCTACGTTTGTTCACCTCTACTTTTTTTTCTTTTACTTTTCCACTTTTAAGAGCTAATTGAATAAGCAACTACTTATTCTCATATCAGCACCTGCTAATAAACTTCGGTTTCTTATTAAAGAGGCAATTTTGTTTGGAGAAAGTAACGATGTTTTATTCCTCTTACAAACTCACTTCTCAATTTCTGGAACCTGTTCCACACGCATTACATCTTTTAACACTATTCCACTATACATTTTTTAAAAATTCGTCTTTGCAATCCCATATATATTTAGATAGCGTCGAGTTTATGGCATTTGAGGAAGTTATTTTTTTGCATGATGGAGGTTTGTATTGACGGGAAATTTTTGCCTTCACCGGAGGAAGCAGATTAGTGACGTGACCAGACCTAACACTGTTTTTGACGTTGAAGTGGGAAATAGGAAACTCGGCTTTTTTTTGAGAGAAGATTTTGATGGGAGTGGATCGCTCAAAAAGGAGCTCTGCACTTGATCACAGAGAACCATGTGGTGTAAAAAATTTTTTCCTCAGAATAGAAAAATTTCAAATGGCTGACTGAGAGCCAGATGGAGTTCCATCAGGTATTCTTTATCAATTGCTGAATCTTATTGTCAAAAAGAGATATTTTTTGCGGGGGGTGACTTCGTGGTGTAATGATTAAAGCGATGGTCTGCGAAATCGAAGCACGCGAGTTCGAACTCCAGTCGGGCTATTACGTTCACTTTCGGGCAAATACCCTTGGGAAAGGTATGAACATCCATATCCTCCCAGCTATGGGTTAAATAGCACTAGCACTGTTCTTCTAGGAGGATGGCTTTGGCATTAAATAACCCACGAAGGTTGATATGCCATTAAAGAAACCAAACCAAACCGGAGATATTTTTAATTGCTGACCTGAGGAAATTTTGTCGAGAAACAAATTACTGAAATTTGTCTCAGTACATTTTTTCTTAATTTTAATGACTGCAGCTCAATATTCTGCTGTCGTGAAGGCTTCCATTTTAAAGGACATTTTTGAACCTGTAAGACTGTTGTATTTTTGAATTCTTACGAATTCTATTATTTCTTTGTATCCGGACCTCTATTTTGTTTGTTGTTTTCGGCCCAAATCTTTTTCGGACTCGACTGTCTAATAATTTTAGCAGTATGTATTTTCTTTTTTTTAGTGAATGTTATAGGCAAGCTTTATATATGTTTTATCAGTAAATAAATAGACAATTTATTGGATACATGTGTTACTTTTATTCCTGATTTAATATTAGAATTTAAATCGACACACGTGAGGGTGGTTATCTTGTGGCTGAAGAAGGCCATGAGTTATCTCCTTTACTGTGTGGTTGATTTTTCTTTTTTCTTTTTTCTTTTTACGTTGAAGGACTTGTTTCTTGTGGGTTTTTTTGTAAGAAATATTTTTCTTTAACATTGCATCTCCAGCGGAAAGTTTATTGGAAATTGTAAAATCTGATTCTAAGGTCATTCTGTGGACCCTAAATATATTATATTTGGCCCTTTGTTAATTTCTGCATTCAGCTGATAAACAATTCTTTATTAAATATTTGCAGGCATTTATATTTACACCTAAAATTACACAGTAAGTGGGGCTTGTGTTTTTGTATCTTATGCTTTATTTAATATAATGTATAGCATTTAGAAAAACATTTTTCAAATAAAAAACCTTTTTTCAACTTTGTTTTTACTGCATTATACAAAAATTGGTTAAACGAAATGATATTTCTTTATTCTTTCTGTAACACACTCATATGCAGATGCATGCAGAAACATATTCAACACAATAAAGACGAGTAGACACAGTTCTTGAGAAAAATATATACCTCTCACTTTATTCGAAAGTTCGAAAGGGTTACGAAAGGTTTACTGTGTGAGAGGTGAGTTGGAGACTGAACAGAACTGCAACATATTGACCCTCCAACTCTTCTGGCTACAGTAGCATTTATTTTCCGTTCTCCTGGGCTGCTCAACAAGGAGCCTGGAGGCCAAGCCTCTGCTGGGACATGGTTTTCATTCCAGCATCTTCTCTCCAACTAATCTGAACTTCCTGTCGCCGGGGTTATATAATAATTTTACGTCCTCCTACTTCTTGCGAGCGTCATATCTGTACTCAATTCAACCCGTTGACCATCAAGGTAGTCCCCTGATCCCCTGATATCTTCGACCGGATGCACCTGTTATTTACACAAGTGCATTTCTCATCTAACAGCCCGGCTGGGTCAGAGTTCAACATGTTACCTTTCTTATTGTTACGCTGCTTCGGTTTTTTATCATTATTGTTTTGACTTCTGTTTATGAAATGTGTCCCACCAGTTTTTTTACACCTTCACATGATCAGTTTTTACCCTGTTAGAAATTTCATTATTGCTAGAGTTTATGAAGTCTTTTTGTGAGCGATATGGATATTTATTTAAACTCTGCAAATAGATGGTTAGAAGCTGTGTTCATCTAGCATGCGCTATTTTTTCTTCTTATTCCTTATACGTTATTGTAGCAGCTTAAACTTGTCGTCCATGAAGTCGACCTGTTGCAGTTTGTTTTGACTTTAAGAGGAAATTAAGTTTCTTTGATAAATTTTATGATTTCCACCCGCAAGTTGTTGATTGCTCCATCATTTCTTTTCCTAAGTAGTAGTAATCAATCGTTTCAGGAAAGACTTGTATCAATTTTATATACTATTACACTCAACCCGGATAGCAGGTAATTCACAAATCCCAGAACAATTAAGGCTACCTTATGTTGCGTCACAAAACTCTTTAATCCACTGTTTTACCCCAAAGAGTTTCTCTGTGAAACAATATAGACTTGTAGCAATGTTTAATAGTGTCAATTTGCTCATCAGATATGACAGTCTAATTTATTGCTTTTTCTAAAATTTCCTCTTTTGCAGTAAGATTAATGAATTTAATGCCAAACTGAACAAATATCAATATTTCTTTATCGGCGATGTCATTAAACCAACCAGGAGCTGCCTTAATAATTTTCCATTTGTTTATTTGTTATATTTTACGAAGAATTATGTTATTCATAACATTTTTCTTCATACAAATCCTCAACTGTTGACAATTTATAGAGTTTAGAAATCTGTGAGATAATTTAATTTCTTCTTTGTGATTTTACAAGGTTTTGAAAGTAGAATTTTAGTTATGCAAACTTGATCTTCCATTTTTAGTTTAATTTCTATTTTGGGCTTCTGTAAGAATGCTTTCTGCAACTTTATTTGGCATTGTTTTATTGAATTTGGAAACCTTTTTGTACATTAGTTTTTTGGTATTCATCAGGATCCAATTTGTCTACTGTTCCGCATTTGTCATCTGGAATATTTACTTTAGAATATTTGTTAACACTCATTTAAGTAATTCTGTTTAAAATTTATTATATTTCTCGACTTCAGTTAATTTAACATAATTAGAAGACTTTTGTTTTCAAAATTCGCCATGTGTTATATAAGGAGTGAGTATTTCAATCTTTTGAAAAAAGTCATTTTCATTCTTGTTTTATTGTTAAGAAAGTAAAACGCCTTTGATCCCTTCCATTTGATTAAACTTCCCAAGTTTTTCAATAAATTCCAATTTGAATGTTTGATGATGGAAAATTTTAAATGAATATCTGAAATCTCCATCCTGCATAGTCTTGTAGGTTAAGAAACAACACAAACAGTACTCTAATACTAAAAACAGAATGACAAACAAAATTTACATTATTTCCCATACAGTGTTCAGTATTGAGTATCGAGTCACGAAGTCAAATGCAGACAAATGTTTAAAATTGATTTTTTAAACTAAACTAAAATAACAAACTAAAAACTAAAAACTAAAAAAACAACAACACAATCTTGGTCGTCATAAAGGTGAATAGAGACTGAAGACAGACACTGCTTTTTAAAACTTTTAAAATAAAATTTTTTAAACTTTTAAGATCGTAATCATCAAAAGCCGTAACTATCAGTTTCACAATATAAATCAATATTCAGATATTTGTGTCGATAGTGATTATTTTTCGTTGGTGATCAACATTAGAAGAGTGAGTTAGAATGAACTCTATTGTTTCAATTTCCTTTTATTTCAACGTGAAGGGCCAGTTCACCTTGGCAATAGCAATTATTAATTTTCCTCTGGCTGTTTTTTACGAGGGAGCACAGGGTGTCTTTTAATGACCGCCATCAGCGGGGAGGAAGAAAAAGTTGCTAAAGTAAATTGTGATATATAACATCGTAATGCAAAGTTTAACAAATAATATTATAAGTAAGCAAATAATTAGAATGAAAGTAAATGCAATTAATTGAAAAAATTAAAAAAACTATTTTTTTTAATGTTTAATGAAAAAAGAAAATGAGAAGTTAAGGCAACCACTAAGGATTTTTATTAGTCACTCGATAATGACATAAGTAAAAAAATGTAATTTTTTTATTTAGTCGTGGTTATGTAGCTTTGCATTCTAATCGGTGAATTGAGTGGCTTCACTAGCCCTGATAGGATGAAAGTGATTTGGTTTGGTTTCTTTGTTCAATGGCACATCAACCCCTGAAGGTCATTTAGTGCCAAACCCATTCTCATAGAAGAACAGTAGTGGTACTATTTAACCCATAGCTGGGAGGATAAGGGGGTTCATACCTTCCCCAAGGGGATTTGCCCGAAAGTGGACGTAATGGCGCGACTGGAGTACGAACTTGCGTACTACGATTCCGCAGTTTATCGCTTTAACCATTGCACCACGAGGATACCCCCAGGAGAAAATGAGTGTCGAGCTGTGGATATATACTTTTATGCTAAACGATTGGACTAAATTGCAAACATTATGTTCACAGATTGTGGTCAAGTGTCAGTTATCTAGACGAAGCAAAAATTTCTAATTTGGTCGATTCAATCCCTGCCTTTAGTCTATCGATTTCATAAATCTCAGTGTGTATAAACAGTAACATTTCTACGTGAGTTCGATAATTAAGAAAAATCATGCTGGAATTGAAGTGGTCAACATATCTGTATACGTGTATGGAGGTATAACAAACTATTTCTTATTGACAGGACAAACAGTCAAGGAGAATGAAAATTCTGAATTCAGATTTCCTACAAACACATTTTGGTCAAGTATAGTTAGGAAAAGGTCAATTATTTTACATTTCATGCAATTGACTGAACAAGAGACTGTTTGCGTTGAGGATATATAGTTAGTAGCATTTATTAAGGAAATGACACTACAATTATATATATATATTTATATATATATATATATATATATATATATATATGCCTACAGAGCCAGAAAAAAATTACCTAGGATCAATAGAACGATTCTGACCAAAGAAGGGGTGGAACAAAACTATATTTTACTCTTTAAAAGACAATTTGAAAGAATAGAATTAGCATAAAAAAATAAATAAATAAAATTAATTCGTTCCAGCTTTTTTTATGCCTATAACATTAAGTATTTCCGACATTTGGCGGGGTTATTCATTGGGATTATTGTAGGAAGCAATGGCAAGTTTCTGCTCCATAACTAGATTAAGAAATTAAGAAGAATCTACGTACAGATCCTATATTAAAATTGGATGTAGTAAAAAAAAATGCTGTAAATATAAAACGTGGATAAATATTGCAATTTATGTATAGAGGAGAAACTTGCCACAACTTCCTACAATAATCCGAATGAATTACTAAACCAATAGTCAGAAATACTTATTGTTTTTAGGTTTAATAAAAATTGGTTGCTTGGTTGATGAGGTACCACGTAATTTTATTTATTTATGCTTTTTATGCTAATTTTATTCTTTCGAGCTGTCTTTTAATCAATAAAATGTAGTTTTTGGTCCAACCCTTCCTTGGTCAGAAACGTCCAGATGATCCGGTTTGATAAAACATAGGTAAATTTTTTTCTGACGCTGTCAGCATTTATATTTCGCTCTACAAACTATATTGAGCATTCTCATGTTTTAGCTTAAGGAATTCTGTTATTGTTTTTTCTTTTGTCTAGGCATTACGGTATTGGTTGATTATTTTCAAGTAGCACGCATGTCTCTAGTCTTTTCTTTTTTTAATGGAATTCTTTCTCGGATATCAGCTTGTGTTATAATTTCAAATTGCAAATTGTATCATCTGTTTTTTCCCACCATCAGAAGTAAAGAAGAGTTACAAAAATTAATGATATATATTATATATATATATATATATATAGAAGAAGAAGAAGAAGAAGAAGAAGAAGAAGAAGAAGAAGAAGAAGAAGAAGAAGAAGAAGAAGAAGAAGTTTACAACCTAAAATTATAAAATCATGATTCTGTGTAACTCCTTGTATTACTCAAAATTTTATGGGTTACCACACTAATCAACCGAATGGAGGAAGATATATATATATATATATATATATATATATATATATATATATATATATATATGTATTAGTACCATAGAAACATATATATGATTGCACCAGAAAAAGGAATAGAAAACGGGTCTCTATAAATCATAATCATCTTAATTCACTGAAAAGCAAATCATACGAAAGATAAATGTTTGGCAAATGAGAAGATAACAATTAAAAAGAAACGCCTATTGAATTGAGTATAATAAGAAACAAACAAAATATATATATATATATATATATAAAACAGACGAAGAAAAAAAATTGAATTATATACAGATAAGTTAGTATAATTGAATACGCAAACAAGAACAAATGCCGGAGCAAAAGGAACAGGCGTCTTCAAGAAAACAAATTTGTCGGAAAATGAGTGTTAAAAAAAAACATCGTAAAGAAAGAGACTGAACGACTTCAGAGAGTAGTAGTAGTAGTAGTAGTAGTAGTTATGTGAAGGGAATAATTCAAAAAGTGTTTCAAACGAGAAAAATTGGTAATGGTTGCATATTTGAAAATCGTAATGACGTGAAACAGACTGTCATAAGATAAAACGAAAAATGTAATATCGTATTATACAAAAAATCTAAAGATATATATATATATATATATATATATATATATATATATATATATATATATAGTGCATAAATAAGTTTCCATTCTTTTTTGTACTGGCATTTATAATTGTTGTAGACTCTTGAAAATTCAGTATCTTATTGCTATACATTGTTTGAGATGACTGGCAAATTCTTATGATTTCAGGTTCAAATTAACAGCTACAGCAGCAATTGGAATACACCCTACTAAAGCCTGGATGTCACAGCTGGTGAATTTCAAAAATGCAATCTGACACTTTAGAAGAACGATATGCAATAAAATTCTGTTTTAATCGTGGGAAAAATGATGCCTCAGAAACGTATTGGAATGCTTCAGACTGCTTTTGGAGCATCTTGCATGAATCGAGCATCAGTTTTTGAGTGGCCTAAGAGATTCAAGGAAGCCAGGGAGTCTGTGAGGGATGTTGAGAGGCGTGGGAGGAATAAGCAAGTCAATACACCAAAGTTGATTGGCCAAAGGGTTAGGGTTAGGGTTACTCTGTTGAGGTTTTAAGGGAGTTCAGGAAGGGATTCAATCGGAAGAATCCAGCAATCTTCAAATCGGGTCAGTGGCATTTCGACCAGGACAATGCACCAGTCCACAATTCCATCCTTATCACAGACTATTTTACCAAGATGGGCATCAAGACCGTTGCTCACCCTCCCTATAGTCCAAACCTTGCTCCCCGTGACTTTTGGTTATTCTCTAAGCTCAGAGGCTGTCGTTATGAGTCAATTGCGATGAAAGAGGCTGTGACGAAGGTCATTGACACGCTCACGCATGAGGATTTCCATGGGGCCTTCCAGAAGTTGTTGGAACGGTGCAACAAGTGCATTGCAACCGGAGAAGATTACTTCGAAGGGGACTAGAGTTTCATGAGTGTACTCTCAATAAAAGTGCCCATACGAAAAAAGTCAGGAAACTTATTTCATGATTTTCATATATAAATTTTGAATAGTCTCAAAGTGTCGTTGATTTTATTCAAACTTAGATCTACTGATGCTCCATCAATGACATTGACCATTCTTTGTTTATCTTAATAACTAAATATATATTCGAACATATGTGTAAGATGACTGAATCTTCGATGACTAAAATTATAAGTAAATTGATAAGACCGATGCTATTATGGAGATTGATCGAACTGTTATAAAACACTCACAGACACACACACACATGAAACACGTTCACACTTCCACCCATACACACACGTATATACACACACATACATACAAACCTGCATGCATACATACGTACTTACATACACATCCATATACATATGCATACATATACATATATATATGATTTTATTTCTATTTATAGTTGCAGTTTTAACTGCGTCTTAGAATTGAACAATTGGCGTCCAATATTTCTTCGTTTTCTCGCTTTCTCCAGTCTTTGCTGACTTTATTATTATGACCATTAGATCAAAGGAGCAAATCAATGAATTTTCTCCAATGGCGATACTAATATGTTTCGCTTTTCTATCTCTTTTAAGGAAAACAGCAATGATTCGACAAAGAAACCAAAAAAAAGAAAAAAAAAAAAAAGAAAAAAACGCAACTAAACAAAAATACGCGCACACACACACACACACACACACACACACACACACACACACACACACACACACACACACACACACACACACATACATGAAACCTCTCAACTAAACAAAACAAAAATATATCTTTTTATGTCTTTGTTTTTGTCTTTAAATTAAATTTTGGCAATATCTGACTGGAAGGAAAATAGATTCCAATGAAGAGATGAAGTATCATTGGTGGAAAAGTACAGCAACAAAACTTTAACAAGACACACACACACACACACACACACACACACACACACACACACACACGCATATATATATATATATATATATATATATATATATATATCGCATCATCACCTCTGAAATGATATGGAAAAAAGTTTATTTTCTTTAAGTCAAAGGTGCAAGGATTTTATTATTGCAATGAAATGGAATATTATTAGCTGCTATTTATTAGCAAACTGTTCACCATCCGGACTTTCTCGTCCAAAATGAATATATAGCAGTCCCAAAATAATTTAACAATTTGATTAAATTTCATTTTGTTTGTGCTGGGGGGTATATTTTTTTGGTGGGGAGTTTAATGTTGTAGATTTGGTAATAACGATAGTCAATAATACCAGTTCGACTTGTATATTGTCAATCATGAAAAAATAAAAACTTATGATCGCTAATTCAGTTGAAAATTACCTTCGTTAACAAAATATCTTTAGGCATGTATTTATCTATGGGTGATACTTTCCATCTCCTTAATAATAATAATAATAATAATAATAATAATAATAATAACCACAGAATAAAACTGATGGAATGTGAAAAGAAAGATAAGTACCTCGACCTTACAAGAGAATTCAAATAGCTGTGGGACATGAAAGTTACGATTGAACCAAATGTGATTGGTGCTTTTGGCACCATAAGTAAAGGGTTATTAAAAGGCCTGGTGGACTTGGAAGTTGGCGGACGGGTAAAGACTATCCAAATGACAGCATTACTGAGAACGGCCAGATTACTAAGAAGAGTCCTGGAGACTTAAGGAGACTTGCTGTCACTCAAACTCCAGTGAAAAACCATCTGCTAACACTGATGTGAAAAACTCTAAAGATGTAAATAATAATAATACGAATGAAGACTTAAGGAACCACAACAACTAGAGACGTAAACGCAAAACATGGAGTGGGGAAGAGAACCATCTTACGCTACATTGCTATTTTAGGAGCAACCCTTCACAAAGAGGACATAGGAAAAGAAAGATAGAGATCTGGCAAGAGTGTGTTAATTTTCAGACAACAAGCCAAAGACTTCCCGACCAAGTTAGAAAGAAAGGTTTGTTTTGTGACCTTGAAATACTAGAAATACACCAGAAAATAAATAATGAACAAGATAATAATACAGTACTAGACACATTAAGAGTTATCAAATAAAAACAGCCGAACAGAAATGAACTGCCAACTTCGGAAAATAGAAACGCCAGACAACTAAACAACGTGTCACCAAACAACGTAAAAAGAAACACTATTAGAAGAACAAAAGGTAAATCTAGAAAATTTAAAGAGAATTATGAACAGTGAAAAGACTACCTTACCATAATTAAGAAACAAAGAATGGAGAACAGTTAAGACGGAAAGGAAAAAAAAATCAAGTACAACCTTATATATCAACGAATGATATAACCGAATCAAATGAACTAATTTATGCAAGGGCGAAATTAGTTTGTGAAAAAATTGGGATCCCCTCAAAAAGCACGAAGAAAGAATTTCCAGGATACGAAATTCGACTAGAAATGCAAATAAAAAAATCTCCGAAAATAGGCCAAAATGATAAAACAAAAGAAAGACCCTGGAATATGTAGGTACAAAAAGGAAAAGGCAACACGATTACAAATAACAGTACAACTTAAGGAAATAAACCAGAAAGATTAAAGAGATATCGACAAAGAGTAAAACAATACAGATAAAACAGGTCATTCCAAAACAACAAAAGAAAACTCTATTAACAACTGGGAGGAAATGATACGAAAACGTGCCAACAGCCGGATGCAAAAGAAACTCAACGATTTTGGACAGAAATATGGCAACCAAAAACACAACAAAAAAGCCGAATGGAACGCGGAATTAGAAGGGCTCGAAGAAGATCTGAAAGCGGAAATATACAAAGATTTAATCAATTTACTCAAAACGACACTAATAAAGATATCAAACTGGAAAACGGCTGGCCATGATGGAATACATAGTTTCTGGTTCAAGAAATTCCCTTCCATTCCCGACAGACTTGCACTAGAAATGAACAGATGTCTACGTGGAGCACACATACCTGAATTGATCCAAAATGACCCGAACAAAGGAACCGCCTCAAACAACTACAGACCTATAACCTAACTACCGATGATGTGGAAAATATTAATAGCACAAATAAGGGAATATATTTACTACTCGCTAATAAGCCGTGAATTGTTACCTGAGGAGCAAAAAGGATGCCGCAGACGACACAGAGGCACAGTAGAGTTACTTTACAGAGACCAACACATCCTAAACGAGAGCAAGACCACACGGAAAAATCTAGCCATAGCTTTGATTGACTACAAAAAGGCATATGATGTAGTTCCGCAAAGCTGGATAATAAAATGCCTAAAAATGTATAAAATAGTTCATGAATTATCGCAGAAACCATGAAAACCTAGAGAGAGGAATTGACTGCAGGAGGAAGAAGCTTTGCTAAAGCAAACATCCAAACAGGTATATTTCAAGGAGATGCACTATCACCGTTACTATTCATAATTGCCATGATGCCACTTAACCACATACTCAGAAAATGCACAGCGGGATACAAACTTAGTAGATCGCAGGAAAAGATCAATCACCTAATGTACATGGACGGCATTAAACTATCTTCCAAAAAATAAAAAAAGAACTGGAAAAGCACTATGCTAGTAATGAAAAGTGGCAAATGACTTCTAACTGAGGGAATGAAACTACCAAATCAAGACAAAATTAGAATGCTCAGAGAAAAGGAAACATACAAATACTTGACCATCGAATAAGAAGAAATATGAAAGAAAAAAAATCAGAAATGATATTTAAGGAGACTTAAAAAGCTACTCGAGACAAAACTCTTTTGCAGAAACCTTATCAAAGGAATAAATACCTGGGCTGTATCCCTCGTTAGATATTCGGGACCCTTTTTGAAGTGGACCAAAATGGAACTTAGGCAAATTGACCAAAGAAGAAGAAAAATAATGACCATGAATAAGGCATTACATCCCAGAGACGACGTTGAAGGACTATATGTATCATGAAATGATGGGGAAGAGGACTTACTAGCATTGAAGACTGCATAGAAAAATACGAAGGAGTACTGATTACAGCCATCAGAAACGAGAGAGATAACACGATGAAAAATAGTATGACAACAAATAGGAAACAAAAAATGGGAAGGAAAACAGCTATATGGACGTTTTAAACGACTAATTAACAACTCACACGAGAAAACCTTGACCTGGCTAAGAAAAGGAAACCTAAGAGAAAAACAGAATCTCTCCTAATAGCAGCACAAAACAACGCCATAAGAACCAATCATATCAAAGCGAGAATAGATAAATCGCAACAAAATAGCAAATGTAGGTTATGTGGTGATGGAAACGAAACCATCAATGACATAATAAGCGAATGTAGCAAATTAGCACAGAAGGAGTATAAGACTAGACACGACTGGGTGGACAAGGCGATCCACTGGGAGATGTGCAAGAAATGTAAATTTGACCATACGAATAAATGGTATGTGCACAACCCAGCATCTGTCCTGGAGAATGATACAGACTAAGTCCTAAGGGACTTTGACATACAAACTGATCACCTTATCTCGGCCAGAAGATCAGACCTTATAGTAATCAACAAAAAAAAAAAAAAAAAAAAAAGGAGAACTTGCAAAATTGTCGACTTTGCTGTCCTGGCTGACCACAGAATAAAACTGAAATAAAGTGAAAAGAAAGATAAGTACCTCAACCTTGCTAGGGAATTGAGAAAACTCTAGAACATAAAGGTGATGATTATACCAATCGTGATCGGTGCTTTCGTTGCAGTAACAAAAGGATTATTAAAGGGACTGGAGGACTTGGAAGATAGAGGACGGGTGGAGACCATCCAAACAACAGCATTGTTGAGAAGGGCCAGGATACTGAGAATAATACTGAAGACTTGAGGAGACTTGCTATTACTCAAACTCGAGTGAAAGACTATCAGCTAACGCTCATGTGAAAAACTCTCAAGGAATAAATAATAATCATAATAATACCGTCCCGCAGAATGAAACGCACAAATTCCTCGGGGATTTTGAAATAAAACGGATCCCCAAATCTTGGCCAGACGACCAGACCTTGTGATTGTCAACAAAATAAGCAAACCTGTCAAATAGTGGACTTTGCTGTTCTGGCAGATCACGGAATAAAAGTGAGAGAAGGCGAAAAGAAAGACAAGAACCTAGACTTTGCTTGAGAACTGAAAAGAAATATTGGAATATGAAAGTCACAGTTATACAAGTTATAATCGGTGCATTCGGTACAGTCAGCAAAAGATGGGTAAAGAGACTGGGAGACTTTGGAATTAGATGATGAGTAGAGACTATCCAATATACAATAATACTGAGATCGGTCAGAATACTGAGAAGAGTCCTGGATTCTTAAGGAGGCTTGCTCTAAATCAAACTCCAGTAGAATACCATCAGCTAACTCTCAGAAGATTAGACCAGATCTTATTATATTCAACAAAAATTAATTAGATTAGATCTTATTATATTCAACCAAAAAATTGAACTTTGCCGTTCCGACTAACGTCAGGAAAAAACTGAAGGAAAACAAAAGTATAATAAGCACCTAGATCTTGTTAGAGAACTAAAAAAGCTTTAGAACAAGAAACTGACGGTGTTACTTACTGTAGTTGGCTCACTAGGTACAGTCAGCAAAGAACTGGTACAAGGACTGAAAGACTTGGAAATAAGAGGATGAGTGGAGAGCATCCAAACAGCAGCATTGTTAAAATCCGTGAGAATACTAAGTAGAGTCCTGGAGACTTGAAGAGACTCAGACTGCAGTAGAAAAACCATCAGCTTACGCTGGTGTGAAAAACCCTCAAATAATAATAATAATAATAATGTTTCAAGAAAAGAGGGAGGAAGAGGACTTACTAGCATTGAAGACAGCGTTGACGCATCGATACAACGACTCGAAGACTATATACAAACACGTGATAGATGACCCATTACAGCCATCAGAAACGATACTGAGAATACGATGAACAACAGAATGACAAAAACTAGGAAACAAAAATGGGAAAGAAAACAACTCTATGGGCAGTTTAAACGACAAATAAACAACATCTCACACGAGAAGTCCTGGACATGGCAAAGAAAAGGAAACTTTAAGGGAGAAACAGAATCTCTCCTAATTGCAGCACAAAACAATGCCGTAAGAACCAATCATATCAAGGCGAGGATAGATAAGACTCAACAAAAGAGCAAATGCAGACGATGTGGTGACAGAAATGAAACTATCAATCACATAATAAGCGAATGCAGCAAATTAGCACTGAGGGAATATGAGGCCAGACACGACTGGGTCGGCAAACGTGATTCAATGGGAAATGTCTAAGAAATTTAAATTCGACCATACTAACAAATGGTATATGCACAACCCAGCACCTGTCCTAGAAAATGACACGCATAAACTCCTATGGAACTTTAACATACAAACCGATCACCTGATCCCGGCCAGAAGAGCAAACTTTATAATAATAAACTTAGTCGACTTTTCTGTCCCGGCTGACCTCAGAGTAAAACTGAAAGAATGTGAAAAGAAGGATAAGTATGTCGACCTTGCTAGGAATTGAAAAAACTGTGGAACATGCAGGTGACAATTATACCAATTGTAATTGGTGCGTTTGGAACAGGAACTAAAGGATTACTAAAAGGACTGGAGGACTTGGAAGTTGGCGGACGGGTGGAGACAATCCAAACAACAGCGTTATTGAGAATGGTCAGTCCTGGAGACTTGAGGAGTCTTGCTGTCACTCAGACTCCAGTTAAAAACCATCGGCTAGCGCTGATGTGAAAAGCTCTAATGAGTGAATAATAATAATAATAATAATAATAAGAAGAAGAAGAAGAAGAAGAAGAAGAAGAAGAAGAAGTTGATTATTAAAAACAGATTTGAATGCAAAATAAAGTTATAGCAATTAAGATCCTGGTAATACTAATAATGAGAGATAATTTTAATATAATTAACTGACCCTTGAAATAAAAAGATAAACTGAAGTTAGTGGGAGTCCCCGGGGCATCATGGCTAAAATGTTGGATGGCGGCCTCAGATACGTCAATACGAACTTCAGTCGCTCTTTTACGATCACTTTCGGACAAATACACTTGGGAAAGGCATGAATCTCCCTAATCCCGCCCCGAAGCCGTAGGTTAAAGTGTATTACCGGTGTTCATCGACAAGAATGACTTTTAAATAACACAGAAAAGTTGAAATGTCATTAAAAAAGAAATAAAACCAATTAAGGTCAAAGTAAAATTATGAAACTAATAACCTGTTTGTGTTTTATGGCATATCAACCTTGGTGTGATATTTAATGCCAAACCATTTTTATACAAATAAACAGTTCTGTTTCAAACTATTCAGTTTAGCATATGTACACATTTTAACTGTCAAAAACATTTCTATTTCAAGCTATTCAGTTTAGTATAAACATAGTTTTTTTGTACACAGTTAAATATCAAAATAGTTCTATTTCGAACAATTCGGTTTAGCGTAAGTACAGTTTAAATGTCAAAAACAGTTCCATTTCAAACAATTCAGTTTAGCATAAGTACTTTGTTTAAATGTCAAAAGAGTTCTATTTCAAGCAATTCAGTTTAGCATAAGTACGCAGTTTAGTTCTATTTGACCCATAGATAGGATCCTTTCAGGTGCTACCACTCTGTGCCAGAGTGAACCTGGAAGCGAGGGCAATGAAGGGGTACTCCGCATTCCCCAAAGCTCCAGCACTACTGAAACCTCACTATCAGATTGTTTAGGGTTATAATCAGGACATGCATTGTGGGAGGGGGGTCTTACCCCACTGCAGAAATGCAGTTGGTTTATTCTACAGCCTTACCCCCCGACTGGGTAACTAATAACTTGTCATCTAATGCATCACTTAAGTGCAGATATAGAACGTCTTCCTGTCAAGCGTGAAAATAGTGGAAGAGGATTAATTCAACTAGAATTGACAGACGCAAAAACTACTTTAGGATTAAAGAAATACTTAGACACTAAAACAGATTGCATACTACTGTTAATAAACACATATGAGAAGCAAAAAAAAAAATTCATTTAGTAAAGAAAATTTGCTAACCAAGTCAACCTGATACTGAATGAAATAGACATAAAAGATAAAACAATAGAGGCAGCAAAAACATAAAGAAAGAGCAAAAACTCAAAGAGTAAATCAGTTTAAAATGCATGTGAACAAACCCTCTACATTGACGATACACAGAAAGAATTAAAATGCTGGTGTAGATAGAATAAAAACTAAGTAATGGCTGAAAAGTGTTCGAATGAAGGTGCAATTAATAATTATAGCACAGGTTTGGTTTGTTCGATTTTATGGCATATCAACCTTTGTAGGTTATTTAACACCAAATCCATTTTTATATAAATAATCATTTCTATTTAAAACAATTCAGTTTAGCATGAGTACACAGTTTAATTGTCAAAAACATTTCTATTTCAAACTATTCAAGCAGCTATATGTAACAATTCAGTTAAGTGTAAATATAGTTTTAATGTCGAAAAACAGATCTATTTCAAATAATTCAGTTAAACATAAGCATGCAGTATAAATGTAAGTACGATTTAATTATCAAAAACATTTCTATTTCAAGCTATTAAGTTTACTCAAACAATTCAGTTTAGCATAAGTATACCGTTAGTTCTATTCAACCTATAGATAGGGCCCTATCAAGTGCTACCACTCCAGGCCAGAGTGGACCTGGGAGCGATGGCAATGAAGGGATACTCAACATTTCCCCAAAGCCCCCGAATCTCACCATCAGATTGCTTAGTGTCGTATCCAGAGGTGCACTCGGTGTATTCTACAGCCCCAGCTGACTGGGCAAAATAATAGCATAGGATCATAGCCTGTCGACTAGAAACTATCAGGCAAGCATAATAAAATCAATAGATTAAAATGTAAAAACGAAGATTGTACGAACAAAGATTGAACCAGTCGATCACTTATTATCATGATGCCCAATCCAAACACTAACAGAATATGAAGAAAGACTCGATAAAATTCGTTGGAAAGTATGTAAATACTATGGAATATTAGATTATAAAAAATAGTTTAAACACCAATCGGAATCAATTACAGCAGCAAAAGGAATTATTATTCTCAGGGGCTTTGGTATCCAAACATACAGAAAAATAAGAACAATAGAAGAGTAGTAGTTGTTAAGGACTATATAAGAAAAAAATGCTTTCTAATTAATATGACAGTCCCAGCAGATAATAACATATCAGTCAAAGAATCCAATAAAATAAGTAAATATAAAATCCAGGAAACAGAAACTGAGAAAATGAGGCCGCTTAAAACTAGCACTGTGCCAGTAATAGTAGGGGCACTGGGTAGGATCAAGAAAGATAGAAACACATTAACAAGATACCTTGCTGTAGCCCAACATATAGGAAAAACAAAATATGTATTGAAGAAATGCTCATCGGAGCCTATGGAACACCTGAAAGTTTCAAAATGCATTCAAATTCTCCGTCCATTAATTTTCAGAGCGACAATTAATGCTTATCAATTTTTTCCCCTAGCATAAAAAACCTTTTTGGTGGAAGATTCAGAAATAAAATGTGGGTGCATTATGATTAAAGGGAGCATCAATAAATATGAGTAGATACATTATAGCCGGCAGCATCAACAGTAAAAAGAAAGATTTCAGTATTTGGTGGAATATAAACGACATACTCTCTTGGGAATTGATGAAGTTTTAAGAACCCTTTACTATAAATCGTTACTCTCGTCCTATTTTTTGGCGTTCAAATAGAAAAAAAAAATGAAGCCATTTACAGAACGAGAAAGCCGGAAAGTCATGTCTTTGCATGTGAAAGTCTCTCTACGTGACGAACCAAAAATCATAATGGATTTGGGGCGGAAAATTCTTCCGCAGGCAACATATTCACCAGACTTTATGCCATCGGAGGATCATTTGTTTCCATCAATGCAGAATTACTTATCTGGTCAAAAAATATATTTAGTGTTTAAAATTTCCTTTACAATTTTATAGCATCGAACCCATAAAAGTTTTTTCATTTTTATCATCATCATCGTTGTGCCGATAGGGTAAATTCCCTCACTCTTTCGCCATCCACCCCTACCAACCCACGCTCTTGGTAAGTCCAAAAGGCGGCATCAAGTGTCCTCACAGAGCTAGTGTAAGTTTTTGCTAGTGAGTCCAATTCTGGAGTGAAAAGCGCCATAAGAGAACCTGTTTGATGTATTTGTCCTTTCTTCAGCAAGAGTGCCCGACATAATATGCTCATCCAACTTCAATGGTCGGTGAGATGGGAGGATTGGTTCAAAACAGGCTGCAACATTCTTGTGTCATTGTTATCTAACTTTTTCCCCAGACATTTTGATAAAGTTCTAGGAGTGCAACCGTAAAATAGTATTGAAACTGGTACAGCATGAAAGAAATATTTTATTTTAACAAAGAGATAATATTTTCATATTGTTAACATTCGCTCATCTCTTAAACGTTGTAAAAAATTAGAAAGACAAGAAAAATGTTTATGTTCAATAAATATATGTACTGGTTATAATTAATTAAATATTTCTAATAAAATGAAAACAGATCGTGTGGCGGGGATTACAATAGACTGGTGGCATCTCCTGCTGGTGACTATACCGAAGAAAGAGGTTTCATAGACAATGGGATATCCGCCAATATCACCATCTACTCGTCGAATCTGCCATCTCTTTTCTCAGCCTACTGTAGGCCACCCAACGTCTGCAGGGCCTGACGAGTAATGGGTCTAATTATACCATGTTAGACGATGATGATAGGGTTATTCCTGTGGCGTAGTGGCTAACGCGTTTAATTGCAATATCGTAGTAACCAAGTTCGAAATCCATTCGTGCTATTATGTTCACTTTTTGACTCATACACTAGGAAAAGGTATGAACTGCGCCCCCCTTATCCCCGAAGCTATTGGTTAAACTGTACCACTAATGTTCTACAAAGATGCATTTGGCATTAAATAGCCCAAAAACTTTGATATGTCATTAAACCAAGATACCAAGCATAACTATAATGATCGTAGTTTGAATTCTAAGTAAACTTTCAATACAATTCACCGACCATAAAAATAATTGAGTAGTAGCCAATATCATTATTCCTTTAATTATTTATATAAGTAACCTCGTTTTGGGGCCCATAGAAAGGACCCTTGGTGGACATAAATATTTACAACAATTAAGACAAATGGGTAAATAACTCTGAATCAGAGATTTTAAAAAGAATGATTTATTTTTAATCTGAACTCTGCCAATCGCAACTCGGTAGAGGGGGGGGTAGACACCCTTAATGCGTGTCCTGAGTATGACCCAAAACAGCATATGATGATAAGGCTCCAGTCTTGGAATTTGTAGAATGGGAAGTACACCTTCATTACTATTACTCTCAAACCCACTCAGGCCCGGAGTGGTTGTACCTATTAGGTTCCGACCAATAGGTCAAGTTGAATCGTTCAATCTTTTACAAGGAAGTAATATTAATATTGAATTGAATTTTTAGTAAAAAAAAATAATACGTGAAACCATTTTACAATGTGGAGACAAACTATTACAGAATTTTTAGGGCTAAATAGCAATACTTGAAACTATTTAACTGTGGGCTAACAAATTATTATAGAATTATTAGTGTTTAATTGCAGTACTTGAAACATTTAACTGTGTGCAAACCATTGAGTTCTGCCACATTCAAAAGTATTTTACCTCCAAACTATTCACTAATAAATCCTATTTTTGTATTAACTCAGCTTCCCTGCAAAAGTAAGATGCGACACAAGGTCATTTTTCAGCGGAGTTTAACAAGTTTGAATTCAGAATTTTCTTTTTCCTAAACAGGTTGCCATCAAAAGGTTAAGAAGTACAGTCTGTCCTACAATTTACCCATGGCTGTGGGTAGAATATTTGTATTTGTACCTTTCCCAAGGAAAATCACACATATGTGTTAATGTATAAAAAGGATTTATCATTAAGTAACCAACACAGTTTGATATGCTTTCAAGCACAACCAACGAATCAACCATCAAATAATTTTTTTGCGATAAAGTTTGAAATAATTTTGGACGATATTAATGCATTAGCTCTCAAAAAATTGATTTTGTGTTCATTAGTTGAAATTCAATTTGAAAATGAATTTCTTGTCGCGTATATAATTGAAGATTATAATTTAAAAACTTAGTTTGGATGAAAATAACCCAACTCGGATTGACATATTATCCTATTTTCCAGCCCCTCCGCTCGGGCAGGATATGACACAAGGTCAAATTTTAAGCGGAGTTTAACAGGTTTTAATTCAGAGTTTTCCTTCTACTATACTAGTTGCCTAACCAAGGCTGAAGAACCTAGTCTGCCCTACTATTTACCCATAGCTAGAGGGAGATAAGGGGGTTCCCTTTCCCAAGTGTATTTGCCCGAAAGTGAACGTAATAACGCGACTGGAGTACGAACTCGCGTACTACGATTCCGCAGTCCATCGCTTTAACCAGTACACCACGAGGACACCCACGGATTGACATATTATAAACCAACCAATAAACATGAAGGAAGTGCCCGTGGTGTAATGGTTATCGTCGTAGGAAATGGTTACGGCAACACGAGTTCAAGTCCTGGACGAGACTGATTGCATTTCACATAGCACTAATTCCATTGGGAAAGGTATGAATCCCATTATTCTCCCTCCAGCTAAGGGTAAATAGTAGGCTAGACAGGTTTCTTCAGCCTTGATGAGGCAACTAGTCTAGGAGAAGGAAAACTCTGAATTCAAACCTGTTAAACTCCGCTTGAAAATTGACCTTGTGTCATATCCTACCCGAGCGGAGGGGTTGGTAAGTATGAATAAACATGAAACCAAAATTCGAATAATTGAAGTCTAATATAATAGATTGATTTGTCATAATCCGTTTTGGGTTATTTCATGCCTAGAGGTTAGGGAATCACGTTCGTTGTAATTTTATATGTGCCCTTTTTGTGTTGTTTATTTTTTCATTGTATTTTGTGCACACAAACCAACCAGATTTGAATGTTTTTTTTAAAGAGATTTATTTGACCCTTAAATGGGACCATAACAGCCCCAGACCAGTAATGACAATGAAATTGGTACTTCCTATTCTTCAGATCTCCCATGGCCTTATTGTAATATATGGGTCCAAAAATACGACCAAAATACGGAATACGTTCACAAATGTTAATAACGCATGTAGGAATCTGAAAACACTCGAAATTGGTTCAGGTACGAAACTTTTATTTACCTTTCTGAGTTTAAGGTTTGTCGACATGAGGAGAGAGAGACACAATTTCGTAGACCCCAAATTCGACTACCTTCCTCTAGACTCGAATATCAACTCTCTCGTTCGGAGTTTAAATCTCAACTAACTGTTGTTTTTTTTTAAATCAAATTCCAAAATCCTCAGCGCTTCCGGGCATGAGGTCATTCACGTCCCCGGTCATATTTCTATCTGTTTTTTTTTTATTGTGACATCTGTGAGTGTCACATCCACTCCGTGCGTGCGTGAACACCTGCACTCAATGTGTGCACCTAACTAACCCATGCACTAAGCGAAAGGTTCTCAGCCTAACTAAACCGAAAGGTAAGATATATAAAACGAAAAATGATAATATAAAAAACATCCCTCCGCAATTATAAAACATTATAACGACCAAAGTTCTACAAGCAAATCAGACAGTAAAGATAGTGAAAGTTTCTGTTAAGGTCCCATGTATGAATCAAATAGAACAGTTCAATTATTTACTAAGGTTTATAATTATTAGTTTTAAAAAATCATAAAGTTGTGTGTGATTTCTTTATATTAAAAAGGAATACCTGCTAAATCGTATTATTATTCTTAGATAGGAATACTTGAAATCATTTATGTGCAACCAAATGAGCTTGAATAACTTGTTTAAAAAGAAAGTTAGCAACAAAGTATTTGTTCCCCACCTTATATATATATATATATATATATATTCGTGTGTGTGTGTGTGTGTGTGTGTGTGTATACATAATTATCAATATATATATATATATGTGTGTATAAATCGTATTTGACATTAAATAACCTTCAAGGATTCCTTTATATAATATAATCATTAATTCTATTTAAATATTGAAATTTACAAAATACTCTTGGAAAAAAAAGAGTTTGTCAATTTTAACAAAGAATGAAATCTAAGAAAAAGTCGGACAAAATTAAGTCCGACCATGTGCTACTTTTATAAAGGACTAATTAGATACGTTAACACCAATATTTGATATTGAAATGCTAGAACCTACAAAATACTTGAATCCATGTAGAAGTCAGCATTTTGAGGTATACATGGCTGAGCTAAAAAAGTTCATATGATGATGTCAAGTTTGTTGTAAACAACAATGAGATTCAATTACTGCAACACCCATGGAAAAAGTGTGTGATCTGCAAAGAGGGATTATGCTGAAAAATAAACCTCATTTGTTCACATTACATGGGGTTATTTTGGTCAGCCTATGAACTTTTCAGCTGAATCTAGTATCTTATTATTAAGAGTTTTAATTTTAATTTTTTTTTTATCTTTATGCCTTCTAATTTATTATTAACTTGTTTATTTCATTATTGCTCCATAAATCTGTCATTGTTTCAATTTCAGTGAAAGCTACATAAAAATGTCTGTGATTTAGTTAATGTAAATACTGAGAAACCGTAGCAGCAATAACGATTCTCTATAGAAACACCAAAGTAAAAGTACGATCACCAGATGGAGACACAGAATACTTCGACATAGTAGTAGGAGTACTACAAGGGGACACGCTGGCTCCATGCCTCTTTATCATTTGTCTAGACTACGTACTTAGAACATCGATTGACAAAATCAGAGAGAATGGCTTCGAGCTGACAAAGAAAAGAAGCAGAAGGTACCCTGTAAAAACAATTACCGACGCCGACTACGCCGAAGACATAACGATACTGGCAAATACACCCAACCAAGCCGAAACACTACTGCATAGTTTGGAACGAGCAGCCGCAGGCATAGGCCTCTATGTCAATGCACACAAAACGGAATATATGTGCTATAATCAAAAGGGTGACATCTCCACTCTAGATGGAACCCCTCTTAAACTAGTAGACAAATTCACTTACCTAGGAAGCAGCGTCGCATCAACCGAAAAAGACATCGACACGAGGTTAACGAAAGCGTGGACAGCTATCAATAGGCTATCGATTATATGGAAATCAGACCTGACCGATAGAATGAAACGCAGTTTCGTCCAGGCAGCGGTCGCATCGATACTGCTATATGGATGCACTACATGGACTCTAACAAAACGGCTGGAGAAGAAGCTAGACGGCAATTACAAAAGAATGCTGCGAGCAATCTTGAACAAGTCCTGGCGGCAACACCCCACAAGACACCATCTGTACGGCCACCTGCCTCCTATCACGAAAACTATTCAAGTTAGACGAACCAGATATGCAGGACACTGCTGGAGAAGCAGGGACGAACTCATAAATGATGTACTCTTATGGACCCCCACACATGGCCGTGCAAAAGCAGGACGACCAGCACGAACATACCTTCAGCAACTATGTGAGGATACGGGATGTAATCCAGAAGACCTGCCAGAGGCGATGAACGATAGGGAAAAGTGGCGAGAGAGGGTCAGGGATATCCGTGCTACCAGCACGACATGATGATGATGATGATGAAATACTGATAGTTACTTACATCTGTTGTCTCGATTCAGTTTTAATTTTAGTTGAAGTTTCGTCCATCAACTTGTGCTTCTTATCTTCCGATAGATTGACGCAGCAGAATTTCTTGTTAGAAAAACGATAATTCTTGGCATGTAGCAGGATTCATTATTCAAAAAGAAAGAAAAATCTTAGCACACCAGCAAAATCAGTTACTTGGAACATAAGAAATAAGGATTTGAGTGATATATATATATATATATATATATATATATATATATATATATATATATCACTTCGTTTTTTTCTGGTACCGTGAATGCGAGTAGATATTAGATTAGTATATATATATATATATATATATATATATATATATATAACCGGGACATTGGCCCAGCGGTTAGAGTGTTCGCCAATGGCCCGGGAGACCTGGGTTCAATCCCAGGTCGAGTCATACCAAAGACTTTAAAAATGGTACTTGATACCACCTTGCTTAACACTCAGCATTATAAGGTACGGTTCAAGGGTAAAGTGGAGCAATCCTGGGAATGGAGTAGCGCCCTCCCCTACACCTTGGTGTAGTAGCTATCGAAAAGGGAGCCTTCGGGTCACCCTCGACTATGGTCGCTAACTTTACTTACTTATATATATATATATATATATATATATATATAAAGAATTACCCGGGAAAAATGCTTTTTTTAACATCCTCTCCATTCTTTGGAACATTTTTTCACATGGAAATGCAAGCCTTTTTTATTCCTTCAGCCAAGGAATTTTTGGAATGAATTTTTATCCATTTGCTTACAATGCTCTTCATCTTATCATCTCTTGAAATCTTCGTCCCTCGTAGAAATTCTTTGAGGGGGACAGACAAGTGGAGATCAGAGGTGGGTAGAGCTGGATTGTAAGGAGGATGTGTCAGTTGTTCCTAACTAAACAGGCTGATGGTTGCCACTATTCTTGCAGCAATATGATGCATTACATTGTCCTGGTGAAGCTCAACGATAAATAACCTTAGAAAAGGCGATGGCGTCATGCACAATTTTCTATGCAGCTCCTACAGTAATTACAAGTTGTTCAGAAATGTTCTAACTCTTATGCTAGCTAAAATGAACGCATGAACTGAATCCACCATTTCAGGTGTGTTCGCCATTGTAGGCATGAATAATCTTTCGATTTTCAACAATTTAACCTATTCGTAAACATTATATGCCTAGAACACGGTTTTCCGTGCTCATCACACATTCATTTGTTAATTTTACATGATTTGCACTTCCCCGTCATCAAAACTTCTTGGCATAACTCTGCTCAAGTCTGAAATACTCAGATTTGCCGCAATTTTGTATCACCTCATGACATATTTTTCGAGAGAAAAATAATTCTTACTATAAATCAATTCCAAAAAATTACAGAGTTCATGCCTTTTCCAAAGGTATTTATCCGAAAGTGATAATATTAGCGAGTCTCAAGTTCGAGATCGTTTACACACGATGTCGCAGTCCAACGTATTAGTTACTTCGCTCCCTTTAGTGTTTATATATTTATCATTAGGTTTCTCTCTTTACGTCGTTTATTAGATAAAGATTCGAAAATCTTATAAGAATAAATATCTTGGAGAACGTTACAGTCAATGAAGTTGCTATGACAATCTAATAAAAAGCCCTGATCTTTAAGAAACATTCAATGTAATAAAAGAAACACATTCGAAGTCATACTCATGACCGTTGTTTGAGAAGTGATCTATTTTACTAATAAATCACAATTAAGTGGCATACCAAAATTAGTTTATATTGGGGACAAGCATTTGATATTAGAAGCTTTTAAGCAATGTCAAATCAAGTGGAATATTATTTTATTAACAATCTTGACGGAAATGTAGAATCAATTATAAATTTTACCTATAAAATAGAAATTAAAAAGTCTTTACTTTCCTTGATAATTTACTCGGGAGACTAACTATGAATTAGAATTAAGAGTATATTAAAAATCATTCAACAAAATTGATCATGAATTTCTACTCCCATCAGAAGCAAAGAAATACATGATAATAAGTTTATATCTAATCGCTCCTGGGATATGTTGCATGCAATATTTATTTGAGAAATTTTAGGTGACCAGAAAACTTGATAAATTTTATTGGTGTAAACATATTAGTGGCTTACAAACAATATCTTTACAACAGAATATCTGAGTATAGAATAAAATTTAGGCATCAAAAGGTAAACATGCAGCTAACAATATATTTTCAATTAATTTTTTCAATATATTAAACTATTTGTAGTATCGTATGTTCATAAAAGCAGAGACCAATATCAATCGGCGTCAAGCTAATGAATCTATTCTGTGAGATATATAGCAGATGGAAGCCTTAACCATGCTGGAAAGAAATGTTGTATATTGACCCTTGACCGAGCCGTCAATCAGAGATGCACCTGTGTAAATAAGCGGAAGAAGAAGCGGAAGTAAGTGGGCGTTATGAAAGAATAGAGACAGGTGTCGGCGGCTGTTGAGTTAGTTGGTCACAGGAAGGACAGAGTTAAATCCAGCTTGCAGACCGAGGATTATGGCCCTCAGCGACCCCCGGTTGAGAAACCTCAGCCAAGATGGAAGAAGTGCTCCTATGGTCAGGAGAAAAAGTTGGGTCAATATAGCAGTCTGTCCCCTTCTCCAACTCACCTCTCACACACAACCAGCATCAACCCTTTCGAGAATAAAGTGTGAGAGATTCATATTTTTATAAAGAAGTGTGTTCGTTCGTTCATTGAAGTCGTCATTATTTTTTATTATGTTTCCGCTGATATATATATTCGTATCATGATTATGGTTGTGAGTATACAACAGAAACATAGATTAGATGTTTGACATTGACGGTAATGGTTAAGAAATTAAAAGATGAAGAAGCTAGCTATGGGGAAAATGAAATCACTGAACTATTTCTGGCTATGGCTGGCTGTGAAGCTCTGAGTCAAATATCGGCAATGGCTTATCCAAAAGAATTAGAAGAACCAACTTACGAAGGATTGTTTGAAGGATTCAGAAAAATATAAGACCCAAAAAGACGCGAAGTCACTGAGAGAACTAAATTCATGGAGACAAGAGGGGATCCAAATGAATTTATAATACATTATGAGCAGAGGTTAATCTAGTCATTTAAATATTGCAAATTTGAAAAACTGGTCACAACATACATAGCTACCGAGAATAAATGAATCCTTTTTGTTTAATCCAAGGCATGGTAGATATATGACACAAGCGTAAAATACTTGAATCGTTACAGATAAGTAACATATTTATGTTATTTATCTGTAACCATTCAAGTATTTTACGCATTTAGATATGAGCAGAGATTTTTTGCAACAACTAGAATTGATTAGAGTCCAACCAACAAAAATATTATCAAGAGACCTCCAACACAACCAAATTCGGGATCAAATGCAAAAATTGTGTTAAGAAACATGAGAAAAATAAGAATAAATGCCCAGTCCAGGGAAAAACATATTCAAACTGCTAAAAGAAAGATTATTTTTGGGTGGTATGTTAGTACAAAAGGTAACAGTCATGAATCCTCTAATAGAAAATGCCGAAATATATGCAGTAAATACACCCACCAAGGCCATGAAAAAATGACGCTGAATAGCATATTTTTTACATTCAAGTCGACGCCGGAAGTGACATCACTTTAATATCGAGAAACTTTTGAGGAAAATATACCAAAGCAAAATTGATGAAGAGTTATCTCTAATCGAAAAAATTCGATGGAACTGTAATTAAAGTGATGGAAACCTCTGAAGAGACATTGGAAATAAAAAAAAAAATGCTCTTTAATATTATTCCCATTATGGTAGTAGAATGTAGTAAAGGTCTGAGACAATTAGGAATTGCTGTGTTAAAAGTGGATAACACAATGGTCATTGACTCTATAAAAGAAGACAAAATTACATAGCATTGTAAAGTGGTTACAGGGTGATAATTAATTTGAAGAAAAACCATCACCTAACAAACATGGAATCTAGAAAGTTACCAATCAATATCTATGGTAATGACTAAATTAAAAAGAAGAATCATACATCAAGGAATAGCAGTAAAAGTTCCAGAAAGTGGTAACAATTGGGCTTCACAGATTGTTGCCATAAGAAATCCTGATGAGGATTTTAGGATATGCAGAGATTAAAATGTATAGGGGAATCACAAAATAGGCTCCGACACGTTTCCGTTGCTAAATACTGAAACTGTGAGCCATGTCTTAGCAAGAATGAAAATTTTGCAAAAATAGATTACAAGTCAGCATATAACCAAACTGAAATTGACGGAAAATTACCACTATAAACATCCCATAGACTTTCTTAAGTGGACTCGTCTACTGTTTGAAATAAAGACTTCAGTCCACATTTTTCAGAAAAGCAAATGAAAACATCATCAAAGATAAGAAATGTCATATTATACCTTGAGGTGGTAGCCTCCACTAAAGACAAGAAATATCATATTATATCAGGACGATATATGTGTGGGAGCGTTCACTTGAATATCAACTGATAATAGAATACTCGAGAAAAAAAAAACAGAAATATCAACGTCAAGAAACAAAAAGGAATTGGAACCCTTTTTTTTGACAACGAAACGTTATTCTAAACGGATACCGAGTCCTAATAGGATCGTTTGCAAAGTTACGCCAAAAGAACGTCGTGTTTAACTGAAAACAAAAAAAGACTATCGCCGTCGAAATATTGAAAAAGGTGGGACACTGGAGAAATGGAGGAGTTCATTTAAAAAAAAAATAATTGATAGGAAAATAATAAAGCGAAAAGTGAAAAGGGTTAAAATGCATTTCTTTTTTTTGCCAGAATTAGTAATAAGTACCAAAGTTCTTTGGGATATAAAATGTGTCAAAATTTTATTATAAATTCTTCTGGGATTGAGTGGGCAAAAGTTAAAATTCTGAGGTAATCATTTCAGAGAAAGGTCAAAAGGTCAGGTAAGACTACTTGACAAGCCAGACGAAAAGTGGTATACATGACGTCTATTTTTCGAACCTGTGAAATCATATTTTTCGGACCAGCAAAGTTTTTTTTAACGAGGGCGTTCTTCGTGATTAGGTTATCACGTGATAAAAAGTGACCACTCCTAAAAAAAAATCGGGGTTCAGTGAAATTTAGAATAATTTGGATATTTTAAAAATGGGTGGAACAAATCTCCGATCACTAAATTTGAAGTAATTATTTCATCATCAACTAGAATCGGTAAGTTCTCCGCCGAGTCCACCCTCATCCCAAACTGGGAACTAAATTGTGCATAAACAGAGTGCTTTCGCTGATCGGGGTCCACTATCCAGCTGTCACTGGAATCCACGTTTGTTGAAAAGATCTCCTGAATCTATATAGGAATACGCCATTGTCACATGACTAAGACGAAAAGGAAAAGTTAAAACTATTGTATATAATAAACTATATAAATAACAAAGCAGATACATTTATTACTCGTTTGGACGGCGTTTTCTTTAGTTGGAGAATAATCCTTGATGTGACCACTTCAGTGATCGCATCCAGCGAACTTTTCACCTTCTTTGATCAGAAACACAACGTGGGGAGAGGGAAAGAGTGGTTTTGGGGCACAAACACCGTCAATCTGAGCGGGACCGTGCTTAACAACACAACGTCAGCGAAGCAACCATGGGACGTCAATGAGTGTGGTTACAGCTGGGTGTTGACCACTGCCGCCTTAAATGTCAAAGCTCCATGATCGGAAGTGAGACAAAGGCACTTACAAAAAACAGTAGAACTTTAATTCAAAGGAAAAAGAAAAAACGCTAACCACAGATGCGATTGAGGATGCCAAAGTAACAATCTTATCACCGAAAGGTCACCCAGTAATATAACTTTCATATCAAGGAAAGTTGATGGCAGAAGAAAAATACTTAACATTTGAAAAAGAGGCATTAATGATAGTGTGGAGCATGGAAAGGGCGCAAGACTTCATATTAAGAGGGAATTAGTTTTTAGAGTCGAACCAGAAACCGTTAGAATTCATATATAATCCCAGAAAAGAATTGCCAATGACTACGTCTTCGAGAATTTTAAGATGGCAACTGGAATTATGCCCTTTAATTTTGGTATACTGTTTGTAAAAGAGAACATAAATCCGCATGTAGACGCCCAATCTAGACTAGATATCGTAAAAGTTTTAAAAGAAACCTCTAAAATGTAGAAAACATTGAACTGATTGGAAACGGATATTTTGCACCTAATAGAATAGAAACAAAGCAAGGCCTCGTATTAAGCAAGATTCTTGAAAGAATGAATAAAAATATTGGGTGAATTTGCTCAATGGTAGAGAGACACTTTAAAAACGTGAGACAAATCGACAATAAAAAAAAAACAAACTCAGCGATGAGAAAATCTTAGATCTACATCACCCATAAGAGGAAACCAAGAAAGACACGAAGAAAAACAATACAGATTCCCGAGATTAATCAAAAGTACAAAAGCAACCAAGGGAATATAACCTCTCAAATTCAGGGAGGTGTAGTTTTGTATGAAAATTAGATGCAACTATAAAAACAGTAACCTAATATCAACCGGCGTCTAGTTAATGCTATTAGCCAATCAACATCTATTCTGCGAGAAATACACATGATAGCACAATTACTTATTCAAAACACGTAATTTAGCTTCCTTATGCTTATTTATAAAATCGGAGTTGGACCAGTGAGAAATGATGTCACAAAAAGCTAATATATTTGCCCGAGAGTTAAGAAAAGAACACGAGTTGTCCTAATATTGATGATTCCATTGCACCTTTTTTTGAAGTTAGATATTTATTAGATTTTATTCATTAATAAATAATACGATTCTTTGGAAATTTAGTAAAATGCTAATGGAATTCCCCTAAGAAAATAAAGTTCAGTAAGAATCTGTTATTTTTCTTTTGCAGCCAATGAAAACATTAATCATTGAGTTTCTTTTTTGGCTTTTACAGACAAGATAAACGCCATTCTCAATACACCGTAAACTATTTAGATTTCTATCCTCATCCTTCTTGTTTTGATCAACATTGCATTTTTCATAGAGTAATATAATTTTGGAACAAATTGTCTAATCAAATCAAAAACAGTAATAATGCAAAAACTTTTAAGAATAATTTAAATGATTCCAGATATAATGGCTAGAAAAAGAATTAAAGTTATGGTTTGGTTGGGTTGGGTTTTATGGCATATCAACCCTTGTTGACTATTTAATGCCAAATCCTGTTTATACGTACATATCAAATATATATGATTTGTAAGCTCATTTTCTAGATACAATTTTTAAACAAACCTGAGTTTATTTGTTAGCACACATTTATGTAATGGTTTCAAGTATTTCTATCTAATTTGAATAATTCTGTATGCAGTTAATCATTTGTTTCTCCACAGTGGAGAGGCTAAAAGTATTGCCATTTAACACTAATTATTCTATTCAGCATTACTTTTTCGTTTGCAGAGTAGAATGGTTTCAAGTATTTCTATGTATCACTAAAAATTCAATTAATCGTCAAACGTATGTTTGCACACATTTAAATTATCAAACAGTTCTTTTTCTAACAATTCAATTTAGCATGTCAAAAAGTTCAATGGTTCCAAGTATTGCTATGTATCACTAACAATTCAATTAAACATCAGTCATTTGTTTACACACGCTTAAATGAACAAACCTATTTCTAAAAAATTATTTGTTTGCACACAGTTTAAATGCTAAACAGCTCTATTTGGCATAAAGATAGGAACCTATTATGTTGCCCAGTCGGCTGGGACTGTAGAATACACCGACTGCTTCTTTGCAGAGGGGTAAGATTTCCCCAAAGAGTATCCTGATATGACACTAAACAATCTGATGGTGTGGTTCCAGTAATGCTGGAGATTTGGGGAATGCAGGGTATCCTTCCATTGCCATCGCTCTCAGGTCCACTCAGGCCCGCAGTGCTAGCACCTGATAGGGTCCTGTCTATGGGTAAAAAAGAATTATACTGTGTACTTATGCTAAACTGAAGTACTTGAAATAGAAGTGTTTTTGACATTGAAACTGTGTACTTATGCTCGCTGAATTGTTTGAAATAGAAATATTTATATGTATAAAAACGGATTTGGCATCAATGACCTTCAATGTTTGCTGTACCATAAAGCCAAACCAAACCGAACCCTATCAAGTGCTAACACTTAAGAGTTGACGTGGAAGCGATGGCAAGGAAAGGGTACTCTGCATTTCCAAAGATCCAGCATTACTGGAGCCTCCCCATCAGATTGTTTCGTGTGATATCCAGGACA
This sequence comes from Sepioteuthis lessoniana, assembly GCA_963585895.1. Lineage (NCBI taxonomy): Eukaryota > Metazoa > Mollusca > Cephalopoda > Myopsida > Loliginidae > Sepioteuthis > Sepioteuthis lessoniana. The sequence continues at coordinate 3,679,211 of OY757939.1, forward strand.
CTCGTGTGGAGTGGCTTACCCCACTGCAGAGATGCAGTCTATGTATTCAACAGCACCAGACGGATTTTATTGAGCGTTTTAGGGAACTATCGGATAAATTACTTAAGGGAATTTGATCGGTATATATTGAATTAAGATTGTATATGTTCTGTGCAAAAATTCTTCTGTGAGATGATAGTAAAATTGGAAGATGCCCAAGGTGTCATAACAAACAAATAAATAAATGAAGATATTTGATTGTTTATGTTTGTTGGATTTTCATAGAATAGGGCTTAAGAGAAGCAATCATTATTATTACATAATTCTTTCGGCTGGTATCCTCATCGTTGTTGTTTTGATTACTTCCAATGTATACAGGTGTTCTGTATTTTTAAGACAGTCTACAGTTCTCATTGATTGATTGGTTTTAACGACATATCAACCTGTTTAGGGTTATTTTATGCCTTTGGGCGAGGGAAACGAATTCATTGTATTTTATAATTATATTTTTTGTAAATTTATACCTTAAGAGTGTTTCATATTTCTGTATGTTTATATCTTAGGAGTAATTTTAAACAGATCTATTTGTTCCTTTGATTAGACACGAACAGGTACTACCACTCCGAATCAGAGTGAACATAGAAGTAATTTTATTAAAGGGGTACTCCACACTCCCCAGATTTCCTGAATTGGAGATTCACCATCATATACAGTTTAGTATCATACCCAAGAAACCCTTTTAGGACGAGATGCCCAACCCTTCTACAGAGAATTCGGTCAACGTATTCTAAGCCCCACTAAATGATTGATTTCAAGTTTGAAATAAATCGTTGCCATAATTCTATTAAAATGATCGGAAATTCTTAGAGGTGCCATTGCTATAATTCCACATCATTTTTAGATGAGTATTCTTTTAATTGTTGTTTTGATCCCAAATAGAAAATACATCTGTTAGTGAGATCACAAGTCTGTAAATGATTGGAGTGTGTAGTCACCTCTTTTTTGCTGTTATTCCCATGTCTACCCTGACCTGGAATGGAATGAGTCAAATAGATCTAATTATCCAATTTCCTTACCTCTGTGCAGGGACAAGGCCCCAATCTCTCCCAGGAAATGTGTGTCCAAGGGTTGCATTCTGTAGTGCAACTCAAATTCTGATAATGGGGTTTTAGCCCTTTTTTAACACTGCTCCCAGATCAGTTGGAGTTGTAGTATATGTTATGGATGTCTGTTTTGTTTGTGATAAGGTTTTTAATAATTTTGAATTCATTAACTCATAAAAAATTGAAATTTTAACTGTGAAGTGTTTACTCATTAAAATGAATAATGATTATGAGTTTTTGTCCCGTATATAATTGTCGACCATAATTGTTATACTTAGTTTGGCATACAATGACTCAACTCGGGTTGACATTCTATAAAACCAACAAATAAATATTGTGTAGCTGTTTCTTAAGTGATTTTTGTGCATACCGTCCTATAGAATGCGAATAGTTTCTAAAGAAATCTTTTTGACCCTTAGATGGGAACCAAACAGTTATTACCATTCCAGGTCAGTAAGGCAATGAAAGTGGTATTTAACATTCCTCAGGTCTCCTGTGGGCAAGAATAATCAGATTGGTTTGGTTTGGTCTATATGATTAATGGTTTATCAACCCTCATAGGTTATTTAATGCCAAAGGTATCCTTGTGGAAGAACATCAGTGATATTCTTTAAACCTTAGCTGGAGGGATTAAAAGATTTCTACCTTTCCAAAAGGAATGATCTAGGAAGTCCCTGAGACATATTAGTTAAAGCTTGGGACAGCGGTCTCGAAGTTGGCGCGTTCGAACTCCAACCCCGCTATTACGTTCACTTTAGTTCAAATATTTTAGGGAAAGGAATGAACCCCTTAATTCTATCATGTATGGGTTAGATAGTATCACTGCTGTTCTCATATTGTTCTTCTTCAGCATTAAATAATCCTCGAAAGTTGATATGTTTTGTAAAGAAGACGAAGGAGGGTGTTTAATGATAATGGCAACGTGTTGCTAGGAAATAAAACAGCAAAGATATAGAAGATATTTTTTGTGAAGTATATCTGACTCTGACTTAATTATAGAACTGCTATAAAACTTTAGTTTTCACATCCGTAGTTGTACCACTAAGCTGCCTTGCACCCAAACGGAAATTTTTGATTTCCCACCTTTTAGAACCTCTTTAATTCGGAAGTACTCTTTATTCCTTAGTCCTATTTGACGCCTGCAAGCATAAAATGAAACCTACATGTTGTGTTGGGCCATAAAAACCACAAAGGCAGAGTTGTACGTAATGAGTTCCGGACGCCCTGACGTTCCTGTCACGAAATTGAGAAGGTTTTTTTTTTTCATAAAAAATTCTTATTTTGAAACATACACACGCACTCACGCATGCGCGTACTGTCCCACTCACATAGACACGCTGATAGATATGCACTCATATACGCATTAACAGGATCGAACCACATACACTCGCTCACTCTCCCTCTCTGTCTCTGTTTCTGTCTCTCTATCACACATACACATGTAGGCATGCACACACATATCAGTACACAGGCATATTCATCCATGCACATTTACACACACACTGTTTCTCCCTCATATGCATATACAGGCACACACACATATACCCTCATACGTGCCTACACACCTTCATTCACACACACACTCACACACACACACACAGAATCATAGAAAAGGTCCTTTAGGAAAATATCCAAGATTGGAATTTAGTACGTTATTTTCTTTTTCTTTTTTTTTTTTGGCTCCTATTTTGAGTTATGCTTGTTCCCTCTTAAAATTTTTATTTCTGTTCCTTTTTTTTCTCTTTTTTTTGTGTCTTATTTGTTCATCTTTGTCTTCATCAGCTTATTTTCATTTCCTTCGGCGTTTTCTTTTCTCTCTTTGTCTCTCTTTTTCATCCTCTTCTTTTCTTTTCTTCTCACGTCTTCTTTCTTCTCTTTTTGTCCTTCTTTTCTCTATGTCTTTTTGGGTTTCTTTTCGATTTTCTCTCTCAGGACTACAATCATCACTCATTGTATGTGTGTATGTAGGTGTGGAGGCGACGGGCTCAGCAGCTTTTATATCCTAAAGTCAAACTTAAAATGAACCAAATTCGCTGCCCGAACAAGGGAAATATATATGCTTATGGGTTCACACCTTCACCATAGAAGATTTATTTACACGTTGGAAGATTGAACCAAGGCAAATGAAACAACTTCGATTTTTGTCTTTTGATTTCTTTTGTCTCATTTATTTTTGTTTTTTATCTTTCAATTTTCTTTTTCTTTCTTTCTTTCTTTCATTCTTTCTTTCTTTCTTTCATTCTTTCTTTCATTCTTTCTTTCATCCTTTCTTTCATTCTTTCTTTTTTTCATTCTTTCTTTCTTTCTTCTACTTATTCATCTATTCTTTCCCTTTTGTCTTTCATTCGATAATCTTTGTTTTCGTTCTATTTCTCACTTTTTTGCATCATTTTCGTTTTTCATTCTATTTTTCTTTCGTTTATTCTTTTTCATCTTTGTCTTAGTATTCACTGTTCTATTTTCTTCGATCTTCCTAGCTTTCTTTCTTTCTTTCTTTCTTTCTTATTCTAACATTTTCGATATTCTATTCCTTTTTTCGCTTTTTATCTTTCCTTTTTCTACCTCCTATTTTCCTTCTCTTTTTATTTTAAATTCTTCTTTTTGTTTTAATATTTATCAATATTTTCCTTTTTCTATTTCATTTTTATATTGCTCTCGCCAATTTCTTGTTGTTGTTGCTCTTCTTCTTCTTCTTCTTCTTCTTCTTCTTCTTCTTCTTCTTCTTCTTCTTCTTCTTTTCTCTCCACATTAGATTTTTTGACATGGCATCCCTGATAACAATGCCTTGAGGATCAGCATTCCGTTATCGTATTTCTTCATATTTTTTATGTTCGACTTTTCTTGCTGGGATGAATATATCCGCCCAGCTGTTGCAAAAGGGAAGTAACTGCGTGACTCTTCCTTAAAAATGCACCAAAGGAAATAAGCCCGTATCTGAATACGAACAGAAATAAAAGAAAGAACTAAAAAGCCATAAAAGAAAACCAGAAAGCGAACTTTGATCAAACTATGTGTGACTTTAATTTACAGCAATACGGTTGATGCATAGTTAGTGGGAGTTGGGTTGCTTATCTTGATACCAGAAATTGAGTATAAGCTATAGAAAATAAAACCACATACTGAAAGTAATCGTGTCATATATTAACGATGAACAGGAAATACAATAGTATCAAGAATTGTAAGTGATACGAAACAGCATTACATGGAAAGCAAGGAATTTACGTTACAGAACATCCGAAATATTTATTGAATCTTGAAAAGATTTCAATGTATTTTAGAATTTCTTAAATTTCTAAGATTAATCTCACATTGATAGTCTCGAGGAAAGTTGCCAAAGGCAAAGGCCAGATGTAGAGACGATAATGAGTTCAAAGAAAAGGAAAAAAAGTCAGACACGTGGTCCAAGAAAAGTAACACTCACATAGAGATGGGTCTCAAATTAGGAATATATGGCGTGGTATATTTCAGTTCTTTTAAGAAATGATCCTCTTGTTCAATAAATTGCAGTTTTTCTAGCTCCTAAATTTAAGGTCACTACTTATCCTTAGCCGGTTACTTATCCTCAGCCGATTGACTGATCCTTTTAAATAATACTAAATCTCATGATACTGTTTCTTGCTGTTAGCCCATATGTTTTCCAATTGTTTACTCTTTACTGTCGGTCACCAGGATAATATATATATATATATATATATATAAGTAAAGTTGGCGACCATAGTCGAGGGTAACCCAAAGGCTCCTTTTTCGATAGCTACTAAACCAAGGTGTAGGGGAGGGCGCTACTCCTTCCCTGGATTGCTCTACTTTACCCTTGATCCGTACCTTATAATGCTGAGTGTTAAACAAGGAGGAATCAAGTACCATTTTTTGAGTCTTTGGTATGACTCGACCTGGGATTGAACCCAGGTCTCCCAGGCCATTGGCGAACACTCTAACCGCTAGGCCAATGTCCGATATATATATATATATATATATATATATACATATATATATATATATGGTACTATATATATATATATAGTACTGAAAAGTACTCTGTAAAAGCAGGAAGTTCGCAGGTTGGATGTTTTTATGGCATACCAACCTTTGTGGGTTATTTAATGCCAAATTCATTTTAAAACAAATATCAGTTCTATTTCAAACCATATTTACCCAACCCCTCCGCTTGGGCAGGATATGACACAATTTTTAAGCGGAGTTTAACAGGTTTGAATTCAGAGTTTTCCTTCTCATAGACTAGTTGCCTGACCAAGGTTGAAGAAACTAATCTGCCCTATTTCAAACAATTCAGTTTAGCATGAGTACACAGTTTAATTGTCAAAAACATCTCCATTTCAAGCTGTTCATTTTATTCAAACCATTCTAAGTCAGCTAATTCATTTTAGTATAGATATAGATTTTCTTTACACAATTAAATGTTAAAACAGTTCTATATTAAACAATTCCGTTTAGAGTAAGTACAGTTTCTCTGTCAAAAACAGTTCCATTTCAAACAATTCAGTTTAGCATCAGTACTCAGTTTAAATGTAAGTACACATTTTAACTGTCAAAAATATTTCTATTTCAAGCTATTCAATTTAGTCAAACAGTTCTTATTCAAACAATTCAGTTTAGCATAAGTATGCAGTTTATTTTTATTTAACCCATAGATAGGGCCCTATGAGCCAGAGTGGACCTGGGAGCCCTGGCAATGAAAGGGTGCTCTTGTTGGGGGGAGTATTACCCCTCTGCAGAAGTGCAGTCGGTGTATTCTACAGTTCCAGTGGACTGGGCAATACACAGAGTTAAATGTCGAAACAGTTCTATTTCAGATAATCCAGTTTAGCATAAGTACACCGTTTAAAAGTCAAAACAGTTCTATTTTAAACGATTTAGTTAAGCATAAATTCGCAGTTTAAATGCCAAAAATAGTAAACTCAAAGCTAGGTTTCGTTCTATTTAACCCATACATAGGACCCTTATCAGGTGCTACCACTCCGGGCCAGAGTGGACCAGGGAGTGATAACAATAAAGGGTACTCCACATTCCACAAAGTGTGACGGGGAAATTGACTAAAATCCCTAAATGGGACTTTATTTTCGCACGTGTGAAGACGGGGCAGGTTGGCACTTGATCCCCTACAGAAATAAGTCCTGTTCAGAGTTCTTTTCTCAGGCAGATAAGAACTGGCATATTACGTGAGGGAATGATTTAGGGCCAGACTGGCCACCGCTGGCAAAGGGGTCCAAAATTTCACACTATCACACACCCACCAGGCCGCTAAACTTCTTTCCCTTAGATAATCGAAGAATACGGGCCTATAGGTCTTAGTTGTAATAATATTAATATTGCTACAGTCGGCAACTCCGGTTTTCCGTGTGATACTTTAGGAATTAATAGGACAGTTCTAAGCAAGATAATGTAAGGCGAATAGAAGCTGAAAGGAAAGCATGAAATGATAACATAGACCACATGGTAAAATGAAAATACACAGGTTCTTTACTACGGTTATATATATATATACGTTCAAAATGTCAAAGATATATAATAGGATAGTCCATGAATGTAAATGTCTTTTCTTGGCTTTTATCCTTTTTCAAATTGAGAGAGAAAGTGGTAACAAAATTTGGGTGTAACGGAAAAATGTCCCAAAGTTACTTATCTTATTTTTTTGACGGGGTTCCACTGGAGAATTTCTCTTCTTTCACGGGCTAATAGACTTTGTACTGTTTTTAATGCTGGCTTGAGAGACTCAGGTCTCTCATGTCTCAGTCTTTTGTCTTTAGCCCGGAGTGAAATGGCTATCGTCCGTCTGCCACGGGACTTGCTCAAAAACTCCCTTTTTTTGTATTTGCTTCCGTTGAGGGGAAGGGAACCCCACTTCCGTTTGGGGTCCCCCCACCAATCATTTGGCTTCATTTTCTCCTTCCCCTTCCGATGTCCGGCGACCCAAGGTCACTTAAGTGCGAACATCTGTGTGACCCACATTCATTTCTAACGGTCACTTTTTGACTGCTAGATAATTTTAGTTCAACGGGGGGAGAGTATCATTCCCACCTCCTCGTCTCCGTGAGCCATCACGTGACACCTCCTTCCTTAAGAGAAGAAAGGGGGAGGAATAGAAATATCATAGAAAAAAAAAGGCAATTCAATTCACTGTTCTTTCTCCTTTTCTTTCATTTTTTTTTCTCACTTTACTTTTCTTTCATCCCCTTTCTTCTTCACGCTTTGACGAATTCTTTCCTTTTCCTTTTTTCGTCCTTCCTAATTTTCACTATAGGGGAAAACAATTTCACTTCTCTTTCTTTCTCCCTCTCTCTCCCTTTTCTTTTTCTTTAATCTCGTTTTCCTTTCTTTCTTTTTCTCTCTCGGCTTTTGGCCGTATTATTTTTTAAATCTTGAGGAGGTAAGTCCTTCTTTCTTTCTTCGTCAGTTTTGACGACTTTATAATTTTAATTGTCAAGCTTTGGGGAGAAAACTTCCTTTTCTTTTCTCTCTTTCCCCTATTCGTCACTTGTTGACGAACCACTTTCTCGTCCATCTCATATTTCAACATTGGGGACGAGAATTCCTCATTTCCTTTAGTTTCTCTCTTTCTCTTTCTTTCTCTCTTTCTCTCAACAACTACGAGGGAATATTCTGCTACTACATTTTCGTAGGGCGTTAGGGAAATAAACCTGGGTATTTTTTTATTAATTTCTCTAAGTCCCCTCTCTCTGAAAAAGACAACTGTCTTAATTTCTCCTCGAATTTATTCGGCATTTCCGAGTTCTTAATTTTTCGAGGTGGGCCTTCTTGACGGACATATCTTTTTAATTTGTTTGCATGACACACTTGTGTCTTCTTCTTTCCTTCGTTGGTATCAATTCTGTATGTCCTCTTGTCTATTCTCTGTGATATTACGTAGGGACCTATATATCTTCCACCACAGTGGGGTCCTTTATTTGATGATAGTAGCAGGACTTCATCGCCCTTCTTAAATTCTTCCTTCTTAGCCACTTGTGAGGGTCCTCTTATCTTCCTCTTATCCTCTCGATAAGTATTAGGGAATTTATTCCTAATACTCGTTGGACCTTCATCTTTTCTCTGACGACTGGTCCTTTTCTCTTTCCGTTTATTGAGGTGTGGAAGGTTCACTTCTTTTCTTTCCACCTTCTCACTTTGCGAGCGACAATGTCGTTTGTGCCGCCCACGTGGCTCAGCCGCCATCTTGTCTTCATGCTAGGCGTTCGTTCTCGCCATCTTTCTTTCTTCATTTTTGGCGCTCATTTTCGCCAACTTCTTTCCATGTTTGGCGTTCATTCTCGCCATCTTTCCATCTTCATTTATGGCGCTTATTTTCGCCATCTTTTCCGGGTGACACTTTTTTGTTCTTACTTCATTTCCCAGTATGAGGGAAATTCCTTTCATAGGTAGTTTATCTACCACACCAACTTTCATAGGTCCATTTTTCCACTGGGACTTTAGGGTTATTTTACACAGCGGTATTTTTACCCTCTTTCCGCCGATACCCTCTATCATCACAGTCTCACGTGTTGCTTCTATTACCCCTTTAGGTAATTTACTTCGTAGAAGTAACGACTGAGATGCTCCGGTATCTCGTAAAATTGAGACTTCCACTGGTCCTCCGTGTGGGCCTTTTATCATCCCTTTTTTTCGTCCAGGGTCGATAGGACTGGTTCCCTCTAGGTGTTGTTACAGCTCCTTGAGGTTTTCTCGGCTGGGTCTGGTTTCTTTCCGGACCTTTTCCTAGCTGGCACCTTATGGCTATGTGACCAGCCTTTCCGCATTTGTAGCAGACCACTGTTCTGCTGCTACTTTGGAAGGTCCTTCTATTTTCTTCCTTGGGTCTTCCTTCAGGGCTTAACTCAGCTTTGAATTTCACTCTGTTTCCCGTGAACGTTTTTTCCTTCGTTTTTCGGTGTGTGAGGATGTATTCGTCTGCTAGTGCGGCCATTTCATAGGTCACGTCGGTTTTCCTTTCACTTAGGTGAACCCTGACTTCTTCTGGCACACAGTTTAAAAATTCTTCAGCTAATATTAGCTGCCGGAGTTTCTCAGCATCTCCGTCTATCCTCTTAGAGTCACACCACTTATCCAGCGCGTTCTCTTTTTCCCGCAGAAATTCCACATAAGACTGGTTTTCAGTTTTTCTCTGTGTTCTGAATTTCTGTCTATAAGCTTCTGGGACCAACTCGAAGCTTTTAAGAACCGCTGCTTTCACCAAATCATAGTCGGCGCAATTTTCTGTCGGCAGAGTTGCATATGCTCTCTGTGCTTTTCCTGTCAGCACAGTTTGGAGTAGCATCGACCAGCATTCTTTCGGCCATCCAAGATTTAGCGCAGTTCGCTCAAAATGTGCGAAGTATCCATCCACGTTGGCTTCTTCAAATTTTGGGACTAGCCTCGCTTGCTTCGTTACTTCGAAACTGTCATGGCTTTCTTTGCGTCCTCTTATTGCCAAGTCGACTTCTCGCAGCCTTGTTTCTTGCTGAATTTTTATTTTCTCCAGTTCCATTTTATTTCTCTGTAGTTCCATTTGTGCTTGTATTTTAATTTTCTCCAGTTCAATTTCTTCTGGAGTCATTCTTATCATTTCCGTTGGTAGCTCTTCTAATACTGCTTCCTCGAAAACATTTTCGTCCACCATGTGACTTGCTATCTCTCTCACGAGTTCATGCTTTCTCATAGAATTCTGAACATTTAACTCAAGCTTCTCGCCAATTTTTATTATCTCGCTTTTTCTCAGCCTCTCCAACTTTTCCATGGAGGGTTCTTTTAAAAAGTTCTCTATTTTGTCCTTTTTTTTAAGAATTTTTCCAAACAGTGATATCAACAAGTAATTTGACTGTTTCAACAATATTCCTTTTTCCCTTTCACCGTCTCCCAGGGTAGGTTTAGACGGCAGGAATTGTCACACGACTACAAGCAATAAATATTATTTATAATAATAAATCCCGGACGAGCCCCCATTTTTGGTCTGTGACGGGGAAATTGACTAAAATCCCTAAATGGGACTTTATTTTCGCACGTGTGAAGACGGGGCAGGTTGGCACTTGATCCCCTACAGAAATAAGTCCTGTTCAGAGTTCTTTTCTCAGGCAGATAAGAACTGGCATATTACGTGAGGGAATGATTTAGGGCCAGACTGGCCACCGCTGGCAAAGGGGTCCAAAATTTCACACTATCACACACCCACCAGGCCGCTAAACTTCTTTCCCTTAGATAATCGAAGAATACGGGCCTATAGGTCTTAGTTGTAATAATATTAATATTGCTACAGTCGGCAACTCCGGTTTTCCGTGTGATACTTTAGGAATTAATAGGACAGTTCTAAGCAAGATAATGTAAGGCGAATAGAAGCTGAAAGGAAAGCATGAAATGATAACATAGACCACATGGTAAAATGAAAATACACAGGTTCTTTACTACGGTTATATATATATATACGTTCAAAATGTCAAAGATATATAATAGGATAGTCCATGAATATAAATGTCTTTTCTTGGCTTTTATCCTTTTTCAAATTGAGAGAGAAAGTGGTAACAAAATTTGGGTGTAACGGAAAAATGTCCCAAAGTTACTTATCTTATTTTTTTGACGGGGTTCCACTGGAGAATTTCTCTTCTTTCACGGGCTAATAGACTTTGTACTGTTTTTAATGCTGGCTTGAGAGACCCAGGTCTCTCATGTCTCAGTCTTTTGTCTTTAGCCCGGAGTGAAATGGCTATCGTCCGTCTGCCACGGGACTTGCTCAAAAACTCCCTTTTTTTGTATTTGCTTCCGTTGAGGGGAAGGGAACCCCACCTCCGTTTGGGGTCCCCCCACCAATCATTTGGCTTCATTTTCTCCTTCCCCTTCCGATGTCCGGCGACCCAAGGTCACTTAAGTGCGAACATCTGTGTGACCCACATTCATTTCTAACGGTCACTTTTTGACTGCTAGATAATTTTAGTTCAACGGGGGGAGAGTATCATTCCCACCTCCTCGTCTCCGTGAGCCATCACGTGACAAAAGCTATAACATTACTGGAAAATCATCATCACATTGTTTAGTATCATATTTAGAACACTCGTTGTAGGGGTCTTACCCCTCTGTCGGTGTATTCTACAGTCCAAGCCGACTGGGCAATAAAAGCAGGATTGAAATAACTTTACAGCGTAATGGCTAAAGTGTTGGATTGCCGCCTTGAAGTAAGTGGGTTCGATATCCATTCGTGCTATTACTTTCACTTTCGGACAAATACCTTTGGGAAAGGCATGAACCCCCTACTTCTTCTTGATATGCGTTAAATAGTATCACGGCTGTTTTCTACATTTACAGGTTCGGTATTAAATAAAACTCCAAGTCTGATATGACATTATACAAGAAACAAAACCAGGAAAACAATATCCGATCTTAGGATAAACTTCAAAATTTAATCAGTTTCTTAATTCGAAAATATGATCCTTGAATATCAATGCATTTTTGTCATCGATTAAGATTATTTATATCTGTACGATAAAATTCTAAACGTTTTGATACCAAAAAATCTTTAAATGCGGTTTCTGCTTCTCCTCAGGAACAGAATGTTTTTGGCTTAAAAAGTGTCCAGATGCTTGAAAACATCGTAATCGGTGGGTCAGAGATTAAGAGAATATGTTGGATGTGACAAAGTCCTATATCCTAAGTCATTGAGCGTTTGCAGTGTCATCCAGGCAACATGTGGCCGAGCAGTGTCATTACGGCTACATGTGGCCGAGCATTGTCATAAAACAAAATTATGACTAAGCTTGAATTCAGACAAAAAAGTAAATGCATCACTTCTTTCTTCATGTTCATTATTTGAAGTATATAACCTTCAAAATAGAATTCTGGTAGAAATATCTAATACAAAGATTCCATATACTGATGTCAAACCAATTATTGATAAATTTATACAAAACAAATGGCAAAACCTTGGTATGATTAGACCCAGTATATAAGAAAGCATAACAGAATAACAGGCAAGCTACAGAAGAAATAGAAAAGAAGGAGTGCTCTCCAGACTTTCCATTGGCCATATCCACATTATCCACTCACTCCATCTAAAAAGGGAAGACATCCCCAATATGCTAAACGTGCACGGTACCACTTTCAGTCAAACACATTATCATAAATGGTGACAAGTTTAGACAAATTCGCCTCAATTACCACCAGAAAAGGAACATAAAGGACATTTACAAAAACACCAAATCAGAGGAAATCTTGAGCTTTTTAAAAGAAACCAGTCTTCATCAAAATCTTTCCAAGTATAATCAAACATAAGACAAAAACCGCTACGCTAAACCTAAAACATTCACAAAATACAAAACTAATCAAACCCTTCTGGTATTAGATAACTCACAGAGGTTGATATGCCATTAAAAAAAACTCAGACTCAGACTCAAACTCTGACAGAAGTAATAGATAATGAAAAAAGAGGAGGCTTTAATCATTAAGAGGATAAAGTTTTATACAACTGTCAATAAAGGGATATTTTAGACCAAGCTTTAAACAGTTTATACGAAAATCGAATTCTATTTTCCCTACAACCTAATATATCGTTTTCAAAGAGAGAGAAGGAGACAGACACATACAGACAGAGCGAGCGAGAGAGAGAGAGAGAGAGAGAGAGAGAGAGAGAGAGAGAGAGAGAGAGAATCTTGTTATATATATTTTGGATAGCCTAAAACTAAAGAAGTTGAATAGTACAAATTTCAGACCTTTATAGACAACGTTGCGTGGTAGTCAAGTAAAAAAGGCATTTTATCTATTTTCCATTTTATTCTGAACAATTCTGGACGTAGGATTCAAAAACTTTATTTCGCTTCTTTATTGGTCTGCTGACAGTTCTGTGGCTTCTATACACATTACTGTCATCCATTGCACATTGACATTAGGTTTTTTTGGAAATAATGACTGATTTTATTGTACATTTAAGTGTAAAATTGGTCATTATTTTTCAAACAATCTAATATCAGAATGTGTTTCTGCAATTTAGAGCAATACAATATCGATTTTCTCAGTAGATGGCTTTACTATGTACATAGCAGTTAACACACACACACACACACACACACACAGATAGAGAGAGTGAGAGAAAGAGAGAGGAGGTACTTGTGGTATAATGGTTATCATCGAAGGAAATAGACAGGACAAATTAAGTACAAACCGAGATGAAGCTTTTTTGTATTTTGTATTGTGTTAATACGCATGGAAAGACCATGAATCTAATTATTTTCCCTCCAGCTATGGATAAATTGTAGGGCAGAATGGACGCTTTAACCTCGGTACGACAACCGGTCAAAGAGAAGGAAAACCACTGAAGTCAAACCTATTGAAGTCCGGATAAAAATTTTCCTTTTGTTGCATCCAGCTCGAACAGAGGGATTGGTAAATGCACACACACACACACACACACACACACACACACACATACACACACACACATACACACACACATTGTGTTAAAAATCAAACACCTTACTCAATATTATAATAAAGTATTCTCAGGAATATATAAAAAGTTCGGATCATTTTTTTCTTGGAAAATTAGTTACTTTGTATATAATAGAAAACTGGAAAATTGTTTTTTCTTGTTCTTTTTTCTTCCAGAAACGTCTGCACATATCTAATAAAATAATTATTTCAATATTTCCTTACGAATGTTTACCTTTCCCTTCAAAAAGTTGGCAATGAACATTGATAAGTACAGCATTTATGTATGTACATAATTTGTTTGAGATTATGCACACACACACACACACACACACACACACACACACACACACACACACACACACACACACACACACCAGTTTAGTTGGCTGGGGCTGTAGTATACACTAACAGCATCTCTGCAGAGGGGTAAGACACCCCCAACGAATATTTTGGAGATGGCACTAAACAATCTGACGGTGAGGCTCCAGCAGTGCTGGAGATTTGGGGAATGCGGAGTACCCTTTCATTGCCGTTTCTCCCAGTTCTACTCTGGCCCAGAGTCGTTGGACATGAGAGGGTTCTATTGATGGTTCAAATAGAGCTGTTTGACATGTAAACTGAGCGCAAACAAATGATTTATGCCAAATTAAATTGTTTGAAATAGAACTGTTCGAACGTTTAACTGCGAGTAAACAAATGACTGATGTTTAATTGAATTGTTAGAGATACATCGCAATAATTGGAAGCATTTAAATGTGTGCAAACAAATGAGTAATTTTCAGTAGAATTATAAGTATTAAATAGCAATACCTGAAACTCTTTAATTGTGAACGAGTTGAATTGTAGGTGTTAGATTACAATACTTGGAACCATTTCACTGTGTGAAAACAAATGATTAATATCGAAAATGATTATTAATAATAATTGCAATAATTGAAACCATTTAACTGTAGAAACAATAACAGTACTAGTGTGCAAACAAATTACTTCTCACTCATTTAAAAATGAAATTACCTACACACTATGTGGGCAAAGAAATGACTGATGTTAAATTGTGACTTTTATATAGCCAAACTTGAAACCATTTAACAGTGTAGAAACAAAAGCAATACCAGTGCACGCACTAATTAATTCTAACCCATTTAAAAATGTGAGCAAAGAAATGACTGATGTTATATTATGACATTCATATAGTAGTACCTGAAACCATTTAACTGTGTGCCAAAAAATGAGCTCAGGATCGTTTAAAGATATCACAAAAATGTGTTCACAAATCATATATATTCAATATATATGTATAAACAGCATTTGGGATGTAATAACCTAAAATGGTTGATATGCCATAAAATCCAACCAACCAACCAACCAACCATTTAACTCAGTGGAAACAAATTTTTAACATTAAATAGAATCATTCGTGTTAGAAACAATCGAAACACACAAACTGCACCTCTGGAGCTCTGGGGAATGCTGTGTATCCCTTCATTGTTATCGCTCCTAGGTCCACTCTAGCCTGGAATTGGGACAGCTGATGGGGTACTATCTATGGGTCACATTTAAACCGTATGCAAAAGACTGGTGAGTCCATGTGCAGATTGTAGAACATCGCATATGAGTTTTTTTTCTTCTTAATTTTCCTGCAGAGCACAGATTGTATTGTTCAACTTATTTGGATGATTTGCGAGATAGAAAGTAATTGGCATAAAATAACCCACAAATGTTGATATGTTTTTTTGTGAAGTGCTGCTAACAGGATTTGTTCAAAGCAGCACGCATCCTTTTTGTGTAGTTCCCATCTCCAAGCGTTCCGTTAGGGTCCCAGTGGTGAAAACATACAATAGTAATGACACAGCAACAGCTTCGATGAATTACCATTTTATCAGAGAGATGACGTTGGTGGTTAGCTTCCCTGAAATTAGAAATCCCTGGAATCTCAGTTGCAAGTAGAATTACGACCTAATCATGTATTTTTGTGTATTCAGATTTTAGAAAACAAAAAGCACTTCTCAAATTCGTTTATAAAAATCTAATTATCAAGTTGAGTCAGACTGGGGGGAAAAGGAAAGAAAGAAAATATCGAGGCCGAATCGGAAGAGAGAGACACTGATTTCAGGTGTGAAGAACAACATCGGTGAACAGGTGCGCATGCGCAGATAAAGTAAAATATAAATAAAAATGGAGACATACATACAAAAGAGAAAATAAAACAAGTTATAAAGCAAATATTATTCTCGAAAAAGGTTATGTGAATGTTATTGATCTGAAGTTGTTTTTTAGATAGTTATTGCTTTTATATTTTATTTTATTTTCAAACATTATTTTATTGTTCAGGTCACTGATTTAATGCAATTATTTGGTTTGTTAGATTGAAGACGAAGAAAAAATATTCTTGAATTTTCAGATTTGTACAGTTTCTTTTTTTTGCGAAAATCGATTTTCTGTAAACAGATGAGAAATATAATAATTTATTTTAAATATGAACATTTAACAACAACTACAATTACTACAGGTAGTAATCGTAGTAATAGTGTAGTGAAATGGACAAGGTGGGGACTAAGACAGATGAATCAAAGAACAAGAAAACTGATTACGATGCACAAAGCCTTATACCCGAGATATGACATAGACAGATTCTATATGTCAAGAAAAGAAGAAGGAAGAGAAATTGCCAGCATTGATAATTACTTAAATGCAACTATAGAGCTTCAATGCTGGTGTATTTGGTTATATTTAATACCTAAAAACGTCTATTTTAATTTGATAAGATTCTCTCTTTTTCTCTCAGTATAAATATATATATATATATATATATATATATATATATATATATATATGGGGGGGTGCGTGCGTGTGTATGTACTTGTTTTTGTTCTGCTAGATAATCATATTTTGACTTCATAATTTCAATTCTTAAAAGGAAGTGAGACACTTAATTAAAACCCTGGAGAATATGGCTCAAGCAACACCATTATTGACGTTGCCGCATTATGCTTCATAAAAAATCTCTAATTGCAGTTGTGTAGCATTGTCTTCATCAAGAAAATTGTATCAAACCTGTTAACAAAAAGACTTGTTTGCTGAGACGGGATATTCAGTATCTTTAATTTTGTAATATTCGACTGACTTCTGCTGAAGAAAATGCTATGTTGTTATATGAAAAAAAATTATGCTGAAACGAGAAAGAAACAATAGAAAAAGGAAGATTGATGCATTTTAACGGCATGTCATTCCGTCTTGAGTTATTTTTAGACGGTTAGAGAATCGACTACATTGTTCGTTTATATTTACATGTTCTACTTAAGTTATTTGCACAGAGTTAAATAATATCAAATATTTCGATCTAATACATATAATTTGCACACAGTTGTATGGTTTCAAGTATTCTTGACTAATAATAATAATTATATAGTTCCAAATAGTTATTTTTATATAATAATAGTCGATTGTCACAATATTATTTTATGGTTTCAAGTAATTATTTCTATTTATTGTCATTTGTTCGGTCCCAATCATGATTTTAAGTTTCTACTAATGATAATCCTGATAAAACAAATATAACACCAAGTAACTATTCTCAATACGAATAATTAAATTATATAACATCAAGTATTTCCATCGAATATAAATAAACATATCAATTGACTCATATATGGAATACTGATAGGTACAACCACAATTGGTCAGAATGGACCTTAAAGTAATGGCAATGAAGGATAGCTCTACATTCCCCAGATCACCGGGACTGGAGTTTCGCCCCCAAATCAGTTTATCCATATTTACCCAACCCCTCCGCTCGGGCAGGATATGACACAAGGTCAATTTTCAAGCGGAGTTTAACAGGTTTGAAGTCAGAGTTTTCCTTCTCCTAGACTAGTTGCCTCACCAAGGCTGAAGAACCTAGTCTGTCCTACTATTTACCCATAGCTGGAGGGAGAATAATTGAATAATTTCACATAGCACTAATACCCTTTCCCAAGGGTATTAGTGCTACGGGAAATGCAATCAGTCTCGTCCAGGATTTGAACTCGTATCGCAATGTCCATTTCCTACGACGATAACTATTACACCACAGGCACCTCCAAATCAGTTTATCGTCATATTTAGGACATCTATTTTTTGAAAAATTTTTGTTGAAGGTAGGGTCTTATTTCTCTACTAGGGACACAATCAGTATATGACAAGTCTCATCGACGAAGTAAGAATTATGTCTGTTTTTGTCTTATAGACATGACAAATTTCCCATTTTCTCTGGAGAAGAAAAATAATTAAAAAACGAGACCAGAACATACTCTTAGATGTTTGTAATATTTTCGTGTTCCAATTTCATATACAAGACCAAATATATTTTGCCAGTTGTTATCGTTTTTAAAACTAGTTTGTCAGTAAATTTTTAATTATTTGTTGTATTTATTTCTGACTCTATTTTCTCCTCTCTCTCTCTCTCACTGGATATGTTCTCTTATAGACAAGTACGATGAACCAACCCCAAAAAAGGTATTCTGAGTAAGACACTAAACTGTATCTGATGGTGAGGCTTCTGTTCATACATGATAGGGTCCTATCAAAGGGTCAAATAGATCGCCGAGACTGATTGCATTTCACATAGCACTAATACCCTTGGGAAAGGTATGAATCCAATCATACTCCCCCCCAGCTATGAGTAAATAGTAGGACAGACTAGGTTCTTCAGCCTTGGTGAGGCAACTAGTCTAGGAGAAGGAATACTCTGAATTCAAACCTGTTAAACTCCGCTTAAAAATTGACCTTGTGGTATATCCTGCTTGAGCCGAGGGCTTGGTAAATAATAATAGATTTGTTTGAATATTATTCCTATTAGAAAGGAATACTTATAACCGTGTGCAAAAAACACTTTTAATAAACTATACAAAAATTTAAATATAAACACGTGCAATTTCCTAACCCATAGGTATAAAATAACACCAGACGGATTGATATACCATTAAAATCAATCAGTTAATCGATTTTCATTGATATTCTTTTGAGTGTTCCGAGATACTTGCCAATAAGTAAGTTCAAGTATTCTTTCTTCCTGTAATAAATATTTATATTTTGTAATCACACTGTAAATAAGGGATAAGTTTTCTATTTTCTTGCTTTACTCATTTAGAATATGAATCTACGGCAACAAAAATAACATTTATTCTTCTTCTATAAAATCTATGGGGAATACTCAACCCATGAATGTTTGTTTCCCGCCAAAATTGCATTTCTTTTCACAGCAGGAGAGCTATTAAGTGTTATTCAACACAAACGCTACAAGCTTAGAAATGATTTATGTGTCTACAAAATGACAGAAAATTGTGTATTTATCTCCCCTTCTCTCTCTCCTTCTCTTTTGTCTTAACAAATGAATTTTTTTTGAAAAAGTTACATATATAGATTCTTAGACCGCTTATCTGAATCTAACACGAAGTAACTGTATTTAAATATGCTTTGGGTATTTAACTATTGATGTGGCTGGCAATGTATCTGATATTAATTTTGTAACATTAAGTACATTATTGTTGAATTGTTTTTAACGTATTTAGCCGAAACAAACAATTTTGTAAAATTTAAATCGTAAACTATATATATATATATATATATACAGAGTTGTATTTTGGGTTGAATATGATCATTTGAAATACAAATATTTAGTTTATGGTGCATAAAGATTATTTGTGGTGAAAAGGAAGATTCTTTGCAGTTATTTCCGGTTGATGCGTTTGACTAAAGGATGAATAGAACTTTTTTCTCTTGGCTATAAATAAAATTGTTGAACCGGCTGGGCTTCTCAAGCCTTGCTTGACAACCTGTTGTATACTACAGCCATAATGATATCAATCACAACAGTAATACAATTCATATATAAATGCAAAACACTGGCGGACTCTTTCGTTTCAGATACGAACGGGTTTATTAATTCCTGGCTTCGGTCAATGCTGACACGAGGAGAGATACACAATTCTTAAAAGTCTATGCTAACCATACTATGCCGACCCCACCCCAATGCGCGGCGCATCTTGCGATATTTAAGATCTCAATTCATCTCATTCATGCCAATCGAGATCCGAAAAAACTGAACCTCACGCCTCAACGGTAGAAAACCCAACTCTACCTTCAACGGTCGAATACCCACTACATCTTTCAACGGTCAAAATCCAACAGACGTCTTTTCAAAATCATCAGATTCTCAGAATTATCTCTTCTGGGCATGACGTCATCAACACTCCAGCCTCATTTCCTGTCTGGGGGGTTTATTATGACAAATAGTGATTGTCATATCCTTCGCGCGCTAGGGTAAAACTGCACCAAATGACTTAAAGCCTTACAAAACTGAATGATGAAATATAATTAACGAAAAATGATTAATATAAAATAAATCATTCCTTAATTATATAACACCAATCTAGGAGAAAGATTTCTCTGAATTCAAAATTAGCTGCGACAGGTTGAGTCGTCAAGCAGTATTTGAAACCAAAAAGAGTCCAAAAATGGCAGTTCACCAATTTCATATCTACACGACATCTCGATTGAAGAAGAAGAAGAAGAAGAAGAAGAAGAAGAAGAAGAAGAAAAAGAAGAAGAAGAAGAAGAAGAAGAAGAAGAAGAAGAAGAAATTTCTCAGTTTGATAATGCTTATACAAATTTTTTCTGTGTAATCAATATAAAATTATCAAGTATCTATTTCTTTCTTTGTTCTTTCTTTTATAATGGCATATCAGTATTCGTGGGTTATCTAATGCGAAAGCCATTCTTATAGAAGGACGGTAGTGATACTATTTAACTCATAACTGGGAGAGATAAGGAGGTTCATATCTTTCCCAAGTATATGTCCGAAAGTAGATGCAATAGCTCACTTGCTTCGATGTTGGAGTCCAGAACATTAGCCACTACGCTACGAGGAACTCCCCATCTTTTTTTCTATGGTAATTATTTTACATAAAACGGAACATTTGTATTGCCGATGTACAATTGTAACAACGTAACATTGGTTCTATATCTTTTACCCTATCCATTTTTTAAACATGAAATAAAAAACATATACTAAGCTATTTTTCTTCATTGATCAAACAGTCTAGAAGAATGAATATTCGGAATTCCAAACCAGAACCTTCCGTATTACATTTATCTTCAACTCTTGAAATGACTTTGTATGTACTTACTAAACCCATGTCAATTTCTAAGCGGAGTTTAACAAGTGTGAAGTCAAATTTTCTTTTCTCTAAGTTCGGTTTCCAAAGAAAGATTAAAGAACCTAATCTGCCCTACTATTTTTCCATAGTTGGAGGGGGAATACTTGAATTTAAACCTTTTCCAAATAAAAAGGTACAATGTGAAAATCCTAACAGCTTCGTTAAAAATTTGAACCCGGATGACTGTGTTCAACGATATTGTAGCAAGTTATAGATTACTGTGTGTTTTTACTTTGTACAACATCGATGATATGTTGAGAAAAGACTTACTGAATAAGAAACTGTCAATTTTGTTAATAGTCTTTCTTAGGCCTCTGTTCAGGCCCAGTCGCAGATTTATGTTCTCAATAGACTAATGGATGCCATTTGATGACCAAGAGACTTAGGTTTTCATTTTGTTTTCACAGAGATCTGAACATCTTGCATGAAATTGACAATGGCTTATTTAAATACAACAGAACTCCGAGATGACCGAAATAATTAATTATCTAAAAGAGAGAGTAACTCCTTCGTAATTAAAATTGATAGCAATCTATATAATTTTTGTTCTTCTTATCTGTGTCTTTGAGAAAACTCATGAATTTTTATAATTAGTTTGTGTATCGTGGATTCTGGTTTAATTGTTTTTGGGGTGTGATAGATAAAGTTGTGATAGTTTTAATGACACACTTGTTTTTTCATATTTCATTTTATTTTTATTGTTTTTGACAGATATCATATCAATATGCATTCTTTAAAATAGCTAAGTTGATTATTTTTATTTATTGTGCTTCGTCGGGCTGGGGTAGCGTGCATCAATTACGCTGACTATATCACATGCAAAGGTATATGACAACTATATCTGGTAGTGAGAATCTGGGGAGTATGAAGGATCCCTTCATTGTTATTACTCCCAGGTCCACTCAGTCCCTGTGTGGTAATACCTCTTACGGTTTGATCTATGGTTTAAATAGATTTGTTAGGAAATTATCATATAACCCTGTACCAAAACCACTTAGAAAACAACCAAAAATATTAATATAAGCTTCATCATCATCACGACGGCACGGATATCCCTAACTCTCTCTCGCCACCCCTCCCTATCGTCCATTGCTTCCGGCAGGTCTTCAGGGTTACATCCGGTATCGGCACAGAGCTGCTGTATGTAGGTTCTAGCTGGTCGTCCTGCCTTTGCTCGTCCATGTGAAAAGGCCCACGGGAGTATATCCCTTATGAGCTCGTCCCTACTTCTCCAGCTGTGTCCCGCAAGTTTGGTTCGCCTAATTTTGATAGTTTTCCTAGATGTGTAATAGGTAGCCGTACAGCTGCTGCTTTGTGGAATGTTGCCTTCAGGATTTGTTCAATATTGCTCGCAGCATTCTTGTGTATTTGCCGTCAAGCTTTTTCTCAATTCGTTTAGTTAGCGTCCATGTAGTGCATCCATATAGCAGTATCGACACGACCGCTGCTCGGACGAAACTGCGTTTTATCTTATCGGTCAGGTTTGACTTCCATATCGATAACTGTCCATACCTTTGCAAGTTGCATATTGATGTCTGTCTCGATTCATGAGACACTATTTCCTAGGTAGGTGAACGTACCTACTTGTTTCAAATAGCTACAGTTTAGTGTGGATATGTCACCTGTTTGATTAAAGTACATATATTCCGTCTTGTGTGCATTGACATGGAGGCCTATGCCTAAAGCCGCTCGTTCCAGACTATGTAGCAGGATTTCAGCTTGGGCGGATGCATTTGCCAGAAGTGCTATGTCATCGGCCCCCTAACCTCTTGGCATGAAATAACTCCAGACATTAAAATCAATTAATCATATTTTTGCTTCTTGATTCTAACACTGAAAATGATAAAAAAGATAGTATAACCTTTAGAATATTTCGTTTCTTAATTTAAGGAATATAAAATCTGATTGAGACCGAAAAACAGACATGTTTTTATGGAGAAGGCATAGTGAATATTTGAATGCATAAAAAGTGATTTGCAAACAATTGTGTTAAAGATTTCTCGCTTAATTATGTAATAGACAGACAAAAAACGTTAAAGGAAGGTAGGGGTATTTGTTTAAAATTCTAAATAATCAAATTTCTTGCAGTATTAACGAGTAAAGTGTATGAAAGGTAAAACTTTTAAAAAATTAAGTACAGATATCAATATTTTATTCTAGGTTTGAAGTGTTGATATACGTATAAATGATATATTTGAGACTTTTTTTTATCGCTATGTAGTTGCTAAAGTTGCCAATTATTAGATTTTGTTATCAGACGATCAAACCCATTCTGATGACACTATTTCTATAGCGAATCATGTCAGTCAGTTTCCATACTGTCTTTTTTTTCTTATACCATTGGATATCAGTTCAAACTTTATCCCACTGGGGTGTTGAATTTGCTGCATATAGCTCCCCAACCAATCATGTGGATACATTTGTCTTTAACTTTTTCCAACGTAGATTTTTCTAATTTCTTTCTTGTGAAGTCGTTTTTATCTGATTGTTTCGGTAAAATCTCTGGTTACCTCAAACATAACAACTATCAGGTACCATCTGTTTTTTCACATTTAACTTGATTTAATTAATCGAAAATATTTGAAAAGATCAATTGTCAACCAATTATACATCCTAAGCACATCGAACAAAATCCTTAAATACTTTAGACTGAATCAAATTTTGAACGAGACAACCCAAGTTTTAATCAGTTGTTTTTTAAATATTAAGTGCAAGTAACTCTTAAAACAAGTAAGAAAAAAAATTGTTTCTGACTGAAGTTTTTATTGGATACTCTTTAACATTAATCATATCACACCAGTTTAATAAAAAAAAAAACCCTCATATTTCGTGCAAAGTACAGCAAAATGGAATATTTTCAAAAAAGAAAATTTATATAAACCAAAAGAATAATGAACGTGAGAATGAATAGGTGATAACGGGATGAAAGAAATGCATTTTTAGTTTTAAAATGTATTATCATTATGTGAGAATAATGATGATGTAAGTCATAATGGGGCGCATACGGCCCGAAGGCTGCAGGTTGCCCATGCCAGCTAATTACATTATTTTACACTTGTATCATTAAATGTATTATTTTCGAATTAGCGAAAACATTGTCAGTCTTAACCTGTAGTAATTAAACTCAAGGAACTAATACGATATATTCAAATACGAATAAATATCCTACACTATAATAAAAGCGACTCGGTGTGGCTCATTTTTAATAAATATCAAACTATAATCCATATTTTATTATCACCAGGGCTTGGCTACATCAGGGATTCTCTTGACTGCCTTCCGACATCCGTCCCTATCGGCCATCGCTCTTGGTAGATATTCTAGACAGCATCCAGTGTCCCCACAAAGCAGCAAAATGTAAGTTTTAATGGTCGGCCAACACTGGTACGCCCATGTGTAACATACCATGGGAGAACGTCGCATGTGTGTTCATAAAGATAATTACTGCTAGTTAATGATAGTTAAAACTATTGCATGAAAGAAATTCCGGAACATCTAATGTTAAAGAATAATATAAAGAAGACGGTACTTTTGTCGTTAGGGTAAAACTCACAGCAAATAGAATCGGAGAACTGAGTTGAAATCTTGGAATAAGCTCTTTACTCTCTTAGTTTCTATTGGTACTTTTAGAATAGGCATGAGTCTTTTCCCTTACAGATAACGGTAAAATGGGCAGATTAGGCTTTCTAGCCTTGATTGAGTAACCAGTCTTGGAGAAAGAAAACTCTGAGTTTTTATGTTCATTAACTAACATGAAAATCCTGTTTAAATTAAAATGTTCGTCTTAAATTCAGATATGTGACAAGTGGATTAATATTAATCCTCATGCAGTAGCCCTCTTCCACGTCCCAATAAGCGCTTCTTTAATGTTTGAGAGTTCCTGTAGCGTCGTGGTTAGCGTGCTGGACGTCAATATCGTAATAAGCGAGTTCAAACTCCAGTCACTTTATTACGTTACCATTCGAACTTATTACTGTTTTTCTGCAAGGATATCTTTGGTATTTAATATTCTATGAAAGTTGATATACCATTTAACAAAGAAACTAAAAGACACCTAATAATATATCTGAAGATAAAGGTTAATCATTTTTTTCATAGTTAAATGACTCAATGATTTATAATCATCATCAAGTCGTGCCACTAGCACGGATATCCCAGACCCTCTCTCACCACTTCTCCCTATCGTTCATCGCCTCTGGCAGGTCTTCAGGGCTACATCCCGTATCCTCACAGAGCGGCTGTATGTATGTTCGTGCTGGTCGTCCAGCTTTTGCCCTGCCATATGTAGGGGTCCATAGGAGTACATCACTTATGAGCTCATCCCTACTTCTCCAGCAGTGTCCTACATATCTGGTTCGTCTAACTTGGATAGTTTTCGTGATGGGAGGCTGGTGGGTGTATAGTTGGTGTCTTGTGGGGTGTTGCCGCTAGGACTTGTTCAATATTGCTCGCAGCATTCTTGTGTAATTGCCGTCTAGCTTCTTTGGTCTAACTTTATTAAGTCTGTCACTGATCTCTAGTATCTTTATGACCTTTTGTCATAATATTAGTAATTACTGTTAGTTTACATATAATCTTCGTAAAAGTCTGATCCTCTACCCCTAGCGGTTAGAGTGTTCGCCAATGGCCCGGGAGACCTGGGTTCAATCCCAGGGCGAGTCATACCAAAGACTCAAAAAATGGTACTTGATGCCTCCATGCTTAACACTCAGCATTATCAAGGGTAAAGTGGGGCAATCCAGGGAAAGGAGTAGCGCCTTCCCCTACACCTTGGTGTAGTAGCTATCGAAAAGGGAGCCACGACTATGGTCGTCAACTTTACTTACTTACTGTTAGTTTATGTCGATCGAAAATATTTCTTAAAAGAAATTCCTGCACATATAATATATTCACTGAATAATGTAAATAATTGGTTTAGTTTCTTTGCATCAACTTTCTTGGGTTATTTAAAGCAAAAGCCATCCTTGTGATATCATTTATCCTACAATTGGGTGGGGGGGATGGTATGGTTAATAACTTTACCAAGGATATAACTCCAAAAAAAAGTTACTACACCACCGCGACTTTCCCCAAAAGTAAAGAAAGTGGCCAGTGTTGCTTAACGGGCAACATTGTAGGGAATACACTCGGTGAGACAAATTCAAATTCTGATTGAGGCTGTTTTTTTCTTCGTTCTGATGATCTTGGAAAAGGCATGGATCCATCTCTCATTCCTTTGTGGGTAATGGTAAAATAGTAGTAAAGGGAGTCGTTCGTAGTATAATGGTTATCGGTGTAGAAAAGGGTCTCGATGCAGTTTGCATTTCACATATTGCTAAAACCCTTGGAAAACTGAGATCTTTAACTTTGGTATGGTAACCAATCTATTAGAAAAACTGAACTCAAACCAGTTGTAGACCTGGAGAAGGATGGGCCCCGCCAGGTTGTTCCTATTCAATATATGCTAAATTAATTGTATTCCCATGACTAAACCAGGTTCCTGGAAGAGAGAGAGACAGATAGACAGACAGAAACAGACAGACAGACAGACACAGAGACAGAGAGAGTAGTATACACTTCCCAGAGCCTCATAACTGGATTTTTGCATCATCTGTTTATTGAAGATGTAACATATCATTTGACATCGTTGGTAACATTTTTTTTAACAAGCAAGACATCATGTGTTTGCTTTCCCAGTCGGCTGGCGCTGTAAAATACACCGACTGCACCTCTGCAGAAGGGTTGTCCCCCGCAACGAGTGTCCTGATATGACACTAAACAATCTGATGGTGAGGTTTCAGTAATGCTGGAGCTTTGAGAAATGCGGAGTACCCCTTCATTGCCATCGCTCCCAGGTCCAATCTGGCCCGGGGTGGTAGCACCTGATAAGGGTCTGCTCAATGGGTTAAATAGAACTAAACCGTGCTTCCTTCACTATACTGATTGTTGCATTCAAACGGCGTATTTATGCTAAACTGAATTGTTTAAAATAGAACTGCTTTGACATTTAAACTGCGTACTTATGCTAAACGGAATTGCTCGAAATAGAACTGTTTTGACATTTAACTCTGTGTATTGCCCAGTCGGCTGTGGCTGTAGAATACACTGACTGCACCTCTGCAGAGGGGTAAGACCCCCCCATGAATATCCTGTTTATGACACTAAACAATGGAAAGGTTCCAGTAATGCAGGGGCTTTGGGGAATGCGGAGTACCCCTTCATTGCCATTGCTCCCAAGCTCACTTTGGCCCGGCGTTGTAGCACCTGATAGAGCTCTATCTATGTGTTAAATAGAACTAACGACATTCTTATGCTAAACTGAATTGTTTGACTAAACTGAATAGCTTGAAATAAAATATTTTTGATGATTAAACCGTACTTAAATTTAAACTGCATGCTTATGCTAAACTGAACTATTTGAAATGGAACTGTTTTTTACATTGAAACTGTACTTACACTAAATTGATTAGTTTAATATAGAACTGATTTGATATTTAATTGTGTGTAAACAAAATCTGTACTTATACTAAACAGAATTAACTGAATTAGAACTGCTTGACTAAACTGAATAGATTGAAATAGAAATGTTTTTCACAACTGCGCTTACATTTAAACTGCGTGCTTATGCTAAACCGAATTGTTTGAAATAAAACTGATTATTTACATAAAAATTGATTTGGCGTTAAATAACCTACAAAGGTTGGTATGCCATAAAAACCCAACCAACCAACGAACCAACCTCATGTGTTTGCTCACAGTTAAATGGTTTTCAGTATTGCAATCTAACACTAATAGATTTTTTTGCCACAGTTAAATGGTTTTCAGTATTGCAATCTAACACTAATAGATTTTTTTGCCACAGTTAAATGGTTTTCAGTATAGTAGGTGATGAATAGTCCTATTTGACCTATAATTAGTACAACCACTCCGGATCAGAGTGGACCAAGAAGTAATGATAATGAAGGGAGACTCTACATTCACTAAAGCTCCAGGGTTGGAGCCTTACTATCAAATGGTTTTGTGTCAAATCTAGGACATTTGTTGGGGAGGGGGCTCTTTCCCGTCTGCAGAAATACTGTCGGTGAATTATACAACCCCAGTCAACTGAGTTTGAAAAGAGACTGATTTTATGAATTCTATAAAAGGACAAGCCATTGGTAAACCTCATTCTCATTCATTCACTCACACTTCCTCTTGATCGACGTCGGCATCGGACAAATTTCTATTTATATTAACAGGAATTTACCCAGAACATATACATCATTTTAACTGCAAAGGTAACATTAAATCATATGATCCAGCAGTTTGCGTTCATTTATCCACAGATTGATGACCCAAATGGATAGAGTATTTATTTCATCAAAGAGTAGATTTATATATATTACACTAAAACAGTAAAAACCTCTTGAATGGATGATTGATTTTAAAAGCATAAGAACCCATCTATGGTTATATCTAAAGGTTAGGAAATTCTATACATAATACGTTCATGTTTAGATTTCTTAATAGTTTTTTTATGCACAGTTATATCATATAAAGCATTTCAATCTAATGCAAATAATTAGCGACTCTCATCTCATACAAATATCTTATACTCAATTATATGACTTCAAGTCGCTTTTCCGATTTGATGAAAATTTGTTGGCAAACACTTATGTTCTCAAGTAAAAACAATCTCCAGTGAAAGACCATCAGTTAACGCTGATGTGAAAAACTCTAATGAGTAAATAATAATAATAATAATAATAATAATAATAATAATAATATCTGAAGGAAAGTGAAAAAAAAGGATAAGTACCTCGACCTTGCTAGAGAAATAAAAAAGCTGTGGAACATGAAAGTAGTGATTGTGCCAATTGTGATTAGTGCGTTAGGCACAGTAACTAAAGGATTATTAAAGGGCCTGGAGGACGAGTAAATTGGCGGACAGGTGGAGACTGTCCAAACGACAGCATTGCTGAGGACGGCCAGAACTGAGACGAGTCCTTGAGACTTGAGGAGACATGCTGTCACTCAAACTCCAGTGAAAAACCACCCGCTAACACTGATGTGAAAAACTCTAAAGGAGTAAATAATAATCAAAGCGAGAATAGATAAGACTCAACAAAATAGCAAATGCAGGCTATGTGGTGACAGAGATGAAACCATCAATCATATAATAAGCGAATGCAGCAAATTAGCACAGCGGGAGTATAAGGCGAGACACGACTGAGCCGGTAAGGTGATTCACTGGGAAATGTGTAAGAAATTTAAATTCGACCATACTAACAAATAATATATGCACAACCCAGCACCTGTCCTAGAAAATGCCACGCATAAACTCCTATGGGACTTTAACATACAAACCGATCACCTAATCCCGGCCAGAAGACCAGACTTCATAATAATCAACAAAAAAAGAGAACTTGCAAAATAGTCGACTTTTTTGTCCCGGCTAACCATAGAATAAAACTGAAAGAATGTGAAAAGAAGGATAAGTACCTCAACCTTTCTAGGGAATTGAAAAAACTATGGAACATGCAGGTGACAATTATACCAATTGTAATTGATGTGTTTGGAACAGTAACTAAAAGATTACTAAAGGGACTGGAGGACTTGGAAGTTGGCGGACGAGTGGAAACCATCCAAACTACAGCCTTATTGAGAACAGTCAGAATACCGAGAAGAGTCCAGGAGACTTGAGGAGACTTGCGGTCATTCAAACTCCAGTGAAAGACCATCAGCTAACGCTGATGTGAAAAACTAATGAGTAAATAATAATAATAATAATAATAATAATAATAATAATAAGAAGAAGAAGAAGAAGAAGAAGAAGAAGACTCTCAACTGAGAAGACCAGGACATGGCTATGAAAGGAAAACCTAAAGAGAGAAACAAAACCTTTTCTCATAACAATGTCATAAAGATCAATTGTATTACAACGAAAATCGATAATACGCAACAGTATAACATGTGTAGATGATGTGGTGATAGAAACGAAACAATTAATCATATAATAAGCGAATGTAGTAAACTAACACGAAAGGAGTATAAAGCTAGACACGACAGGGTGAATGAGGTGATCCACTGAGAATTGTGCAAGAAATTGAAATCTGACCATACTACTAAATGGAACCTGCTCAAACCAGAATCCTTCCTTGAGAGAGTGAAACATGAAAGTTTCTAGGATTTTGAGATAAAGACGGATCCCCTCATTCCGTTTACAAGACCAGACCTAAAGATAAATTACAAACAAAGAAAACTTGCCGGCTAATGGACATTGCCGTCCCACTGAGAGGCTGAGTAAAAACAAAAGAATGGGAAAAGAGAAAGTACTTGTACCTTGCCGTCGAACAAAGAAAATTGTGGAGCATAAGGGTGACAGTGATACCAGTAGTAACTGGCACGCTTGGAACGGCCCCCTTAAGCTTAGTAAGGAGGCTAGAAGAGTTGGAAATCACAGGAAAAATCGAGACCATTCAAATTACAGCATTATTGAGATCGGCCAGAATACTGAGAAAAATACACGAGACTTGAGGAGACATTTTGGTATATAGGGGATGACACTAAACAATCTGAGAGTGAGGCTCCTGTAATGCTTTAGCGTTGGGAAGGGTGGAGTGTCCCTTCATTGTGATCACTTCCAGGTCCAATCTGGCCCAGAGTGGTAACACGTGATAGCGTCTTATCTATACGTCAGATAGAACTGAGCCGTGTACTTTCTAAACTGAATTGCTTGAAATAGAACTGTTTTGAAATTGAAACTGTGTACTTATGTTAAACTGGACTGTTTGAAATAGAACTGTTTTTGACATTGATACTGTATATTTACGCTAAAATGAATTCTTAAAAATAGGATGGTTTTTTGACATTGAAACTTTGACACTTATGCTAAACTGAAGTGTTTGAAATAGAACTGTTTAAACATTTAACGGTGTGTAAACAAAAACTATACTTATACAAAACTGAATTGTTTGAAATAGAACTGTTTATATATATATATATATATATATATATATATATATATATATATATATATATGGATTTGGTATTAGTAACCCACAATGGTTGATGTGCCATAAAACCAAACCAATCAGATTCCTGTAAAAGATCATCATCTAACGCTGGTGTGAAAAAAACAAAACAACAACAACAGCAATGATAATAATAATTATTATAATAATATTTATAATAATAATTCTGAGTAAACAAAGTTTCAAGTAACTTTTCTGTATACAAATCATTTACACAAACAGTATATTTGTTTCAATGTATAGACATAACACTTATAGGTTTTCAGGGTTAGGAACTAAAATATAATCAAAGTCATACTGTATAAAATTGAACCTTCGATTGGTAAAGGACATATCAATTAGTTAAACACGCTTAAAGACGAAATGAATTTGAAAATAATAAGTTAAGAATAAAAATAAATAACTGAACTTATTTTAATAATTGGCACATTTTTCTCTTCTTTCTTCGGAAAATAGTTTCGCGTTAAACTAATTGAAAACAAAGAAAATTAAATTTAGAGTTTTATTTTATTTTCTCTTTCATTTTTCCCTTAACAGTCGTCGATTTTTACATTTACCATTACTTCTTTGATCTTTTTTCTACTAATAATTAATTTTATTATTTTATGGATATTAAATTCACATAAGAAAAAAGAAAAGAAATAGAGAAAATGTATTAACATTGTTCCTAGTCAAAATGTTTAGGAACAGAGAAGAAAATTGTATATTTACCGCCAGGCTGAAGTTTTTCTTTGATCAACTAAATATCCATTTTGTAAGCAAAACATTAGATTTGTTCTTTCATTTTATGAAAGTCAATATTTGAATAATAATTAAATTAAGCTTTGCTAATTACAAAGCTTTGCTTAGTTAAGCACACGTTGTTTTACAATACTTTTCTTAGTGGTTATTTGTCTATAAACGGTGCAGGTTCATTTCTTGTAAACTTTCGTCACCTGGCAGAAACAGGTATTTTCAGTGCGACTTGAGTGTAAATAATGAAATAGCATTTTTAGTAAAAACAATGATAATGGATATTTGTCTTATAATCTTCGGGTGATATGATCGAATTCTCGGTGATATTCTTTTATCAAACTTACATTATTTGATTTGAGTTTTTATGTTGTCATAAAATCTTCACGGTGAAGATTGATTGATTGATTTTCAAGGCATGTCAAATCGTCTGGACTTATTTTATGTCTAGATGTTTAAGAATTGCGCACATTGCATGTTCATTTATACATTTCTGTATAGTTGTTTCTTAAGAGAATTCTTTGGGTTTTTTTTTGTTTCTTGATGACATATCAACATTTGTGGGTTATTTAATGCCAAAGTAATGCTTCTAGAAGAATAGTAGCGGTATTATTTAACCTCTAGCTGTGGGGATAAGACAGTTTATAGTTTTCCAAAGACTACTGGACCGAAAGTGAATATAATAGCACGACTGGAATTCGAACTCGTGTACTACGATGTCGCAGTCTAGCAGGTTTCTCGCCACACCGAGGGGACTTCCCCTTCTTTCAAAAAAAAAAGTTTTTTTGGCACATGGTCGTATGATATCAAGTATTCCTAACAAAGAGAATTAGTTTTTAAATAGATCTATTTGAATCATAGAAGTACTGCTGTTGTATTTTGACTTTCGACCCGGCCAAACTTGCCATTCCAAGGTGATGCACCGGAAGGAAGTGACACATTCCAATGGCAGTTATGAGAGGAAATCGCGTTGGCATGCTTGGCTAACGAAATGGGACAAGGTAAAAAATCCCATGGTACACTCATAGACCGATGCACCGGAAGAGATTGACCTCTGAACTGCATGACAGTTACTTCCGCTTGATGACAATCAAACATGCCATTCCAAAGATTGAGTGGGCGATTGAGTGGGCGTTGAACTATTATATAACTCTGTCAAGGCAGTTAGAGATCAGTTGGAGTAGAGACGAGATGTGGTAGGGAAAGCAACACCAGGCCGAAGGGGCCCTCGATTGAGTTGGGGTCCAGAGAAGTTGCTGATAAGATGTAGTAGAGAAAGTCAGCAGAGTGGGTCCTGGGCCTCCGTTTGAGCAGCCCTTGAGAACGAGAAAGACACAACGCTGACGGCCATAAGAGTGGGAGGGGGGGTCAATATATTGCAGTTCTGTCGGTCTCCAACACCCTCTCACCATAAAACCTTGAATAACCTTTTCCAACCCTTACAATAAAGTGAGCGGTACATATTTTCCAAAAGAAGTCTTCGCTCGTCTGTTATTCATTGCGTCAGTATGTATCCAGTATATATATATATATATATATATATATATATATATAAATATATGTACATAAGCATATTTATTATATGACTATATAACACTGCTACTCTGGGTCAAATTGGACCAAGGAGTGATGGCAATGCAAGAGTACCCCATACTCTCGAGAGCTCCAGAAGTGGGGTTTCTCAACCAGGTGTTGTTTAATGTAATACACCGAAGACCCGTCTTCTGGATGGTTTTAATCCTCAACAGGGAATAAAGTCATCGTGTTCTCCGACAGTAGTTAACATTTCGAGTTGTCATAAAACATCTACTATGCAGGCAATGATAGAAGTGTAACATTTATAGATTGCATAATTCCACCATACTTCATACGAATGTGGGCGCCTCCGGTGGTATAATGGTTATCAAGCTAGACAGGCAAACCTTTTCGGCTGAGTTCAAGTCTCATTGGTTATCCAATTCACACGGGGCTGTGCCATATCTTACAAAAAGCTTTGTAAATTACTTCTTCATGCAAACGTTAGAAATAAAACGTTCGATGATTTTGAACACGGAAATAAAAATCGATTGTAACTTTTAAAAAAATATTAATTATCGCGCAAGAGAAAATATTTCGATTGAATAATCATTTCCTTGGCCTTGAAAATAAAAATGTTTGATAGATTATTCATTTAATTCAGAATCTGATTGAAAAGTTTACTTTCTTTTTTCATGGATGATTCTTTCTTTCTTTCTTTCTTTCTTTCTTTCTTTCTTGTATTTTCGAATTATTTCTTTTCCCTATTTCTCCCCCTGTTCCTATCTATCTATCTATCTATCTATCTATCTATCTAATTTTAATTCATTTTTTTCCCATGAATAATTAAAATTCGGTTTTCCTTGCTTTTTTCACACAATTTAAACTTGACATTCTTCAACCACTAAGAAAATAAAACAAAAAAATCTCATTTCATTAGCAGTGGAATACGATTTTCGATCATTCAGCTGACGCGTATTTATGTTTAATTCGCTGCTGGCTTTTCATGATTGAATATCTTTTAAGGTGAATATCTTATTACGCTTTGCCTACAGGATGAGAACTTGAACTTTGCGAACCCGTCTTTTTTTCCGGCTGCTGGCTTAAAAAATAACATATCTATTTGCACCCCGCGACCATTCACTTATAATGTTACAGTGAACCGAGCATAAAGAATAAGGTTCCAAAGGAGGTATTATACAATATTCTTGGGATCCTGTCAAAGCAGAACGGAAGCTTACGATTACGCTATAAACGTCAAATATCAGAAGTTCAATTTCTGCTATATGATTAACATATTTCACAATCCAATTCAACATCAACGTCCTATTGGGCGCTTGCATTAGTTATACTAATCTTTCTTTCATTTTATTCGGTTGCTTATTTACATCTTATGGTAGCATTCCTACATGTTATCGCCCTGTTGAGCCTTATCGTAGCATTATTTATAAGTTATAACTTATTAGTTCGACATGTGGTTTGATGGAATAATAGCGCTTTGAATTTTGAGGCATATTCTTTTTTCGCAGGTGAGTCCTCCGATCACCAAATTGTAAAGATACGACTGAGCCTACGAAGGAATGCGGCGCGAACAACCACAACCGTACACTATGACTGGTCCGTGCTTAACAACAGGGATATTAGAGATAAATACGTTAAGACAAAGAAACAAATTCGATATCCATATTTACCAACCCCTCCGCTCGGGCAGGGTATGACACAAGGTCAATTTTTAAGCGAAGTTTAACAGGTTTGAATTCAGAGTTTTCCTTCTCCTAGACTAGTTGCCTACCAAGGCTGAAGAACCTAGTCTGTTCTACTATTTACCCATAGCTGGAGGGAGAATAATTGGATTGATACCTTTTCTAAGGGTATTAGTGCTATGTGAAATGCAATCAGTCTCGGCCCGGATTTGAACTCGTGTTGCCGTGTCCATTTCCTACGACGATAACCATTACACCACGGGCACCTCCAAAAACTTCAGGAGATATCAGACACACTCACTCCGAATGACGAATATGAAAACATCGTCAATGGCCACTTAGAAGCAGCAGCAGAATTCCTACCAACTAAAAAAAGAACTAAATCTATAGTCCCATGGGATACATTATCGGTTAGAAAAAAGCTTGCAGACGTAAAAACCGCTTCCCTATGCGATAGGAGGAACCCAACCAATATCAATGCTCAGTAACTTAAGAAGGCCCAAAATGAACTAACTTATAGAAAAAAAAGAACAAACAGAATACATCCAAAATCATATTGATAAGATTAGAGATTCAGTCGAAGACAGACAATCTAAGATAGCACGGCAGACGGTAAACTAAGTGAGCAGAAGGAAGAGTACTGCAAGAGGTAAACTGAAAGCTGCTAGCCAAGAACGAATACAACTGTCGAAATAACATTTCAAGAATTTACTTGGAAAACTCCTGAAAGCTAAGAATGAATCAATCATAATAATTATGGGTAATCAACTAGACATCAAACT
This sequence comes from Sepioteuthis lessoniana, assembly GCA_963585895.1. Taxonomy (NCBI): domain Eukaryota; kingdom Metazoa; phylum Mollusca; class Cephalopoda; order Myopsida; family Loliginidae; genus Sepioteuthis; species Sepioteuthis lessoniana. The sequence goes on from OY757939.1 coordinate 3,714,633, forward strand.
TGAACAGTATACGTAAGAGAAGATACTTAGGAAAAACCGAAATGGCTTTCGGAGAAATTGATCCACAATATCACATATTTTGACTATCCGTTGAATTCTAGGTGTACTTGCAAAAAACCTAGAGGCAACAATATTATTTGTCGACTTTGACTCCATACACAGAGGGAAGATGGAGTAAATACTACTCGCCAGCGGACTACCCAAATAAACTGTCGCAGTCATATTGATGCTATATAAAAACACGAAAGTAAATGTCCGTTCTCCAGATAGAAACACAGACTACTTTGACATTGTAGCAGGGGTGCTTCCAAGACACACATTAGCCCCATTCCTGTTTATCATCTGCCTAGACTACGTACTTAGAACCTCTATTGATATAGTGAAAGATAAAGGTTTCAAGCTGGCAAAGGAAAGAAACAGAACATACACCGCACAAACAGTTATAGACGCAGATTACGCCGAAGACATAAGGTTTTGAGCAAACACACCCGCCCTAGCCGAATCCCTGCAACATAGTCTGGAACGAATAGCAGGTGGCATAGGCCTCCATTTCAACGCAGACAAAACAGAATATATATGCTTTAATCAATGAGGGGACATCTCTACACTAAAGGGTAAGCCTTTGAAACGAGTGGAAAAGTTCACATACCTGGGAAGCAGCGTCTCATCAACCAATAATGAAATCAACATGTGACTAACAAAGGCATGGACAGCAATCGATAAGCTATCGGTCATACGGAAGTCAGACCTGACCGATAACATAAAAAGCAGTTTTTTTTCCCAGCAACGATCGTGTCGATGCTGCTGTATGGATGCACTACATGGATTCTAAATAAACGTATGGAGAAAAAGCTTGACAGCAATTACACAAGAATGCTATAAGCTGTACGGAACAAGTCCTAGAGGCAACACCACACAAAACAGCAGCTGTAGGGCTACATACTACCCGTCCCGAAAACTATCCAAGTGAGACGAACCAGACATGTAGGACACTGCTGGAGAAGAAAGGACGATGAGCTCTCGTGGACTCTTTCACATGGACGAGCAAAGGGTGGACGACCAGCTAGAACCTGTCAACAACAACTCTGTGCCGATTCAGGATGTAGCCTGGAAGACCTACCGGGAGCGATGGACGATAGAGACGGGTGACCAGAGAGGATCAGGGAGAATCTGTGCTTGCAGCGAGACATGGTGATGATGAGGCTGAATTCGTCATAGTGGCAATAGTCTAGGTTATTGTTTATTTATTCCTTATTTTAAGAACAGTTCAAGTTTCTGCTTATTTGTTCGTCATAGTAGTAATAGAATTAGTTATTGTCTCTTTTAAAAATTTATATTTTGTTAGTTTGTGAATTATATAGTTACATAAGCATCGGGAGACGGGTGTTCAATCGCAGGTCAAGTTATAACAAAGGCTTTAAAAATGGTACTTGATGCCTCCTTGCTTAAAACTCAGCATTATAAGATACGGATCAAAGTTAAAGTGGAGCAATCCAGGGAAAGGAGGAGAGCTCTCCCTGACACCTCGGTGTAGTAGCTATTGAAAAGGGAGCCTTTGGGTCCGCCAACAAAGCATGTTATTCATTTGTATGTCATTGTTTATTTGCTTCTTATAGTAGCCATAACATATGATACCACGATTTATTTTAGGGAGTATTTAGATTATAATTAATTTTTGGCTAGCATCTCTGTCATTTTAAGCTAGGAGTAAGTATATTATTTTACCTTGAAATAGTTAACACGTTGCTCTGCTAACATTTTGCAACAGATCTCCCTCTTACATTCTAAATACTGTTTAACAGAAAAGTAAGGTCGAGTATTTTAACCATTGCTTTTCACATCTGAGTATAAAAGGACCCAACGTTTTTATTGAAATCTTCGTATTAACTTTTGCTTCAAAGCTTCCTTTTCATGGGATTTTATTCATTCCAATCGTTTAGATATTTAATCATTCCAATAGTCGATGCTGGATCTACGGGTTCCTGCACTGAAAATGGCCCATTGAACTATTTTTTAATGTGTGTTATTTTCACATAAAGGTTAATGAAAGATAAATAATCGATTATCCATTTCTTTACGTGAGAACGTGACAGACGGCCACAAATATATCCAGATTTCACTCGATCGAAAAAAAAAAATGAGATTAAAAACATTATTCATGACATATTGGAAAATGTGAAGACATTGTTTCTTCTTCTTCTTCTTCTTCTTCTTCTTCTTCTTCTTCTTCCTCTTCTTCTTTTTCTTCTTCTTCTTCTTCTTCTTCGTTCTAGTCCCAATTTGCATATATATATATATATATATATATATATATATATATATATATATATATATATGCGTCTTTTATTTCTACAATTGCTGCTCTTTTTACTTGCTTTCTTTTTCATCATAGTTATCCTTCCTTTTTTCATTTCATCATTTTCTCTTTCTTCAACCATTTTCCGTCCTTTTTGTCCTTCTTCTTCTTCTAGTAATAAAGGAAATACTTTTATAGCCATATATTTCCTCTCAAACAGTTTCTGGTATTTGGATATACCATTGGGTTGCATTATTATAATTATTATTATCAATTTTTTTCCTTGTGAGTTTTTCACACGAGCGTTTGCTAGAGATCTTTAACTGGAGTCTGAGTGAAAATAAGTCTACTTAAGTCTCCAGGACTCTTCTCAGTATCCTGGTCGATCTCAACAAGAATGTAAGCTTGATGGTGTCTATTCTTTTTATGATTTCCAAAATTTCCAGTCCTTTTACCAAACTTTTTGGGCCGTTTTAAGCACATCAACTCCAATTGATATCACTGTCATCCACATGTTACACAGCTTTTTTAATTCTCTTACTATGTTCAGGTATCTGTCAATCTTTGTTTTATTTTAATTCTGTGGTCCACCCGATCGTCAAATTCCAAGAAACACCAAGTTCTTTTGTTGCTGTAGTGATACCTACGATATACCTAACACTGAACAAAACAGAAGGATAGACATAATAAATTCAATTATACATTTAATATTTTATATGCCCAATATACCATCAGGTGGCATTACAAAGAAATAATACACAAACATATCTCAATAGCAAGAATTATACATACTTTGTTCCGTGAACAAGCAGTATATGGAAGGGGTAAAAAATAGCAAACGGCTTACTTATCCCAATAGCTAGAATTATACATACTTTGTTTTATGAACAAGCAGTATATGGAAGGGGTAAAAAATAGCAAAAGGCTTACTTAGCACAATAGCTAGAATTATACATACTTTGTTCCATGAACAAGCAGTATATGGAAGGGGTAAAAAATAGCAAACAGCTTACTTATCCCAATAGCTAGAATTATACATACTTTGTTTCATGAACAAGCAGTATATGGAAGGGGTAAAAAATAGCAAAAGGCTTACTTGTGAAGTGTACATAAGATAGCCACCTGACTTTATAATTCCCTGACAGGACAGAGAAAATGTCTCTACTGGTCAATAAAAGAGGTCAAGTAAAGGTTTCTGGAAATTGTCAAGCGACACCCTAAAGACTCCGAATGGACATGCCATTTCTCTAAGGGAGGTAATTATTGTATCTCTACACACCACAAACTTATCTAGAAGTCTGAGTAAATACATGTTGCAACATTAGAGTAAAAGTTATGGTAAAACATAACAGCTCTTTTGAAATAGTTGTGAGTTGTTTAACACTAACTTCTTGACGGAATTAGATGATCTATTGGTATCTCATAATCCTAGAGAATGTTTTGCTTCTTATTTTCCCATATTCCACTGTTTTCTAGTCCTCTGCTAAGATCTAAGTATTTGTTTATCTTTTCGCTTTTTTTTTCATACTGTGATCTTCCAGAAAGTTAAAATCCACTTGATAGTAAGTTCTTTTTTCTTGTTAATCAGCACTAGATTTGGTCTAATGACAAGGATTAAGGGATCTGTTTGTATCCCCAAATCCCAGAGAATTCTATGTATCTCATTTTCTAGGACAGATTATTATTATTATTATTGGTAAAAGAAGTGACTAACTTTCCTTTAGATAAAATGGAAAAAACTTTTACGCATCTATGGATATATCTACGAATCTCAGTTTTTTTTTTTCATTAGTCTGTCAACAAGCCTATCTCATTCTATGACCTGTCTTTGACAGTCTGTTGTGTTTATCAACTGAATGAGATAAATTGAAGTGCTGCGGCCATTTGGCTGTCTGCCAATATAAACAAAACAAATATCAGTTCGAAGCGGGTAATTAAACTAAGTAGATATATCCATGACCTAAACTTAGTGTACTCACTTTAAGGGTTGATTTATACATGTTTATACATACTTGCATACATACACTTGTGTACATGCATACATACATACATACATACATAAATCGCAGTTGTAATATTACAATCATCAACTGTAGATATGTATTTTCCATATAACAACCATACAAAATAGTTATCAATAGCATCAATTTCTGACCACAGACATCATTTTTAGTCTTGATTTTCCTTACATTTCTCTAATATCAACACAACAATATATTTATTAGATTGATACATTAGCCCAATTCTACTTTTCATTTTAACATTCCTTACTGATCACAGATAATTGCTTTCTACTTGCTTTTCAATGAATTTCAATAATTAAATTGCTAACAATGAATTTACTTTATACGTATAAGTAAGTTACTAAGTTGGCTGACCTTGGTCGAGGGTGACCCGAAAATTCCCTTTTAAATAGCTACAACACCGAGTTGTAGAGGAAGGTGCTACTCCTTTCCATAGATTGATCCATTTACCCTTGATCAATACCTTATCATCCTGAGTGTTAAGCAAGGAGTCATCAAGAACTATTTTTCTGAGTCTTTGGTATGATTCGACCTGGGATTGAAAACCGAGCTTCCGGACCATTGGCGAACACACAAACCATTATTCCAATGGGCCTCTTACTTGCCTTATATTATCAATAATATTTATCTGATTTCCTTTCAATACTCTTTTTTTTCCATAAAACCATCTGAATTGTCACTTGAAATAATTGATTAAACATTAAAACGTGAAGATGAAATCAGTAGATTAAGTTTCCCCCGATTGCTAAACGTAGATTATTAGCGAAGAAAATATTTACTATACCATATAGGAATGACAGAATAGTCTTACGAGGGGCCTTCAATAAGATTCCAGACTTTTTAGTACAGCCATTTAAAATTGTCGTAGACTCTTGAAAATTCAGTATGTTATTGCTATGCATCTTATGAGATGACCGACCAATTTTTATGATTTCAGCTTCAAATGAACAGCTACAGCAGCAATTGGAATACATCCTACTAAAGCCTGATTGTCACAGCTGGTGAATTTCAAAAATGCAATCTGGATGTGAGGAAACTTTAGAAGAACGATATGCAATAAAATTCTGTTTTAAACTTGAAAAAAGTGCAAAAGAAACGTATAGAATGCTTCAGACTGTTTTTCGACCATCTTGCATGAATCGAGGTGCCCGTGGCGTAGTCATTATCGTCTTAGGAAATGGACACGGCGACACGAGTTCAAATCCTGGACGAGACTGATTGCATTTCACATAGCACTAATACCCTTGGGAAAGGTATAAATCCAATTATTCTCCCTCCAGCTATGGATAAATAGTAGGACAGACTAGGTTCTTCAGCCTTGGTGAGGCAACTAGTCTAGGAGAAGGAAAACTCTGAATTCAAACCTGTTAAACTCCGCTTAAAAATTGACCTTGTGTCATATCCTGTCCGAGCGGAGGGGTTGGTAAATAGTATCTTGCATGAATCGAGCATCAGTTTTTGAGTGGCATGAGAGATTCAAGGAAGACAGGGAGTCTGTGATGGTGTAGAAGGAGTAAAGAAAGCAGTACACCAGCGTTAGTTGGCCAAAGGGTTAGGTTTAGGGTTACTATGTTAAGGTTTTAAGGGATTTCAGGAAGAGATTCCGTCGGAAGAGGCCAGCACTCTTCAAATCGGGTCAGTGGCATTTCCACCAGGACAATACAAGAGTTCACAACTCCATCCTTGTCACAGACCAAGATGGGCATCAAGACAGTTCCTAAGCCTCCCTAGAGTCCAGACCTTGCTCCCTGTGACTTTTAGTTATTCCCTAAGCTCAGAGGCTGTCGCTATGAGACAATTGAGGAGATGAAAGAGGCTGTGACGAAGGTCATTGACACGGTGATACAAGAGGACTTCCATGGGGTCCTCAAGAAGCTGTTCTAATGGTACAACAAGTGCATTGAAGCCGGAGGTGATTACTTCGAAGGGAACTAGAGTTTCATGTGTTTACTATCAATAAAAGTGCCCATACGAAAAAAGTCTGGAAACTTATTTAAGAGCCTCGTAAGCTTAGAGGACCGTGATAAAAAATTTAACTTTCTCAATGTATACTATAAATTGATCTTAAAATATTAGCCCAACATAACCTCTAACACGTTACTTTCAGAGGGGATGGACAAAGCAACTCCCCCACAAATAAAAGCAACAAAAAAAAAAAAAAACTTCTCATGGCCTTGTGAGACGCCAAAAATGAAAATTATTCAGCTTGCCAAACCGAAGACCTTAAAATGATCGATATCTATAATTTTTCATCATTCCTTTCTCCTTTTTTTCAGTTCTCTTTTTTTAGTTCTATCTTTGGTCTTTTATTTTTTTTATTCTTGCTTCAATTAATTGCGTGACTTTTGGGTCATGTAAACTCGTCTCGGGTTATTTTATGCTCAGAGCTTAGGTAATTGTATTCTTTGCATAGTTACATTTATATTTTTGTATAGTGTTTTTTTTTAAGTTTTTGTTTATCTCATACAGAGGATTTATACATAATTATGGGGGTTTTGTAATTTTTTTCAATCAGTGCTAAAGATGTTTTCACAGAATTATATAGCTTCAAGATGATAATAATAATAATAATAATAATAATAATAATAATAATAATAATAATAATAATAATGGGACTTTGATATAAAAAAGGATCACCTAATCTCGGCCAGAAGACCAGACCTTATAATAATCAACAAAAAAACAAAAAAAAGAAAATCTACAAAATTGTCGACTTTTCTGTCCCGGCTGACCACAGAATAAAACTGAAAGAATGTGAAAAGAGAGATAAGTACCTCGACCTTGCTAAAGAATTGAAAAACTATGGAATATGAAGGTGACAATTATAACAATTGTGATTGATGCTTTTGGCACTGTAACTAAAGGATTATTAAAGGGCCTGGATGATTTAGAAGTTGGCGGCCGAGTAGAGACCATCCAAACAACAGTATTATTGAAAATGGCCAGAATACTGAGAAGAGTCCTGGAGACTTGAGGAGACTTGCTATCATTCAATCTCCTGTGAAAGACCATCAGCTTACGCTGATGTGAAAATCTCTAATGAGTAATAATAATAATAATAATAGTAGCTTCAAACAACTATTCTTATTTTAAGTAATCTGCAAGATGTTAAATGGTTTCAAGTTTTCTTAAAATAAAAATAATTCTATTTATTAATAATCATTTGTTTGCTCACAGCTTTAAGGTTTTCTTGTATGAGAATATCCACGACAAATAATTTTCAAACAGATCTTATTGACCTATAGATAGGACCCTAGCATGTACTTCAATTCCATACCTAAGTGGTCATTGGAGTAATGGCAATGAAGCGGGTGCTCTACACTACTTAAAGCTTCTGAAGGAGAGTCCAACCACTGGATGATGTTTGGTCTCATACCCAGGATACAACTTTTTGGGTGTATCTAACTCATCGGCACTGGATATGGCGCGCAACGATAAGGATGTTTCTTGCTTCAACATTTTTCTTCATATGTTTTCTTTTTTTTTCTTTCTAATATTTAAGTTTCTAATCATCTTTTTTTATCTAGTCAGTGGAACTTATAATACGCTGACTTTATCCCCTAAATAGGAGTAAGACTCTCCCTACCAAAAGAAAGTTTTTAAGGTTCCACTTCTGAGCATCTGGGGATTGTTGAGAACCCATTCATTAATATCAGTTAATCTCTGTAGCAGAGTGGTAGTATCTATAAGGGTCCCATTTATCGGTCAAATAGATTCATTTTAAAGTTATTTGCATAAGACAGGAACATTTGATACCGTGTAACTGCATGTAAATTATTTACATTAAGTTTTAAACTACTATTGTTTATAAAAGATTATCTATTCTTAATTTTTTTCTCTTTAAAGAGTTTTTCATTCCAGCATTAGCTGATGGTTTTCACTGGATTCTGACTAACAGCAAATCTCCTCAATTTCCCAGGACTCTTCTCGGTATTCTGGCTGATCTCAACAATACTATAGTCTGGATGGCCTCTACTTCTCTTCGTATTTCCAAGTGTTCTAGTCCCTGTACCAATCCTTTGTTGACTGTACCGAGCGTTTCGAATACAATTCGTATCACTATCATTTTCATGTTCCATAGTTTTTGTGTTCTCTAGCAAGGTTAAGGTATTTATCTCTTTCTCTGCTTTGTTTCAATCTTACCCTGTGGTCAGTCTGAACGGTAAATTCCTCTATTGGGCAGGTCTTCTTTTTTGTTTACTATGTTATTATCATTATTATTTGAAACCATGTATTTTGGGCTGAAAATGATTATTAATCAATAGAAATAGTCACATGAAATCTACAATTGTTTAAAAGATATTTGTATTAGATAGAAATACTTGAACTTATACAACAGTGTAAAAAATTTGCATTAGATATGAATACTTGGTACAATATTCCTGGGTGTACAAATACTGTTAATGAACATTATGAACAAGATTTCAAGTATTTAGGTATAAAATAGCCCTAGATATATTGACATGCCGTTAAAACCATTAATTCAATCAATCAATCAATCAACTTCTTTTACTCTTTCATTTTTTTCTTTTCCTTTTCTTTCTGCATTATTTTATATTCTGTTTTCAATACTATTTTCTGTTTCAACATTCGTTAGATAAATTGAGGTAAATTTCTCAAGGAAAATATTTTTATGCCTGCATTTTGTCCTCTTTTCTAGAATCATTGGATGTTTCTTCTGGTTCTTTTCAGCAACCTTTTTTTTTACGTTTACAGATTTCCATTCGAAGAAAAAAAAAGAACACTTTATGTTCGCTCTCAATTTCTCAGTAATTCAGAGGCAAAGTATTCCCTTTTGCCCTATCATAGAATAAACTAGAGCATATCACCAACTTTGCACTTCAACGAGGCGATGTCTGATTCGCATCGAATATATCGTTCATTAATTTTTTTTTTATCCTGACATTCGCTGAACTAAGGATCAAAATCTACTTGCTAACTATCTTATTGAATATTTACTTCGGCCTGGAGCTGTCACTTGCACAGGTGTGGAATTAAACATACTTGAAGTATGGTCAACGAAGAATCATGACTATTACTTGTGGTTAAAACATGACATTAAGATTATTTGTAGACATGTGACCCTCGAAGCCTTTTATATCAACACATAAAACGGTTTCCACTCAGAAAATCAAACCAGGAGACAAAAATGAACACAGGTGTGTGATTTCGATCGGTAAAACGAAGCTTATTTTGTATAAAATGTTTAATATATATATATATATATATATATATATGAAATGGAACTGGAAAGTAAATCTACATTCTCTCTCTCTCTCTCTCTCTCTCTCACACACACACACACACACACACACACACACACACACACACACACACACACACACAGAGCAAAATATATCTTATTATAATGGAGATTATGTGTATATCAGTCTGTAACCGGAAATACGTCATCACCAACGTCTCAATTCACTTTGTTATTTTTACCACATTCTCAATTTTCTAAAAATTTCTTTTATTAAAATGTTTTTTTATTATGAATTTTGTTGGCATTTTCTACGTATCTGTGGTATGCATTATTTTTCACACACACACACATATATATATATATATATATTTGTGTGTGTGTGTGTGTGTGTGTGTGTGCCTGTGTTTGTGTGAAGGCTAATAATCATATTGATCATGAAAAATAATTCTAATAAATATATTTTTAGGTAATATTGATTTCTAATTGTTGGTTTCTTTTTGATAATTATGCGCAAAAATTCCATCGATAAATCTTTAAAAAAATCCATTAACAAAAAGAAAGTTTATTCTTTACAGTCTCATTTCGGTAAGTTGTTAAATTAGGAAAATTTATCAATGAAAGTCGGGAGTAATGGGAAGAACTATCTTCTAAGCTATTATATTCTTTGATTATACACATTCTTTTTCAAATAAGTTTAATGTAGTAATTTCTTTTTAGATAATATTAAATACTGGTTGTACAATATTTAAATATTTACAGCCACCAATAAGAATAAGTAGCTCGGTAAAATAATGTAATAGCTATAACGGTTTCATTAGTCTCCCGAATTGAATTTTAATTCTTTAGAAAATAAATACTTGTGGTCGGAAGTCACATATTTCTGTTAACACACACACACACACACACACACATACACACACACACACACATATATATATATATATATATATATATAGAGAGAGAGAGAGAGAGAGAAAGAGAATGAAAATATGACGCAAAACAAAAGTTTGTTGGAATATGTGTTTATTTTTTTTTTTTTAAGTAATATTTCAATATTGTCTAATATCTTTTTCATATATGTATTAATACACACAGGGATAAACACGCACACACGCGCGCGCACGAGCGAGCGTGCAGACACACACACACACACACACACACACACACATATATATATATATATATATATATATATATATATATATATGTGTGAAATAATAATCATAATGATAATAAACTTATTTTCAATAATGAAACGGGTGAAAAACAAACTTTTAAGCTATATTGAAAAGAGGACTGCTATTTAAAGAAAACATTTTTTTAGAAGAACCATATTCAAATGAAGTTGTCAGGATGAATTACTGTTATTCCATTCGCATTATAAAAAATACGATTCTTCTTTATCGTCCAAAAAAAAAAAAAAAAAGAGAACGAATTAGGGAAAACTTTAATTTTTTGAGCCGTCTAAAAGCAAATAAAAACAAGCCTCCAACAATCACCAATCTAGAAGCGTTCTATTTTCTACCCCAAAATGATATCTTGTATTTAGCTTACAAATCCGCAACGAGCAGGATGTAAAACAAGGACCTTTTTGAAGCGGAGTAAAGCTAGTTTGAAATAAGTTTTCCTTCTAGGTTAGTTACTTAACCAAACCTAAAGAATCCAGTCTGCCTGACTATTCCCAACTTGCTGGCTGGTAGAAGATCAATGCCTTTTCTCAGGCATAAGGGCAAAATGGAACGCAAATAACCTCCTCCAGTATTTGAACTTGAATCACCGACTTTATTTCCGACGATGATAACTGTTACTCAAAGAGCGCTTTGTGTAAAATGCTGATTTAAAACTTTTCATTCAAATATAACTGAATGAAAAATGAAGATAAAATAAAATTCTGTGTTTACATTGATTCCACGTAGAAAGTTCACTTGATGAAGAAGTAGCTAGACAAAGAGAACCAGAAAAAGTCAAGCGCGAATGAAAACTTTTGTAGAATCAATGGCTATTTAGCGCAGAAGGATTTAGATCAGGGGGTGACTTTATAATCTTGGTTGACGACTGATGGAGGAAAATAGCAAGTATCGTTTATGTGGAGACAAAGAAGAAACAATGAGGCTATAAAAACCGAACACAGCAAATTAATACAAAAGGAATCCACAATTAGGTAAGACTAGGTAGGAAAGTTAATCCCCAGGGAAATGTGCAAAAGAGTAAAATTTAAACCTGTTTAAAAATGGTAAATGCTCAACCCAGATTTTTTTCCTTGAGGACGAAATGCATCTGGGACTCTGAGAGACGAACAAATCACACAATCCCAACTAAAAGGCCAGACATGGAGATATTTAAGAATAAGGAAAAACCTTCTCGACTAGTGGATATTGTTGTTTCAGCGGATAAAACAAATGAAAATACGCAGAAATATAATCAAATACGTCAATCTTGACAGAGGGCTGAACAAAGCATGAAACATGAAGATAAAGGTGATATATCGATTTAAACTCGATCTCTTTAAATAACGACAAAAATAATGCCCCAAGGACTGATTGTATTGAAGTAATAATCGATAATTGGCAAAAGAATATCAAGTGTAGGTTATGTGATAAGAGAAATGAAACAGTTAATCCTATGAAAAGAATGCAGAAAATTGGCACAAAAGGAATACAGCAGAATATTGGGCTAAATAAGAAAAATGACTACTGATAATTGTGCTAGAGATAAATATTTGAAATGGTACATTAACAAACCAGAATCAATCCTAGAAGATGAGACTCATCAAATTCTCTGGGACTTTAAGATACAAATGGATCATAAAGTCCAAGTTAAAAGACCAGGCCTAATTTTAATTAAAAAGAAGAAAATAACTTGTCAACTTGAGGATTTTTCCGATCCATTAAAGCGAAGATTGGAAATGAAAGGGGGATAAAAACTAGATAAATATCGAAACCTTCCCAGAAAATGTGTCTTTGGAATAGTCAAAAAAGGACTGATAAAGACACTGGTGGAATAGAAGATAACAACAGGGATAAGGACCATCCAGACCTGTTAATATCAGCTCGAAAACTTAGAAGAATCCTAAACATCTAAACTGACTATGTATTTTCAAACATCATGGAATATACAATGAGTTAAAACTGATGTGAAAACGTCGCATAGAATTATAATCTTTAGTTGTTGACATTATGAAGATTTTAATTCAAAAGGAATTGAGACTCTTTAATTGACCGCTGAGAGGCAAGCAAACTTTTTTTGCTATTACAAACCATAGCGAACTTTTTTAAAATTCAATGAAATTAAACTTCACCAGATTGATTTATATTTTGCAAAATAAAGAAGGATAAAAAGTAGAGCACCCTGTCAAAAGAGAATAGAATTCGCAGACTGCATTGACGGCAAAAGGTTAACATCTCGCCATTTAAAAAAATTGCCTGGGTGTGATACTAATCTGCTTCCGGTGGGTTGGAGATTTGATGGATATGAAGTCACACCTTATTATCATAGCTTCATTGTCTTTATTAGATCTACTCTCATCTGGAGTCATAGCTTCATTGTTTTTTTATTACATCCATTTTCATCTGGAGTCATATTAGATCCACTCTCATCTGCAGTCACAGTTTCATTTAATTTATTAGGTCCTATCTCATCTAGAGACCCAGCTTTATAGTCCTTATTAGATCCACTTTAATCTGGAGTGACAGTTTCATTGACTTATTACGTCCAGTTACATCTGGAGTCACAGCTTCGTTGACCTAATTAGGTCCATTCTTATCTGGAGTCACAGCTTCGTTGCCTTTATCTTGTATACCCTCCCCTTGAACAGTAATGGGTATGTCCCATTCTTCATAAATACGTTGCCCACTTTTTTTGAGGGGGATAATTTTTTCATTAATTTATTCACCATTAATTGTGGGTACCTTTTTCCGGCTGCTGGCGATTATTGTATGTTGTTAATATGATAAACATTTCCATTCAGTAACCTTTTTGTTAAATTACAACACATTATTAGGTCCACTTTAATCTGGATCAGTTGCAACTGTTATAAATTCTATCTATGGGTCAATTATATATTTTTTAGATAAGGTTGAAAATGCCTTTAAACTACCGTAATTCGTTAGTCTGGAATAATTCATATTGCAACTGTTTACCCGTTTAAAATTATGGTAAACTTTATTAATATATTGATTCTTAAAACAAAATTATTTCAACTAATTATTAATGAAGCGTTTACCTGTTTTAAATTCTGAAGAAACATTTTTGAATTGTATACAAATTGCAATTGTCGCATTGATTCCGGTAGAAAATAATCTAACAAGAATTGATATAAGATCAACTAAGCCATCCGCAAACCGAGAAAACTTATGAATATGTAGTAGTTTTAATCAAATGAGCCACAACCACATATTTGTCTCATAACATTGATCTACTGCAAAGCCGTTACCAGGAGGCAATGTATTAACTTCAACATCCGATGTTGTCTCTGTAATTGAATTCATCTATTTAGATTCCTGCAAGTTATCTCCAAAGCCGTTTCTTTTTATCACCTTTTCACTTCTTTTCTCTATATTAATTTCTGTTTTCTTTTTTTTTTCATTCTTTGCTTTCATTAATTTTGTTTTTTTAAATTTCATCTTTCTTTTTTATGTTTTCTATCTTCCATTTACATCCCTCTCTCAAATTATTTTCTTACTTTTTAATTTCTTTCTTTTCTTTCATTTCTTTTTTTTCTCTTAGTTCTTCCTTTTTCTTTGTTCATTTCTTTAACTTTTAATTTTTACTTTTCTTTCTTTCTTTCTTTCTTTCTTTCTTTCTTTCTTTCTTTCTTTCGTTCTTTCTTTCTTTCTTTCTTTTACTTTGATATATGCTGCCTTCCGTGTTATTCCTTGTATTTTTTTCTTTGCTTTCTTTTATAGTTCTTTTTTACTATGATTTTTCTTTTATTATTTTCTTTCTTTTTAGTTATTTTCATTTTTCTATTTTTTTATCTCAGTTTTTATTCTCCCTTCATTTGTTTTCTTTCTTATTTTTCGTTTCATTTCTTTTTAATAATTTATTTTATTTCTATTCAATATTTTGTTATGAATATACCATGCCATTTCTTTTTCTCTTGTCACATTTCGTGCCTTAACATTATTATTATTTTCACTAGTGAAAATTTAATTCCGTCGTCGTTGATGAAGTGACACCCGAATATGACAGGATATCTTGTAAGTCGATAGGAAATTAATCAATAAAAACAAGAAATATTTTTGAAAAGAAAATATTTTATAAAATATTCAAAAAATAAAAATTGCGTGAGGAGAAAATGAGTAAAGAAAAACAAAACAAAACAAAAGCCGGAAAAAAAAAAGCAAAGGAAGACAATGTCTCTTCAGTGAAAGAAGCAACTTCTTATTTTATACATTTAAAAATTTTTTTCTCAAATTTATATTTCTGAAGACCTCTTCTATTATGCATATCGGCAAAATAAAAAAAAAAAAAAAAAAATAAATTAAATAAATAGATAAAATAAGATAAAAAAAAAAAACAAAGCAAAAATCTATCTTCACGTCATCATAATAGCTGACGATGTCATAATTTTTTATCTTTCAAAATCTATTTTTGTTTTTACCCTTACTTTCACCGACACACTGATTTCGGAATTTTCTATATCATGCTATAATTGTCTTAAGAAAGGCATGAATCCACTTCTTGCTCACACCAACTTAAACTATAACAGTGTATCAATTGAGAAAGTTTAGTCTTGTAAAATCAATCTGTTTTTGTCGTTCCATAATTGATCATGCCAGGAATTGTTCCTTGCTTCTTGTAAACACTTATAGCGATGGGGATATTATCATTATTATTATTATTATTATTATTATTATTATTATTATTATTATTATTATGAGGTATTTGGTTTAAGGTTGTTTTTTTTACGTTGGTTATGTTGGTATTACATTGGTTGCGTTGGAATTACGTTAGTTGTGTTGGTATTACGTTGGTTGCGTTGGTATTTCGTTGGTAGCGTTGGTATTTCGTTGGTAGCGTTGGTATTAAGTTGGTTGTTATCCCCTCGCTAAATGTTGATGGAAAATAAAGGTAGTGGGGAAGAACGAAGACGTCGTTAGGTTTTGTATCAAGGTTTTAATGGCAGCATGAAGTAAGAGGTTTACGCTGGTATGCTGCGAGTTTCGTCGTAAGGAAAGAAGGTAGGAAGTTGTTAGAGTGTATCATCATCTAATTTGTTTTTAACTAGGATCCCTTGGTCTTGAAGAATAAGCCCAAGGGGTCCATAAACTAGATGGATCTCCTCATAGTGTATAATGCTGCCGCTGCTATTCAGGAGCAGACAATAAAACGTCCTTTCCCACTGAGGATTTCTGAGGGAGAGAGAGTTTCGCGGGTTTTCTTCAATTTTTGGTGCTGCTAGGAAATATTGTTCGGGATGAATAGGACAGGTCATCCTGACTGGATGAAAGTGTTCAGCGACTCTAAAGGTCAAATTAAATTACGCGCCAAACAAAAATACAAGTTTCTTTCTGCTACACACTGCAAACAAACCGACATTGCCTTGACAGATATCATAAACAGATTATTTGTAATGTGAGATGATAAACTATGGGAAACACCTTTGTCTTTATTTATCGGGACTAAAATGGATTGAAA
The DNA here is from genome assembly GCA_963585895.1 of Sepioteuthis lessoniana. Lineage (NCBI taxonomy): Eukaryota > Metazoa > Mollusca > Cephalopoda > Myopsida > Loliginidae > Sepioteuthis > Sepioteuthis lessoniana. The sequence continues at coordinate 3,730,798 of OY757939.1, forward strand.
ACCAGTCAGTTGGGGTTGCATCTCTGCAGAGCGTAAAGACGCCTCTCAGCAAGTATTCTGGATATGACACTAAACTGCATCTGATGCTGAGACTTCAGTCCAAGGCATCTGGGCAATGTGGAGTTCTTGTTCATTGGTATTACTCTGTGGTCCACACAGACACAGATTGTTAATAACTATTTAAGTCCCATCTGTTGCTCAAGTAGAACTATTTAACAATTGACCTATTTAACTGTGTGCAAAAAATGACTGAGAGTAAATTGAATTGTTTGTGTCACATAATGATACTTGAAACCATTTAACTGTGTGCGAATAAAATTATTGGTATTAGATGGCAACACTTGAACCCATTTACGTGTGTGCAAACAAATGATTCATACTGAATAGAATTATTTGTGTTTGGTGGGAATGCTTGAAATCATTTAATTGTGTTCTTTAATTGAATTATCGGTATTACATAGCAATACTTGGACCCATTCGACTTTATGCAAATGAATGAATTGTGTTGAATATAATTATTAGTGTTAAATGGAAATACTTGAAATCACTTCACTGTGATTCATATTAATGATTAATATTAAATAGAATTATTAGTATTAGATAGCAATACTTGAAACCATTTAACTTTATGCAAACAATAAGAGTAATTGAATGTAAACAAATTAGTTCTAATTTAAAAAAAGATAAAATTACCTACAAACTATTCTCTTACAAATCATATATCTATAACCATTCACCTATGAGTAAACAAATATCTGATGTGAAGTTGTTAGAGTTACATTGAAATACCTGAAACCAATTATCAGTGTGCAAACAAATGATTAATACTAAATAAAACTGTTAGTGTTAGATAGCAATACTTGAAACCATTTAAGTGTATGCAAAGAAATGAGTTCTGGCTTACTTAAAAATATTGCCAACAAAATATTCGTTTATAGATCATATATTTGATATATATATATATATATATATATATATATACATATACATATATATATATATATATATATATATATATATATATATATAAGCATAAAGTGGATAAGGAATCAAAGAATCTGCAAGGGTTGATTTGTGATAAACCAAACAATCAAGCAATTAATCCATCTAGAGTTTTTTTTTTATATATATATATACGGAATCGCATTCATTTCATATTTGCATTTTTTGTGTAGTTGTTTCTTTAGAGTTTTTCTGCACAATTCTTTGATATGAAATATTCCTATCAAATAGAAATATTTTGCAACAGTTGTATAGCTTCCAGTATAACTATCAAGTACTGATAAATATAAGCAATTATTTCTATTTTATATTGGTCATATGCTTTCACACAGTTATATGAACTTAAGTAAACGATAATGATAATAATTCCTAGTTATAAATATCTATAAATATTATAAATATAATCTAGCAACTCTTTTTAATAAAAAACAATTTACATTTATATTGTAACAAGTATTCTTATCGAATTCGAATAATTCTTAAACTGATCTTTTGACCCATATAAGGGACACTATTAAGTACTACCACTCCGGGTCAGAGTGGAACTGGGAGTAATGCGAATGAAGGGTTACCCTATACTACCCAAATATTGAGAAATGGTACCTCACCATTAAATGCAGCTAAGTGTCATGGCCAGGAAATATCGTTTTTGGTCCTTACCCATTTTCAGGGGATACAGTCAGCCTATTTCCATTGAATTCGATGACTAAGTAGTTTTCATGATGATATAGAAATCAAATATTTGGGCCTTGTGCCAGACATCTGTTACTATTAAATCACTCAGTGTAGACATCAGGATGGTTGATATAATGAAATATCCACCGACGGCAGCGGTCTGTGATAAAACTGAAAAAGGAATTAGGATTGGAGATGTCGATTTTCAAGGTAAGTAAGACGGAGTCTCCGTGGCGAAGTTGCAAACGTGTTTGACTGATACATCGTAGTGCAGCAAGTTTAAAATTGATTGGCACAATTGCGTTCATTTTGGGGAAAGGCATGAACTCCCTTATCCCCTCAGCTATTAATTAGATATTACTATCAGTTTTCTTTTTCAGGAATGTATTTGGCATTAAATAACCCAGGAAGATTGACATGTCCCGAAAACAAAGAACGAAATAAAGGCAAGGAAAGGACTTCCCACCTGGAATTTTTCCCTAATTTGTTTTTGTCTCACAATTATAATCCGAGTTGATCATGTAGATAATTTAAATCACCTTAAAATTATATGCGATAAAATCCACCGCATCAACAGGAAGTTAGAAAAAAGACAAGAAATATGAGGATACGAATCCAAATAGCACGAGCAATAAAAACTTTCTTTCAATTCAGAATTGAAACAACGCGGAAAACTGAATATCACATCGATTGAAAGATTGAAATAAAAAAAAAAAAAACGGAAAAAAAAAGATGCCAGAAGCCGTAATTAAATTACAGCAATCACTTGCTGTGTCCGGCTTTAATAAGTACATGGATACCAACATTTCTTTTAGATTAAAGTTTAATTTCTTCAAAAGAAAAATGCTTCTGGAAAAACGAATTTTAGTTGATACTAGGATTCTATTATTTATTGGAGACAATTAAACGATCAAAACAGATATTATTTATATCCGCTTTTGAAAATACAACAATGCTTTTGAAAATACAACAAAAATATGAAATATCTTGCAGTCCTAAAATAAGTATACCTTAAGCTCCCCTATGGGGGTTGAGCACTCTGGCGAAGGAATTTTTTGCTCGCATACTTCGAACGAATTGAGCACTCTGGTATCCGATTCGCTTGTTGGCCGAGCGGTCTGATACTAAGTCTAACGTAAAGTTAGGCGGGTTTCGATTCCTGCTTCAAGCATCCTACATGTCTAACCACGCAGGAGACTTGTGATACAACGAAACAGTCTGTCTGTGGATGACAATATATACGTTCCCCTACGGGGGTTGAGCACTCTATCGAAGGAATTTACGGCTGCCGCTCGCATAATGCAAAGCTCTTCGAACGAATTGAGCACTCTGGTATCTGGTAAGGTATAAAATGTAAACAAACGAACGCTACTGCTGCCGCTGCAACTTAATACCTTATAATTCCCTAGCTGACGTGGTACGCTTGTTGGCCGAGCTGTCTGATACTAAGTCCAACGTAAAGTTAGGCGGGTTTCGATCCCAGATTCAAGCGTCCTACGTGTCTAGTCACACTGAAGAGTTGTGATACAACTAAACAGTCTGTCTGTGGATGACAATACATATATATATATATATATATATATATATATATATATATATATATATATATCGAAGCGCATTTACTTTTGTTTGAGTCATGATCTATTAAGTATAACAAGATCTTGTTATATTTGGTTTAGAAGAACGTTAACTTTTTATAAGACATTATTTGTGGTGCACTTACTAATAGATTCTTTATTGTGTCTTTTTTGCAGGGCTTATAAACTTCCTGGGACTTTTTAAATACTAAAGCCGTCCTTGTAGAAGAACAGTAGTAGCTGTATTCGTGGGGTGGATGAGGTGTGATTTATGGGGAATATTTTTAGAGTGTTCGCCAATGGCCCGGGAGATCTGGGTTCAATCCCAGGACGAGTCATACCAAAGACTCAAAAAATGGTACTTGATGCTAACTTGCTCAACACTCAGCATTATAAGGTACGTATAAAGGGTAAAGTGGAGCAATCTTGGGAAAGTAGTAGCTATCGAAAAGGGAGCCTTCGGGTTACCCTCGACTACGGTCGCCAACTTTACTCATAGTTTAGGCAAATGAAGAACACCGAGATTAACATCAACAGCAAAAATAGACAAAAAGGGTGTATATACGAGCAAAAATATTTCCTGGTATTCTAGGGCTCAGTTGGGGTTTAGGCAGGGTGGGTGACTTAAAGTTAATTGCCTGCTCCCAGAGAGCCATTCCCCTCAAGCAGTGCCTGCTTAGCAAGGCTGACTTAATTGCCGTGGGGACCAAACATATTTTGAAAATGACCACCCACTAGTCTCAATTCGTAGGTGACCATTCTCCTCTCCACCTCCCTATAAAATGACTTCATATCATTTCTGAGATGGTGCAAAGTTGGATAAATCTTTTCAGACTAATTTGTAGAATAAGAACAATGGCACATTAAAGAATTTCACTTCATGAGAAAAACCCAAAAAGGTATCGCCAAAATATTACAAAATAAACAATAATAAAAAAGAATAATTTTTGTGATAATTACTCATATCAGAATTTGCAACTAAATTTTTTCAAGGCTCATTTTGAGCGCTGAGGAAAGTGAAGTAATTTGCTCAGAACCGCCATGACGGTTTTTTTTTTAGTTTTCGTAATTCTCGAGTGATTCTCTAAGTAAACTGAACGAAACAGTTTCGTTTTTTAAGAGATTTTGACGGCTGTGGCAAAGTGAATAATTTATATGAATGTAGAAAACAACATTAAAGAAAGGGAATGGGAATCATTGTTCATTCTATATCACTTGTTATTCAAATAATGCGATACTGATTACACGATATCCTTCCAGAGAACAAGCATTATTACCCACATTAAGATATCAGTAAATTTAAAGAGTTCAATTTAACATAAATTACTTAATATCCTATCTGGACGTCAGTATCATAAATGTTTATGGTGAACACAAAAGCATATAAAATGTTGGCTTGGAGACATTCACCTGAGGACGATATTCACCAAGTATTGCAGTTTTGAATTACCATTGGTTACAATCTATACAAGATTTTCTGTGGGAGCCTTCATGCTGCAGTTGCTCAAGTACTAGACTGCAGGCTCAAATGTAAGTGAGTTCAAACTCCGGTCGCGCTGTTACGTTCATTTTTGGATTAATACCCTTAGGAAAAGATGAACCCTCTTATCTCCTTATCTATAGGTTAAACAGTATCATTGCAGTTCTATTACAATGAAGTCTTTGGCATTAGATAACGCAGGAAGGTTAATATGCTATTAAACAGAGAAACCATTAAAAAATATCCCAAGGAAAACGTCAAAAAGCGTCTTCTGCAGTTTGCTTTCGTTTAAAAAGAAAAAAAAAACGTCATAGAAAGATGAATGATGAAGATGCCGGAAAGTGGCAGATAATGGAACGACATTGTAAAAATATTTAAAAAAATAATTGGTTAATATTGAAAACTTATATTGTAATTTTAATAAAAAAAAGAACGAACTTTTTTCCTTTCTTTTAATGTCATCCTTTTGAACAAGATGACATAAAATGCTTGGGGTCATATTTCTACAAATAATGTTAATGCCATGTTTTTACCCTCAAGTAATAGTCACGATTCTTCGTTGACCACACTACAAGAAATCATAATTCCATCCCTATGCAGGTAACCGCTCGAGGTCTATGCACATCTTCAATAAAACAGTAAATCAGTTGATTTTCCTCTTTCCGTCAGGGAATTTCGGAATAAAAAATTAATGAACGGTAAATTGGACGTGAATCCGATTTTGCCTGGCCTCTTCGAAGTGCAAAGTTGGTGCAATGCTGAAATTCTCTCATGAGTTAGGAGAAAGAGAAAACCTAGAAAACGTTTCTTCTGAACAATCGAAGAATCTACAGAGGACATAAAAGAATGTTTCTTTGAATGAAAGCCGTAAGCAAGAAAGGAAGAGTAAAAATCACACATAGAGTGTCTAGAATGGAAAATATGATACTTCGTGTCATAATTCAACATGCTGAGTACAGACCATACTTCTTTGCTTGAAAACAGGATGCACAGAATTATATATATATATATATATATATATATATATATATATATCACAATTCATATTCAATTCCCTCTTCGTCTGAGAATTATGCCTACATCAACGTTAACATGTATTAGTGAACAAAGAATAGGCTGAATCAAAAGTTTTCCAATATTCTAGTACATGCTAGTTTGAATATATGGCACAACGGAAGCTGTTCAAGCCGTGGGATGTACTCGCTGTGGTTGGTAGTCCTGTAGTAGTCGGTGTACTGATAGGTTGTGCATCGCTTTACTCAGTGTAGGATTTGAAAGCTGCAAAGATGAAGGTGTAATGTATCCTAATTGGGAACGTATGCTTTGTGAGTTCGAACTGGTTACCGTCCGAGGAAATAGTAAAAAAAAATTGGTATATGAAAGGTGAAAGCGCAGTACAGTAAGTGGATGGTTGAAGGAATTCTGCTGAGGTTGCAAAGATCTTGACGGTAAGGCAATATCAGGTAGGCCTAAAAGCGAAACTGTAGTCAAAGCCATAGAGGAATATCGACTGAGTCGACCACAGAGGTAGCTCTAGATTTCACAGACTTGTGTGCTCGTCCCTTTGTTAGCCTCGATAAAGACATACAGAGCTGCTAGATTATACTTTACGTTAACAAAATGGACACGGCGATACGAGTTCAAATCCTGGACGAGACTGATTGCATTTCACATATCACTAATACCCTTTGGAAAGGTATGAATCCAATTATTCTTCCTCCAGCTATAAGTAAATAGTAGGGCAGACTAGGTTCTTCAGCCTTGGTGAGGCAACTAGTCTAGGAGAAGGAAAACTCTAACTTTAAACCTGTTAAACTTTGCTTAAAAATTGACCTTGTGTCATATCCTGCCCGAGCGGAGGGGTTGGTAAATATAGTTAACAAAATATTGCAAAACTTTTGACTCGCCCAAGTATATTGAAAATATTTCGAATGAAAAGGAGTTTTCTATTTGCTATTGTTTTGTTTTTCTACTTGGTTTCTTGATGAATTTGTTTCGTTGTTATTTTCTTTTTTTTTTTTTTTGTTTGTTTGTTTTGTCTTTGATTTGTTTTTTTACTTCATTCTTACAATGATTTGAACTTTTTGTCTTCATTTCTTCGCTGGGGTCTTTGTAACTTCGTTTCTAAACTAACTGATAACGAATTTATTTAATTCTAAATCTATTAAATATACCTATTTCTTCACATATATTCAGGTGGATAATGAAGAGAGACCAGGAGACTGGGAATTAAGTGATGATAATGACTGCCGCATCATTATAGGTGATAGTCGTCTTTACCATCTAAATTGCAACTCAAACATCCTTATGAATAACTAATTCATATTGTGAAAATATGCAAGATGCGTTAGATGAAAAAGTTGTAAGACAACTCAGCAAAGGATTCCAACAAATCAGCAGAGGTTTGATGATAGAGATTCTTTCTCTAGTATTGAATTAAGAATTAAAATTGTTTAAAAGAGTTGCCTTCACTGCGGTCTTGTCATCAGATAGTGCACCCTGCTACCTCATAGATTATAAGTATATAGCGTTTTTACATCGATATACAGGTTTATGGAGATGGTTAAAATTCGGCTGATTAGTCCAATGCATCTTCAAGGAATGAAGAAGCTTCCACAAAACGCAACAATGACAATAGAATCTTTGTACTGATTTTTCTAATAACAAATATTACTTGAAGATAATTCGAGGCTTTTATAACGAATTGCAAGTTAAGTTTTTTGCTTGTTTTTCTATATGCATTTCCAACTATTACAAGTAGAATAAGACAAATTCTTTTTAAGTGGAGTTTAACAGGTTTGAAATCAGTTTTGATTCTGCTAGACAGGTTGCTATATCAAAGTAAAAGAGCCCAGTCTGCCCTACTATTTACCTATAGTTGAATGGAGAATAGTTATATGCATACCTTCTGTCAAGGTATGAGCGTTATCTGAAATGCAAACAGCATCGTCCAGAGTTAAAACTAAGGTCACTTTGTCAATTTCTTGCGTCGATAAACGAGCGTCCCTTTGCTTTTCTATATAATTTTGTTTCATTGTGATGACAATTTTGTTTGATTACTTTTTGTTTTTATTCCACTTTTTGTTTGCCATTCTGTAACTTATTTTATTTATAACTTTGTTTATTCTTTTTTCATAATGTTTTTTGTAAGCCTTTTTAATATTTCGTTTCTTTATTTAGTGTTAAATTGTTTCATCCTTTATTTGTTTAAATACAATTTGATAATAATAAGAATTTTCTTAAAACATCTCCGATTCAAAATTTGAAATAAAAGAAAAAGTTACTTTTTCTTCCATTCTTCACTTTTTTTACTTTCTTGTTTTTCGTCTGCATTGTTTCCCATTCTTCTTTGTAATGCTTCATTGTATCTTTGCTTCTTTCTTTGTTTTTCTGAAACATTGTTTACTTTTTGCTTATTTCTTATTTTTTCATTTTATTTGCTGTTATTGTGTTTTATTGTTTTTTGCTTAAACACTATTTAATAAAAAAAACAAATTAAACAAAAAAATAGAAAAAATTCAATTGAAATACCATTTTTTTTTCATCAGCTTAAACTCTTTCAATGATTTTTCATGTTGACGAGACCAGAATACATGACTTCATTTGAAAAGAAGTATGTTTTGTTAATAATAAAAGTTGTTTTCAGCGTCATTATGGGCTTATTTTCCCATGAGAATCTTGCCACAGGTTTCTTTTTTTAATATTTCATTTCGAAAAGCCTCGGAAAATTCAACTGCAGGCTTTCGCAAGAAAATTCTCTAAGATAACCGTAATTCTGTATAGAAGAAGAACGAGAAAAGATCAATAACTGGAGTAACAGTTATCTTTAAAATAGATAATAAAATGTCGGAAAATCGAATTCCGTTTAATTTATTGATCCCTTATTCAATCGAAAGAATTGCAACAAATAAGTGTCATCGTTTGACGAACAGACACGCTTCTTTTTCCATCCATCTATCTATCTTAGTCTATTAATATCTATCTATTTATCTATCTGTCTATGCTTTTTAATCTATCTATCTATCTATCTATGTTTTTTAATCTATCTATCTATCTATCTATCTATCTATCTATCTATCTATGTTTTTTAATCTATCTATCTATCTATCTATCTATCTATCTATCTATCTATCTATGTTTTTTAATCTATCTATCTATCTATCTATCTATCTTAGTCTATTAATATCTATCTATCTATCTGTCTATGCTTTTTAATCTATCTATCTATCTATCTATGTTTTTTAATCTATCTATCTATCTATCTATCTATCTATCTATCTATCTTAGTCTATTAATATCTATCTATCTATCTGTCTATGCTTTTAATCTATCTTTCTATCTATCTATGCTTTTAATCTATCTATCTATCTATCTATCTGTCATTCACTTCAAATTTATCTATCTATCTATCTATCATTTCATATAGATGAATATATTCATGTATATATTTATTCAATCCCCTCTGCCAGGGGCATGATGTAACATTAAATCCATTTGTAAGTGGAGTAAAACAGCTTTGAATTTAGAGTTTTCCTTCTCCTAGACTGGTGTCTTCAATATGGCTAGCGAACTCAGTATGCTTTACAATTTGCTCATAACGGAAGGGAAAACACGGATTCATACCTTTCATAAGGGAGTTAGCGCGAAGTAAAACGTAAACAGGCTCGTTCAAGATTTAAATTCATGTAACAAATTCCATTTCCCGTGACGATAACCGTTGCGCTAAACACACGTCCATGAATATGCTCATGTACATTCTAAATTGTATTTGTGGTGTGCCAGAGAAAACTGATCTGTTTAGAATGAATTTCATTGTTTTATATATCTATATCATCATCATCATCATGTCGTGCTGGTAGCACGGATATCCCTGACCCTCTCTCGCCATTTTTTCCTATCGTTCATCGCCTCAGGCAGGTCTTCTGGACAACATCCCGTATCCTCACATAGTTGCTGAATGTATGTTCGTGCTGGTCGTCCTGTTTTTGTACGGCCATGTGTGGGCGTCCATAAGAGTACATCACTTATGAGTTCGTCCCTGCTTCTTCAGCAGTGTCCTGCATGTCTGTTTTTTTTAACTTGAATAGTTTTCATGATAGGAGGCAGGTGGCCGTACAGTTAGTGTCTTGTGGGGTGTTGTTCAAGATTGCTGGCAGCATTCTTGTGTAATTGCCGTCTAGCTTCTTCTCCAGCCGTTTTGTTAGAGTCCATGTAGTGCATCCATATAGCAGTATCGATGTGACCGCTGCCTGGAAGAAACTGCGTTTCATTTTATCGGTTAGGTCTGATTTCCATATAATCGATAGCCTATCGTGTCGATGTCCTTTTCGGTTGATGCGACGCTGCTCGTGACGATAACCGTTGCGCTAAACGCACATCCATGAATATGCTCATGTATATTCTAAATTGTATTTGTGGTGTGCCAGAGAAAACTGATCTGTTAAGAATGAATTTCATTGTTATATATATATATATATATATATATACCCTAATGAAACTTGTACGTTTCAAATTTTTTCTCTTTGCTGTTTATCTAATCTACCTCGACTATTTTCAGCATCATTTATGTTTTCTGCAAATTGTTTTGAAGAATATTGTGCACATTTTTTAGATCATTTCTTATCATCCAACGTCGATGACCTTTGGAGATGGTTTTCAATTTTGAGAAGGAAACGTCCTTAGAAGACAAAATACAGAGAATAAGATGGGTGAGTGACTAAATCATTTTTGTGTTTTGACAAAGTTCTTTTTGATATCAAAAACTGATATCACTCGCTACAGCGTATAAGACTGAAGCAATCCCACCCTCAGAGACTTCTTAGAACATGGCCGCTTTTTCTCCCTAATTTAAAAAAAAAAAAAAAAAAAAGCAACATAAAATATAAAACACTACCGTTATTTTCACATTAACACGTGTAGCTGAATACAAATCAATACATTGAAAGGAATTTTTTTTCATACAAAAAGTCTCAGTCATTTCCATATAAGATTTTTGTTATGAAAACGCTAAGATGTTAACTGATGCGCTTTTTCAAATGTCAGATTTCCTTTTAGATACAACTGATTTATATGTTGATTCATATGTATACCTATATATACTTACTTCTTAATATATTAAAAAATATATCAATCCAAATGTTAATGTATATATGTATGTGTGTTTGTGCGTACCCACATACGTTCTCATAGCAACCAAATATAATCATATATAATATTATTATTATATCTTGAGAGTTTTTCACATCAGTGTTAGCTGATGGTCTTTCACTGGAGTTTGAGTGACAGCAAATCACCTCAAGTCTCCAGGGCTCTCCTCAGTATTCTGGCCGATATCAATAATGCAGTAGTTTGGATGGTTTTCTCTCATCCTCTTATTTCCAAGACCTCCAGCCCCCTTTTTTAATCCTTTGGTGTCTGTACCAAGAGCACCAATTATAATTGGTATAAAGGAAACTTTCATGTTCCAAAGTTTTTTCAGTTCTCAGTAAGGTCGTGGTATTTATCCATCTTTCACTTTGTTTTAATTTTACTCTGTGGTCAATCAGAACCGCAAAGTCCACAATTATTCAAGTTCTCTTTTTTTTTATAGTTATTATTATGAGGTCTAGTCGTCTGGCCGAGATTAAACGATCTGTTTGGATGTCAATGTCCCAGAGGAGTTTGTGTGTGTCATTCTCCAGGACTGACGTTGGGTTGTGCATGTACCATTTGTTTCTATGTTCACATTTAGATTTCTTGCACAATTCCAAGATTATCACTTTGCTCACTCAGTCGTGTCTAGTCTTATACTCTTTCTGTCATAATTTGTTGCATTCGCTTATTATGTGGTTGATAGTTTTGTCTCTATCACCATAAAACCCACATTTGCTATTTTGTTGCGTCTTATTTATTCTCGCTTTGATATGATCGATTCTTATGGCGTTATTTTGTGCTGCTATTAGGAGAGATTCAGTTTCTCTCATAGCCGCGTCCACGTTTTTTCGTGTGAGATGTTGTTTATTAGTCGCTTAAAATGTCCATAGAGTTGTTTTTCTTCCCATTTTTGTTTTCAGGTTATTGTTGTTTTGTTGTCCATTGTGTTGTCAGTATCGTTTCTGATGGCTGGAATCAGTCCTTCCCCATGCTTTTGTATGTAGTCTGGGAGTCCTTGTTTGATGTGTCAACGCCGTCTTCAATGCTGCCAAGCCCTCTTCCTCCATCTTTTCTTGGCACATATAGTCTGTCAACATCATCTCTAAAATATACTGCCTTATGCATGGTCGTTAATGTTCTTGTTCTCTGGCCTATTTTGCTTAAGTTCTTCTCTGGTTAACTTCAAGAATGGTCCTGAATATCTTACTAGAGGGACAGCCTGGATATTTATTCCTTTGATAAGGTTTCTGCTTCATAGTTTTGTTTCTAGTAGCTTTCTGGTTCTCCTAAGATACTCTTTCTTAATTTTTTCTTTCATCTCCTCTCGTTTGATGGTCTCAACTTCCAATATTCCCAAGTATTTGAAGATTTCCTTTCCTCCGAGCGTTCTAATTTTTTCTTGATTTGGTAGTTCCATGCCGCCCACAAGGTGTCGTTTGTCGCTTTTCATTACTATCATGGGGCATTTTTCTATCCCAAATTCCATCCCTATATCCTGACTATCTATTCTCACTGCTTGTATTAAAAATTTCTAATTCGTTTACATTTTTTGCAAACAGGTTGATGTTGTCCATGTACATTAGGGGGTGGATATCTTCCCGCAATTAACTAAGTTTGTATCCAGCTGTGCATTTTCTGAATATGTGCTTAAATACCATCATCGCAATTATAAATAGTTATGGTGATTGTGAATCACATTGGAATATTCCTCTTTGGATTTTCGTTTTAGCTAAGTTTTCCTATCCTGCTGTCAATTCTACTCTCCAGGTTTTCTGCGTTTTCTTGATAAAGTTTATGACTTCATCTAATATTTTGTACATTTTCAAGCAGTTGATTATCCAGCATTGGAGACCCATATCTTATGCCTATTTTTAGTCAATCCAGGCCATAGCTAGATTTTGCAGTCTGGTCGGGTTTTTCGTTGAGGATTTGTTGATCTATGTAGAGTAGCTCTCCTGTGCCTTTCGATCCTTTGCGGCATCCCTTCTGCTCCTCCGGGAATTTGATTTTCGGTTTCCTGCAGTTCTTCCTCGGGTCTTTATCCAAGACTTTGCACGAGGGAAGGTTGTAATTATATGAATTCTATATATTTATGCTTGCTGTCTTTTGCGGGTGTGACTTTGAATTCACATTGATAGTACTCTCCTAAGGAGATGTGCAGTTCCTCAAAGTGCGATTTTTCTACATTGACTGGTACTGCTATTTATCTTAATGTGTTTATCTATCCCTTTCTTGATCATACCCAGGTTTCTCCACTGTTACTGTCACGGTGGTAGTTTTAAGGTGTCACATTTACTCATTTTCTATTTCCATAACTTTTTTATTTACTTATTTTATTATATTCTTTGAATGTTACGTTATAATCTGTTTGTACTTCAAGTAGAAAGCATTTTTCTTTCATAGTCCTTAACCTCTGTATCTCATCCATTGCGCTTTATTTTTCTATCATTTGGATTGCAAATTCTAAAGGAATAGTAGCAACTTTTTTCATGTTATTGGATCTGTTTGGTGTGCGTACTCTTTCACAATCGAATATTCCATTAAAAATACATAGTTTCTAATGAATATAATGTCTTATTTCATTATATTTTTCTTAATATTCTATTGGTGTTAGCATTCGGTAACCAGACACTAAGTGGTCAATTAATTTAGTTTTTTGTTTGCACAATGTAGATATTGAGTTTGATCCATTTTTTAATGATATTTGCTTGATAGTTTCTGTTATATTCTCATATGCAGTATCATAACGACACAACAAAAAGGACGCAGGAAGACTTCTTTAGCAAATATATATACCTCTCATTTTATTGTAACGTTTGTATGTGAGAGGGAGCTAGAGACCGAACAGAAACTGCAATATTTGGGCCGTCAGCGTTGTGTCTTTCTTGTTATCCTGATGCTCAACCGGAGGCCCAGAGGTCCACTCTGCTGGGTGATGGCTTTCTTTACTGCATCTTATCAGCATCTTCTCTGGACCCCAATTCAATCGGGGGCTCCGAGCCCCTTCAGCCTGGTGTGGCTTTCCTTACCACATCTCGTCTATAACTCTGTCCGATCTCTAACTACCTGACTTCTGTCTTGACTGAGTTATATAATAGTTCAACACCCACTCAGTCGCCTACTCGATCTTTGGAATCACAATTGATCGTCATCAAGAGGAAATAACTGTCATGCAATTCACAGGTCACTCTCTTCTGGTGCATCAGTCTATGAGTGTACCATGGGAATTTTTTACCTCGTCCCATTTCATCAGCCAATTTCCACCCACGTGATTTCCTCTCATAACTGCTATTAGAATGTGTCACTTCCGGTGCATCACCTTGGAATGGCATTTTTGGGCGGGTCAAAGGTCAAAATACAACATTTCTAGTCGGTTGACTTTGATATTGTGTGGCAATCATTAACTTCATCTGTCTCCTCCATCAATTTGGCACTTTTCAGCCTCTGATTAATCTTTATTATATCTATATCAGCCTTTCTAATTCTTTGTGCATATTGTCCGTGTAGGTTTTTTTTTGTTCCCAGACGTTTTTAATTGATTTAGTCCTTCTGTTTTGGCTTCTTTCTTTATGTTTTTGCTGCTTTTGTTGCTTTATCTTTTATATCTATTTCTTTTTGTGTCAGGTTGAGTTGATTTGAAAATTTATTACTTTCTTTACTAATTGAATATTTTTTTCTTTTGCTTCCCGTGTGTGTTTTCTAACTGTTGTATCCAATCTGTGGTAACATCTAAGTATTTCTTTAATCCTATAGTGGTTGTTCTTTCGATCAATTTTAATTGAATTAATCTTCTTCCGCCATTTTTTTCTTTTGACGTAGAGACGTTCTTTATTTGCTATTAAGTGATGCATTCAGTGGCAGGTTACTAGTTTCATAACATTAGTATCCATCTTTTTATTTCAGCTAACATCCAGTTTATTATATTGAAACAGTACATCATTACTGTTATTTTCTGGGTGTTAATGGCTATAACTTTTTTTTACATTTAATTCTGTTTTCATAAATGCCCTTATCCTCCTACAGAATTCTTTTCTTTTTTTTTTCTTTATTAATATGATGATTGATACCGTTCGCTTCATCAATTCCAAAATATTTATACGTTTTATTGCTTTCTAACTCTATAATTTCCTTGTTTATATCTAGAGTGATGTTTTTTAGACTATACTAGCAAGTCTTCCTGAAAAGAGACATTAGCACATTTTTACAGACCAAATTTCATGCCATTGTCATTACTAAATGTTTTTACAATGCTAAGTAGACCTTTTAAATCTGCATTATTATTATTATTATTATTATTATTATTATTATTATGTTTACTCCTTTAGAGTGTTTCACTTCAGCGTAAGCTGATGGTCTCTCACTGGAGTTTGAGTTACAGCAAATCTGCTCAAGTCTCCAGGTCTCTTCTCAGTATTCTGGCTGTTCTAAATAATGCTGTTGTTTAGATGGTCTCTACTCATCCGCCAACTTCCAAGTCCTCCATTCCCTTTAATAACCTTTAGTTACTGTACCAAAATCATCAATCACAATTGGTATAATTGTTACCTTCATGTTCCATAGTTTTTTTCAATTCTCTGGCAAGGTCGAGGTACTTGTCCTTCTTTTCACATTCTTTCAGTTTTATTCTATGGTCAGCCGGGACAGCGAAGTCGACAAATTTGTAAATTCTCTTTTTTTTTTGTTGATTATAATAAGATCTGGTCTTTTGACTGAGATTAGGTGATCCTTGTGTATGTCAAAGTCCGTGAGGAGTTTGTGTGTGTCATTTTCTAGGACAGGTGCTGGGTTGTGAATATACTATTTGTTCGTAGGGTCGAATTTAAATTTCTTGCACATCTCCCAGTGGATCACCTTCCACACCCATTCGTGTCTAGTCTTATACTCTTTCTGTGCGAAATTGCTGCATTCGCTTATCACGTGATTAATGGTTTTATTCTGTCACCGCATTGACTATTTTGTTGCGTCTTATCTATTCACGATTCATGATTGGTTCTTACGTGTTGTTTTGTGCTGCTATTAGGAGGGATTCTGTTTCTCTCTAAAAGTTTCCTTTTCTTAGCCAGGTCTATGTTTTCTGGTGTGAGATGGCGTTTATTAGTCGTTTAAAACGCCCATAGAGTTGTTTTTCTTCCTATTTTTATTTCCTAGTTGTTGTCCATTCTGTTGTCCATCGTGTATTCGGCATCGTTTCTGATGACTGTAATCAGTCCTCCTTCATGTTTTTCTATGTAGTCTTCGAGTCATTGCATCTATGCGTCAACCCTGTCTTCGGTGCAGGCAAGTCCTCTTCCTCCCTCTTCTCTTGATACATATAGTCTGCCAACGTCGTTTCTGGGATATAATGCCTTATGCATGGTCATTAGTTTTCTTGTTCTTTGGTCCATTTGCTTAAATTCATCTCTGGTCCGCTTCATAAAGGGTCCCGAATATCTAACGAGGGATACAGTCCAAGAATTTATTCCTTTGATAAAGTTTCTGCCAGTGGGTTTTGTCTCGAATAGTTTTCTAGTTCTCCTGAGATATTCTTTTTGAATTTTATCTTTCATTTCCACTTGTTTAGTGGTGTCAGCCACCAAGATAACCAAATATGTGTAGGTTTCGTTTTTTCTGAGCGTTCTAATCTTGTCTTAATTTGGTAGTTCCATTCCGTCAGTCATATGTCGTTTGACACTTTTCATTACAATCATCGCACATTTTTCTCTGTCGGATTCCATTCCTATGTCTTGACTGTATATTCTAACTTCGTGTATTAGAGTTTCTAGTTCTTTTTCATTTTTTGCAAATAATTTAATGTCGTCCATGTACGTTAGCTGATTGATATTTTTCCTGCGACTTACTAAGTTTGTATCCGGCTGTGCATTTTCTCAGTATGTGGTTAAGTGGCATCATAGCAATGATGAATAGTAACGGTGATAGTGCGTCTCCTTGAAAAATGCCTCTTTGGATCTGTGTATCGGCTAAGTTTCTTCCTTCTGCTGTCAATTCCACTCTCCAGATTTTCATGGTTTTCTCGATAAAGTTTATGAATTCATGTGATGTTTTGTACATTTTGAGGCAGTTTATCATCCAGCTTTGTGGAACCATATCGTATGCCTTTTTGTAGTCAACCCAGGCCATAGCTAGATTTTTCCATCTGGTCTTGCTCTTATTGAGGATGTATTGATCTATGTAAAGTAATAACAGTGTTGCCTCAAGATTTTTGTATGCACTTTTTCGATAATTCGACTAATTGTCAGAATCTGTGAAGTTGTGGATCAATTACTCTGAAAACAGTTCTGATTTTTCCTAATCATTTTCTCAACCTCATTTTAGATATCATTGAGAAGCAAATCATTATAAACCATTGCAGCGATAGCAGTAAACCACACAAATCTGCAATTCTTAATGTTTTTGAGGTTTTCGATCTTCGGCAATGGGAAGATGCCACCTTTTTTCCATTTCTTTATTGTTAATATAGATCGTTGCAAAATCGAAGAAGTATGTTGTCAAATATACTTGTCTTCTATACTTTAGGAAGTAAATTGCGATTATTTATCTTCACCAGAATTTTTTATTTTATTGATTTGACTTTGAATGAACTCGAGATTATTTTTCTTATATTTTAATTAGTTATCTATAAACTTTCTTAAGTTTCTGCACTGTAGCGTTTGTTATGTTTCTTTCATTGAGTAAAGATTCTCTTTCATATTATCTTGTTTTTCCCTCACTGTTTTTGACTTCCATGGAAATTTACATTTGGCTCTTGGTTTGATGCTATGCAATTGGCTTATGCTTCTAAGTGGGCTGTAAAATTTTTTTAATTTTTTTTATCTGGAGTTTATCTTTTATGTCTTCTGAAGAGAATCAAACTTGTTTCTCCACATACGAGGTGCATACGATAAGTTTCCCGACTTTTTTCTTATGAACATTTAAAATTGTCGTAGACTCTTGAAAATTCAATATGTTATTGCTATACATCTTATGAGATGACTGACCAATTTTTATGATTTCAGGTTCAAGTGAACTGCTACAGCAACAATTGAGCATCAGTTTATAGTAGCATAAGAGATTCAAGGAAGGCAGGGAGTCTGTGAGGAATGATGAGAGGTGTGAGAGGAGTAAGGAAGTCAATACACCAGAGGTGATTGGCCAAAGAGTTAGGCTTAGGGTTACTATGTTGAGGTTTTAAGGAAGTTCAGGAAGAGATTCCGTCGGAAGAGGCCAGCACTCTTTAAATCGGGTCAGTGGCATATCCACCAGGACAATGCACCAGACCACAACTCCATCCTTGTCACAGACCAAGATATTTATTGTTTATATAATTATTGTGGGAGCCTTACCCATATTACCATAATGGACTCTTCTCACCGTTATTAGTACTGAGAGATTTCGCTGCCAGGGGCAGATCAATATCGGTCTCAACCTCTCCAGTTGCCGGGTAGCACTTCGGCCGGCTATGTTATCTGCGACACGGATCTAGCCGGTACCTGGAGATCTCCTTCGGCCTCAAGGGGCCTACCCCCAGGCTTTTACTCCCTTCGGGGAGGTTGGGTTGACCGCCTGGCGCCTGAGGCGCCCCTAATAAGGGGAATGCTGACGGGGCCGTTGGCATTTTTGGGAAATGCCGGGCGCGTGTGGGCTACGGCCCTGCGCCCGGACCCACCTAAAAAGACCTTGTGCCACACTTGCCCGTTTGGTGGGGAGAGCAACAAATACTGCAGATCAATATCTGTGTTATCCGAACAGTACGAGACTTCTTACCTTTTCTATGTAACTCTATCTTTCTTGTGTAATTTAATCTGTTATCTAATATCCGTGTTTGTGTTTTCATTAGTCACCCTTTCCGAGGCCACAACAATAAATCACTTGTGTTTTTGAGCAATTTAAATACGTACTAGTCCATAGATTTCCCTTTCTTTTTTAAAATTCAATGTTAAGGCAAAAAATCCTGTTCTAGTGAGAAAACTCTTCCAGATGATTACCGTTTCTCTTTGGAAAATTGTGTAAATAGAATTTATTATTTTCTTCTTGGCCTTAGTGAGCATTCATATCTTAATGGCCGATGACCTGAACATTGTGTTTGAGAATTTATCGGACAAGGGGAATATAGCTCATTATAGAAAGTGATGATACCCGTTTCATCATTCTCATTAGTTGGACTGCAGCTCGACTGTAATCGAGTGTTGTGCAGGAGATGCCATTAAATGTAGCTCACATCATTCTCGGTTGCATTCGTTTAATGTTATTTAGTAACTTTAATGGAAACAGACTGAAAAGCATTCCTACACCTCCTGTGGCGGTATTAAAGGGATTTTCTATGAAGATGCCAACGTGAATGTTCATCCATTACGACATTCATGTTATTTCAGTTATAATTCCCTATTTCAATGTTTTATACGCATATGGTCCCTGTATGCTTTTCAGTTACCAACGCAGTAAGCACGTGTAGCGGATTTTAAAAGTTTTATGTTCTAACGTTAAAAGTTGCGCTGTTGCAAGTATTTTGGTAGTTATTTCATCTTATCAATGGATGCTGATCTTATAGATGAGTAGAACTAGTTTGCTGATTTAACAATTTGACATTGCTGGTTGACTATTGAGGTTCTTCCGTCAGGCATTGAGGGAAGCACGCCGTTAGCCCGCCATTAGACTCATCCAACTTACTTCATATCCACCATGCTACATCCCATGTTTTTGTTGCTCGCTTTTGAGACTTGTAAAACTTCCTCCTCCACCAGAATATGATATATGGTGTCACAGAAATTTTACATTAGAACTATATCTATTTATAATCTGCGTAAATTACTACAAGGAACTTCAGTATATCAAGTGAAAGAATGGTTTCTCACTAAAAACGACCAGAAACGGACAATGTCTCACAGAAACTCTTACGCTTGTACATTACACAGGTGGGGTAGCGATCCTGGAAAATAAATCTGTGCAAAACGAATGTCTGCTGAATAACCTGTAAATAGCTGAATAAGCCTGCTTTTACAGCAGAGAAAATTGAGTTCATATGTCTGAAACAAAATCACGCCATATCTACATTAAATGATACGCTTTTGAAATTAATAGAATTTTTCACATTGCTGGGTAGCAATATCTCATCTGCTGAAAGGAATGTCAACAGGTGCATTGGAAAGGCAGGAGGTGCTATCAACAGATAATTGGCAATATGGAAGGTTTATAACTCTGTTTAAATAAAACAAGCATTTATCTACGCTATAGCTGTATAGATGCTTTGGTATGGCTGCACCACTGGGACTTAACAAGGATGCTATTTTCAGTTGTTAACTAATCCTGGAAGCTGGATTCTGCAAAAAGTAGCTGTATGGCCGCTTCCCTCCCATCTCACAAACTATCAAAGTTAGACGATCAACACATACTTGGCATTGCTGGAGAGGCAGAAATGAATGCATACGGAAGGTTTACCTGTTTTCTCCTAGTGTTGGTCAGCCAGCAAAGATTTTTTGTTGATATTCGTTGCCTTGTAGACCTGTCCAAAGCGATGAACGAAAGGGGTTGATTGTGAGAGAGAGTCAAGAGACTCTGTGTAGTCAGCACGACTTGATAATGATCATTATTGTTATCATCATCATCATCATTATCTCGTATCTATCTATCTACCTATCTGTCATCCATTAAAATAAATTTCAATATTTTTTTCTTTCACGTCATTTAGTCAACTTTGCAGAAATATCCAATCAGAAATCACCAATAATGCAAATGAATTATATCGATATCCAATCAGTTTTGAGGATTGATTTGGTTTATCTTGAAAGCGTCCCACCGTAAATATTCGAGATTATTTTTCTCCCTTGAACGAAAGATAGAAAGTTTGTCTAAGAATAAAACAGGAAAGGAAAAAATAGATTGGTGATTGAAACTCGAACGGAAATCAAGAGGAATTTATTTACGAGAATTTTGCTGATAAGGACTTGTTGGAAAAGAAAAAAAAATTGGAGCTTGAATAAAAGATAAGTCGAAAGAAAAGAGCTAAAAAAATAATAAAAAAATATGCAATTGACGAAGTAAGGTATAAAAAATGGCTAAAGGAAAGGAAATAGATTCGAAAGGAATTAGTAAAGAAAGAAAAAAAGAAAAGAAGATTCTTTGGAAAAAAAAAGAAAAATATAAGAAGACAAAAGGGGAAACAAAGAAGAGAGAGAGACAGATAGACTGACAGATTGACAGGGAGTAAGAAAAAATAAAGAAAGAAAGAGAGAGAGAGAGAGAGAGAGAGAGAGAGAAAGAAAGAATGTGTGTGTGTTTATAGGTGTTTTAGTGAGAGAGAGAGAGAGAGAGAGAGAGGGGTTTAAAGTAAAAAGTAATCAAAAATAAAAGTCGAGATAAAAAAAAAAGTAAGAAAAAAAAAAAGAAAAGATTAAAAGAGTAAGCAAACAGTGAAAGTAAACTTTTATATGAAATAATTGAATGAAAGATAGAAGGAGTGTATGAAAGAAAGAAAGAATTAGAATTAGAATAATACAAAGAAAAAGAAAAGAAAGAAATAAGAATAAGAGGATGTCATGAAGAAAGAACGAACAACAAGAAAAAGAAAGGAAAGAATAAAGGTAAAACCATGGGAGGAAACAAAAAAAAAAAAAAGAAACCAACAAAAGAAGAAATATTGATGAGAGACAGACAGACAGAGTGTTTAAAGAAAAAGAAATGAAAAATAAACATTGTGGAAAAACGAGGGAATGTTTGTTTATTTGTTGTATGGCATATCAACTTTCTTGGGTTATTAAATACCAAAGTCAACATTGTAGGAGAACAGTATTAGTATTATTAAACCTCTGACTGGGTGGATAACTGGGCTCAAACCTTTCGTCAGGGTATTACTCTGAATGTGAGTGGAATACCGCAACTGGTGTTCAAACATCCTTATCACAAAGTCGTAGTAGTCACAATGCCTAGGGGATTTTTCACAAAAAAGTGAAATGATTTGATTGGTTGGTAGGTTGGTGGGGTTTTATGGCATATCAATCTTTGTTGGTTATTTAACACCAAATCCATTTTATGTAAATTGTTAGTTCTATTTCAAACAATTCAGTTTAGTATGAGTACACAGTTTATATGTTAAAAACATTTCTATTTCAAGTTATTCAGTTTATTCAAACAGTTTTAATTCAGCTCATTCAGTTGTACAGATTTTGTTAACACATAGTTAAATGTCAAAAACAGTTCTATATTAAACAATTCAGTTTACTGTAAATACAGTTTCAATATCAAAAACAGTTCGATTTCAAACAATTCAGTTTAGTATTAGCACGCAGTTTAAATGTAAGTACAGTTTAATTGTCAAAACATTTCTATTTCAAGCTATTCAGTTTAGCCAAGCAGTTCTAATTCAAACAATTCAGTTGAGCATAAGTATGCAGTTAGTTCTATTTAGCCCATAGACAGGGGCCTATCAGGAACTACCATTCCGAGCCAGAGTGGAACTGGGAGTACTGGCAATGAAGGGGTGCTTCGCATTCCCCAAAGTCCCAGTATCACTGGAACCTCACCATCAGATCGTTTAGTGTCATATCCAGGAAACTCATTGCTGGAGGGGATGTCTTACCCATTTGCAGAGTTGCAGTCGGTATATTCTACAGCCCCACCCGACTGAGCAAGAGAAATCAAGCAATGGAAAAAAAAAAACCAATAAGAAAAGCCCAAAGAAATAGACGAAAAGTAGCGGGAATTCATTAAAAGAAAGAAAGAATAATTGAAAGAGAAAAGAAGAATGAAAGTTGATAGGAAAGAGGAAGTAAAGAAAGAACAAAAACTGGACGCAAATGAAGAAGAAACATTTGAATGAAAAACAACAAAGAGTAAAACGTGAGAATAAAAAGAAGAAAATGAAGTTAGAAAAATAAAACAAAAGGGTGAAAAAAAATGAAAAAGAAAAAAAAAAACAGCATGACAACCAGAAACAAAGTATAAAATGTTAAAAAAAAGAAAAGAGTGTGAAGAAAAAAAACTGAGATAAGAAAAGAGAAGGAAGTAAGAATAAAACTTAAACAAAAAGGAAGACGACAAAATAAAAAACGATTGAAGGATGGGAAAAAAGGTAAAAAAGCCAGGAAAACAGAAAAAAGTAAACAGGAATAAAACAAAAAGAAAGAAGAAAAAGGAGAAAAGAAAAAAAAATAACCAAAATGTTGAATGAAAAGTTGTTTTTATTTATTTACAGAATTTTTAAACAGTACAAAGACCGTAATGATTTTGTGTTATCATTCCTAATATGTGAGTACTGTATTTATGAGAAATGAAATTTTAATCCACGTCTCCAAAAGATGATATACGGGGCATTAGGCGTCTGTCACTGGGTACATTAGGAAGAATATCATTCTTAGATAGATAAGAATTAGAAGACACTAACACACGTAGCACCTTCTGGACTGCCTGTCAAAAATTATCGGTCCTTCTCTAAGTTCAAAACTCCATTTAAATAGAAAACAGTAAGTATCGGACTCATGGCACGATTGGAATTTAGTGTTAAATTACCAGATATACATCGTAATTGTCAGGAATTATATAAAAAAATATTAACACATTTTGAAGGGTTAAAATATGTATTTATCTGACCCAACGGGCAGGCTGTAACACAAGGTCAATATTGAAGCGGTGGATAGCTTATTCGAATTTAGTTTTCCTTCTAAACCAACTTCTTTAGTAAAGAGCAATATTTGTTCAATTATTTACCCATAGACAAGAGAGAAGAGATAGATTGATGCCTTTTTCAAGTGTATAAGCACAAAATGAAATACAAACAACCCCATTTAAGACTCGAACTCGACTCACTAAGTTTATTCCTTAGACTCTAAAAATTTAAAAAAAAGTTTAAAGAAGTGGAGAAATGGCTTACCAGTTGATTGAACAGCGGAATTTAAAATGTGGAAAAAGCATATACGTTTAATTGCTGTACGTTGGACTGAGAACTTTTCACCCTCTACTTGTAATGTTAAAAGTAGTTAGCCCATCTTTACTCGCGACCTTAACGTAACTACTTTTATGTAATTTGAATCATGAAGATTTAAGTTTTTGGCAAAATATTGGCATCAGTCTCCACATGAATACGACTTTAGTTAATTGAATGAAAAAATGAAGCAAAGCATGTATTAAAAATATTGCAAATAAACATTTCCAAATAATAAATTAAATGAACTTCTGAAATATATATTATTCACCCAACTGACGAAATAAGTACTCCTTACTCAAAGAGAAACACACGCAGGTACACATATATGTACTTTTTTCTGAAATTTTCTTATAATGTTCTGTTTTGTTGTTCAGAGAGTACAGGAGAGAAACAGAGATTAAGACACTTGTAGCCTTAAATTTTATTAATTACAATTTTATATGAACTATTAGGATCAATGGAAACTCCAAGAAACGAAAAAATTGAGAAAAGACATTCAAGCAAAAAAATTTAAAAAAATTATTTGCAGTTTTATTAATTGCAAATCCCATTTCTTTCGAAAGAAAACTATAAAATAATCTATAAAATACCTTTTACGCGTATTCTGTGTTATTATTTAATTCTACTGAAATTACTAGATCATTTTAAAGTTGCACATTTTGTTTTGGGACTAACTGTATTGGTGGTATCGAGGAGTTTTCAGAGATTTTTTCTTGGTTCCTTTTCTGCATTAAACAACACTTCAGGGTTCATCGGATCCGCGGTGCTTATCAGATATTCGGCAAAACTACATACAATAATTTATATTTTCAATGTTATTTAGTGAGGATAAATGAAGTGGGCACAGCGAAAATCTTTCAGTGTTGAACACTGAGCTGAAGGAACGACGTCTACGAAGAATATCTTAATTAATTGAGAAGAAGAAATAAGAATATTCCACTTGTCGACGGGGAGGATATGTGAATGAGTGTAACGATGAACACATTATTTCTAATTGCATATATATATATATATATATATATATATATATATATATATATATATATAATAAAATGTAAATATGGTTTATAAGTTATACTTTTGAAGTTATTATATTATTTGCTTTTATATTTAATAATGATATATTGCATTTTGTATTTTTGTGCAATGTGTACTTTTATTTCTTGCTTAATTTACTGCCATTTTAATTCTATTGATCAGTGGGTGCTCTGACTTTAATTGAATTATATATATATATATATATATATATATATATATATATATATATATATCGATGTTCATGTGTTTATCCGCTTGTTTTTGTATATATATATATATATATGTGTGTGTGTGTGTGTGTGTGTGTGTGTGTCTGGTAGATTTCTTTTTACACCATCCAAACATCGTGTCGGAGACGGACATTTTGAATACGAGGACCATTGAATAAGTTTCCAGACTTTTTTCGTATGGGCACGTCTATTGATAGAAAACTCATGAAACTCTAGTGCTCTTCGAAGTAATCTCCTCCGGCTGCAATGCACTTGTTGTACCGTTCCAACAACTTCGGGAAGGGCTCATGGAAGTCCTCTTATGTTAGCGTGTCAATGACCTTCGTCACAGCCTCTTTCATCTCCTCAATTGTCTCATAACGACAGCCTCTGAGCTTAGGGAAAAACCAAAAGTCACTGGGAGCAAGGTCTGGACTATAGGGAGGCTTAGGAACTGCCTTGATGCCCATCTTGGTCTGTGACAAGGATGGAGTTGAGGACTGGTGCATTGTCCTGGTGGAAATGCCACTGACCCGATTTGAAAGTCACAGCGAGCAAGGTCTGGACAATAAGGAGAGTGAGGAACTGTCTTGATTCCTATCTTGGTCAAATAGTCTGTGACAAGGATGGAGTTGTGGACTGGTACATGGAGTTGTGGACTGGAAATGCCACTGACCCGATTTGAAGAGTGCTGGCCTCTTCCCAAAGAATCTTTTCCTGAACTCCCTTAAAACCTCAACATAGTAACCCTAATCCTAACCCTTTGGCCAATCAACTGTGGTGTATTGACTTCCTTACTCCTCCCACACCTCTCATCATCCCTCACAAGCTCCCTACCTTCATTGAATCTCTTATACCACTCAAAAACTGATGGTCGATTCATGCAAGATGCTCCAAAAGCAGTCTGAAGCATTCCATACGTTTCTGTTGTATTTATTCCAACTTTAAAACAGAATTTTATTGCATATCGTTCTTCCTCACGTCCAGATTGCATTTTTGAAATTCACCAGCTGTGATTATCAGGCTTTTGTAGGGTGCATTCCAATTGCTGCTGTAGCTGCTCATTTTAACCTGAAATCATAAAAATTAGTCAGTCATCTCATAAGATGTATTGCAATAACATACTGAATTTTCAAGAGTCTACGACAATTTTAAATGCCTTTAAAAAAAAAGGCTGGAAACCTATTGAATTCACCGCGTAAAACAACTAATCCAAAAGTAATTGTATATTATATTGTACATTTGTGTGCACACATTCTGGAGTGTGTTTGTTTGGACTAAAATTAAAAAGAAAACGCTCTCACAAAAAGAGAAACAAATGTCAGGTTATGTTTAATGTATACACAAAAATAAGAAAAGAAAAACAAAATAGATTTAAGTATATAACAAAAAAGGAATCGTTACGAATTTGCGTCACTCATTTGTCTTTAACTCATATCTGCTAATCTTATCTGATTGTAGAAAAAAGAGATTTGATCAAAAAACTATCGACGCTGAAACTACGATTTAAATTTTAGATGAAGAGTGTTCACTCTCTCTCTCTCTATCTATCTATCTATCTATCTATCTATCTCAGTTGTATACATTAAAAGATGTTAAGCAATCTGAGAAAATAAAATTCTTTAAAACGATCTAGATGATTAATTCGTAACATTACAACGTTACTAATCGTATGAATAGAATAGTGATCATTCATTGTTGGCGTATTCTGAATGTATTTATTATGATCGATAAGTTTGCGTCTTTTGTTTCAAATCTGGTAAAACCAAACAATATATCTATGAAAATACTGGAAACATTAAAAGAAAAAAAAAAGTCCTATCTTTACATGACATCAAATTTTGAGTTTCAAACACATTTCCACTAATCAACAGAAAATTATTTTGAACGCCAAAGGATCTGAGCTGAAGAACAATAATAGTTCATTTGTTCTTCATTTCTGCCTTTGTAATATTACTTAATTTTCGATAAGTTTTTAAGATGCACCTTGCTTCAAAAATGCTTTGCTCAGTCGGCTGGGGCTGTAGAATACACCGACTGCTTCTCTGCAGAGGGGGAAGACCCCCGCCAACGAGTGTCCTGGCTATGACACTAAAAAAAACTGATGGTGAGGTTCCAGCAATGGTGGAGCTTTGGGGAATGCGGAGTACCCCTTCATTGCCATCGATCCTGATAGGGCCCTATCTATGGGTTAAATAGAACTAACAGCATACTTATGCTAAACTGAATTGTTTCAGTAAACTGAATAACTTGAAATAGAAATGTTTTTGACACTTAAACCGTATTTACATTCAAACTGCGTGCTTATGCTTAACTGAATTATTTGAAATATAACTGTTTTTCGACATTAAAACTGTATTTACACTCAACTGAATTGTTACATATAACTGATTGAATAGTTTGAAATAGAAATGTTTTTGACAATTAAACTGTGTACTTATGATAAACTGAATTGTTTTAAAAAGAACAGATTATTTACATAAAAATGGATTTGGCGTTAAATAACCTACAAAGGTTGATATGCCATAAAACCAACCAATCAAACCAAACCAAACCATCAAAAATGCTACTCCGTCCTGTCAATGAGGTATTGAATAAGGTGATTGTATTCCTATGATCTTGTCAAAAAAGGTGTCCTGGGTATAACACTAAACTTCACCTGGTGGTGAGGCTCCAATTCTGGAGGTCTTAGAAGCGTGGAGTATCGTTTCATTGGCATTACTCCGTGATTTACGCTTGCCAAGAGTGGTAGTACATATCAGAGTCCCATCCATGAGTCAAATAATTCTGAAAATTATTTGTATTGAGAGGAATAATTGATGTCATATAACAATGTGCAACCCCCACCCAAAAAAAACTCTCATGACAATACACAAAAAATGTAGATATAAAAGTACAATGTACTTCCCTAAAATCTTGGCATAATATTACCCTGGACGACTTGTTTTGGTTTGAGTGTGTTTTATAACATATCAAACTTCTGAGGTTATTTAATGCCACATACTGCACCCACCATATATATATATATATATATATATATATATATATATATATATATATATATATATATATATAGGTAGGTGAAGACATCGACACGTGGCTAACGAAGGCATGGACACCTATTCATAGGCTATCGACCATATGGAAATCAGACCTGACGAATAAAATGAAACGCTGTTTCTTCCAAGCAGTGGTCGTATCGATACTGCTGTATGGATGCACTACTTGGACGCTAAATAAACGGTTGGAGAAGAAGCTAGACGGCAATTACACAAGAATGATGCGAGCAATATTGAACAAGTCCTGGCGGCAACACCCCACGAGGCACCAACTATACGGCCACCTGCCTCCCATCACGAAAACTGTCCAAGTTAGACGAACCAGATTATGCAGGACACTGCTGGAGAAGCAGGGACGAGCTCATAAGTCATGTACTCCTATGGACCCCCCATATATATATATATATATATATATATATATATATTGTCATCCATAGACTGTATCGCTGATCACAACTTTTCAGTGTGGTTAGACACGTAAGCTGCTTCAAGCTAGTTTCGAAACCCGGCTAATATATATATATATATATATATATATATATATATATATATATATATATGTGTGTGTGTGTGTGTGTGTGTATGTGTGTGTGTGTGTGTGTGTCTGTGTTTGCTAATCTATGTGTATATATGTTAATGTGTGCATGTGTGATTTGTAAGCGAATAGTTTGTAAGTAACACTTTTAAAGGAGCCACGGTTCATTTTTTACTGTTCAGTGTTTTCAAGAATTCCTATGTAACACTAAAGTTCTGTTGAATATTAATCATTTGTTTTCACACAGTTAAATGGTTTCAAGTGCAGCAATTTAACATCTATTATTCTACTTTGTATGAATCATAATCTATGCTAAAAGATTGAAGCGTTGTATTCGACCCATAGATAGGGCTCTACAGGTACTACCACTCCGAGAGAGTACAGCTGGGAGTAATGCAAATAAAGGGGTACTCCATATTTCCCCAAACCTCCAGGACAGGAACCTTACCATCAGATAGTTTAGTGTCATATCCAGGTCAAGCTAGGAGGGGTCTAAACCCTCTACAGGAGTGCACTCAGTGACTAGGCTATCTGACAAGGTGAGATACCTTTCTTTCTTTCTTTCTTTCTATTGATCCATGTCACACTCTTCAGATCTATGGGAGGGTGTAGTGGCTAACGTGTCAGACTGCAACATAATATTAAATGAGTTCGAACTTCAGTTACGCTTTTATGTTCACTTTCAGACTAATAAAATCGGGAAAGCTATAAAATCAATTTTCCTCACAACTATGTGTTAAATAGTACCACTAATTTTCAGCCAGCAGGATGACTTTAGAATTAAAACACCCACAAAGTGTAAAATAATTAGAGTGATTAATTAATCATATTAATTATCTAAATTATTTGGTAAAATTGTATATTAGCCAAGGACTTTAAAGCTAATATAGTTGCTTACAAAGGTCAAACGCGTGCACAGGTGGCGACCGGATTAACCCATCGCATTAAAATAACGTTAGGGAAGACCGTATATGGATAGCAAAAAACTGCAGGCTTGTCGACCGGCGTGGGAAAATAAGGGTTTGTGACATATGCGATGATTCTATGAAGTGTGAAGCAATAAGTAATTAAATCAGATAATATATGAAAATGAGATAATTTAAAAACTACAGGCAATGGAATTTTAAAACCCAAAGAGAAAAGTTGGGGTCAGACGTTGGTGAGAGTCGTGGTGGTATGGTGGCTGCAAAGGAAATTAAAGGAAATACGTTGATAAACACTTACAAGGTCTTCCTGTCTACCTTGTGTTTGACTTACTGCTATGAAATGTTTGATCTGATTAAAATAGCTTCTTATCTGAACAACATGAGTCGCCTGTGATTTTTGAAGTTTAATATTCAAGATGATACCAGCAACGTTACATGATATGCAATTAAAAAAAGAAACCAAACCAATTCTTTCTTTCAATTTATGTCACATTTTTTTAAATCTATCTATCTATCTATCTATCTATCTATCTATCTATCTATCCTTGACAAAAACCCCATACTCTTCAATAGCAATAGATGACATTCGATGGTGCATTTGTATGTAAATTTTGAAGATTCACTTTACTAAAGCAAAATGTGTAATATTCATGTCAAGAAGCTGACTTGGCCAGATGAGTTGGTTAATCCTATTTACCAACCCCTCCGCTCGGGCAGGATATGACACAAGGTCAGTTTTTTAAGCGGAGTTTAACAGGTTTGAAGTCAGAGTTTTCCTTCTCCTAGACTAGTTGCCTCACCAAGGCTGAAGAACCTAGTCTGCCCTACTATTTACCCATAACTGGAGGAGGAATAATTGGATTCATACCTTTCCCAAGGGTATTAGTGCTATGTGAAATGCAATCATTCTTGTCCAGGATTTGAACTCGTGTCGCCGTGTCCATCTCCTACGACAATAACCTTTACACCCCGGGTACCTTCAGAGGAGTTGGTTTATATCATTTTGCCTCTTATATTCTTCACATTCTTTCTAAACAGCAATGATATGCGTGGCTGTTGTTTTGAATGAAAACAGCAGTATTGATTATTTAGGAAAATACACACAAAAAGTACACTCACACACACACACACACACACACACACACACACACACACACACACACACACATATATATATATATATATATATATATATGAAAAATACTTCTGCTGATAAGAACCATCTCTGTACTTTCAACATTATTTGTTATGACTTCTGTCACATCACAACGTCCATGACCTCTTGGGACTATCATTCGACTTCATAATCATCACTCATATATGATAGATGAACTCTGTCGCCATAACTCGACTGGTTTTCTATAGCATTACCCCAGGCTGAACTGACGACCGTTTCAATCTGCGATTTACATTATATCCCAAAATCCACCATATTTTAATAAGAGCTTTGTATATGTTGGGATTGGAAGTTCTACAAGGGTTTCCTTCCAGAGAACCAAAACATTGATTCACAGAAATACTTTTTCGAATTAGTCGAAACGAAGACTAGAAATAGATAAGTAAAAGTTTCTAATATTGTATGATAATGAATATAAACTACATGTTTCATTGGGGATCAGCTGGAAAAGCAGCCTTACTTTCAGTGTTCCCCTCGTTACTCAAAGATGCCCTTGGAGTAATATACGTTTGTTGGTTGTCAAAATCACGCTGTGTGTATATTTCAAATCGGCTCAATTACTTGTTGTATTTCATTTTATTTAGTATTTGAGGGGTTTTTATTTGTCAATCATTTTATACTGACATAAAGGTGTGTGTGTGTGTGTGTGTGTGTGTGTGTGTGTGTGTTTATTTTTATGGGTGTTGGTGTGTGTGTGCATCCGTGTGAGTGTTTATGTATGTGTGTTTATCAGTGTGTATTTACGTATTTTTATGTGTACTGTGTGTGTGTGTGTGTGTGTGTGTAATTACATGCGAATGTATTCGTGTGTGTGTTTCTATTTGTATGTATGTATGTGTGTTTACGCGTGATTATTTATGCATATGTGTATACTTTTATGTATATGTGTATTTATGTGTTATTGTATTTATGAGTGTGTATGTGTGTGTGCTTATGTGTGTTTTTGCGCGTTTAACTTGCCCCAAAGGATCTTTTGATTAATACGATTTCATAATTCCTCGAAGATGATTTTCCTTCGTCTAACCATCTCTCCCATTAAATTTTCATCAAATCAGGAAAAGACACATATAAACTTTTGTCTGTTCAACTGGGTCTGCAGACTTGAGGGGCAATTGCATATTTCTCGAATATCTGATCGATTATGGACATGATCAATTTTTCCAACGAACGAGCCAGACCGGTTATAAAATCTTTCTCTATGAGAAATCCCAAAGAATGACTTATATGCGGTATAACGTTCTAAAAATTGACCTTGTGTCACGTCCTGCCCATGATGAGGCGCTTGGATAAATAGAAGCGTAAAAAATGAATGTTATTTACTCATTATGACAACCACAGAATTATGTAAAAAGGAAAAGACTGAGGAAAATGGATTGATTTAGTTGGGCCGATTGTATTAAGAAATTAACGGCAATAGGATGAGAACAGCTCAGCGAAAACGGGTAAATCCAATCGGAGAAAAATTAGATTCACTGGATTAATGTGGAAATGGGAAAAGAAATAAACGTTCGCATAACAAGGTCGATTTTTATCTTATGATACTGTAAATTGCATGCAGATCACTGACAGGCGTATTGATATATAGATAAGTTGAGATAGCTAGCTTGATAGATAGATATCAACCGACTAATATATATATATATATATATATATATATATATATATATATATATATATATATCGGGCTGATAGCGAGTCCGTGGAGCCTCTAAACACTCCACCGATACGACACTAGCCCCATCTCTCATCACACTGTGCGTCAGATTGAAAAATGCAGTAGCTTCACTTCAGCTTATTTTAATTTTGATCCATTCAAGTTTTCTATGAGTCGCTTGATATCTGGATGGAATCATTTGAAAAAGGCGTCAGATTTTTCCCAAGTACTTTCAGCCCAGGCTGGAGCTGTCTTAAGGCGAACGAGCACTTGAAATGAGAAAAAAAAATGACAATCTGTATGCATTTATTTAAAGAAAAGGGAGGCGGAAGATGTGGGAGGGTGATTTATAAAAGAGGGAGAACTGGTGGGAAAAATGTTAAAGGCATTTCAGAACGCGGCTGCAACATTCGAAATCGATCTTGCTTAAGGATGGTGTGTTGCGCTTCCTATTTCAAGCTTCAATACTTCAAGTTTATTTTTATTTTTTTGTGAAATATGGAGGGTTTCAGTAAGAAATTTCGGTTTTAAGTGGAGGAGCACGAACGTGTTTAATGTGTTGAGAAATGGAACACTATCGGATCGGTGGAGTGTTAAGCATCTTGAGTGTTAAGCATCTTGAAGACAGCCCGATATATATATATATATATATATATATATATATATATATATATATATATATATATATATATATGAATAACGGATGAAAACTAGATATGAAAAGTTACATACATATATATAAATATAACGGATGAAAACTAGATATGAAAAGTTATATATATATATATATATATATATATATATATATGTATATATATATATGTATATATATATATATATGTGTATATATATATATATATGTATATATATATATGTATATATATATGTATATATATATGTACATATATATATATGTATATATATATATGTATATATATATATATATATATATATATATATATATATATATATATATATATACTTTATTGATATCTATCTATCTATCTATCTATCTATTGATAGGTATATAGATAAACAGATGATACAATTTCAGGTATATTCTGCTCCCTTGCAAAAATCCTTTTCATGTTTATCATATTGACATAACATTTATCAATAACATTTCTTACGGTCTAACAGAATTTTGATCTACTCAGCACATGAGAAGTCATCTAATTCCCCATCAAAAGAAACGACATTTCCTGTTAATGTTGTTTCAGCATCTCCAGTGAGAAATATTTGCTGAATGTATTTTTTGATCGATTAATATTTACAGTTTAGCATCCACCTTCGTATTTATGTATTGAAGAAAGGAAAAATAATTATTAGTTGTAAATGTTGCAAGTATAAGTTAAGAAATTTAGATTATTTAAGTTTTTTTAATGACTACAAGAGAAAATACTCAATGATCATAAAACTTTTGCGAATTCAATTTATTCAAAATATATAATTCAACAAATGCATATAATTTTGACATGTTAAGCAAGTAAATTAAACTTTATAAAATTTCATTTGATCAATATATTTAATAATAATATCCTTTTCAATTAGATCAAAATTATTTCAACTAAACTTTCAAAAAAATATTTTAATGAAGAAACGACATTACTGCTTTTTTTAAAGTTCAAATTGTTCCATATTCTTTTCTTTTTGTATTCTTGTTGTTTTGATGATTCAGTTAGAAAAATTTATTTGTTTCGAAGAATCCTTATTTCTTCACTTTTGGGGTTGGTAAATTTTGATAGGTTGTATTTAATTCTTATATTCTTTATATTTTTGCGGTCAAAATGTTCGAAAAATTCTTCTTTTACAATGAAAATATTTTTCATCACTTAAGTCATTAAAAATATGACAACTTATGTGTATACTCTTCGTGATAAATTTACGGGGAATATCCCTTTTTCAAAATAGTTTTTACAAAATAAAAAGGGAATACACAATTTTTGTAAAATATTTGTTTGAATAAATTAAACAGTAATTTTTTAATAGTTTTTAAACTTCAATTAATTTTTAATTTTGGGGGGAATGTTAAAGAGTCTTTCTAGTTTTAATGTATTAAATGAACATGAATTATCCACGAATAAAATCAAATATAAAAATAGGATAAAATATAAAAATAGGATAAAGTATAAAAATAGGATAAAATCAAATATAAAAATAGGATAAAATATAAAAATCGGATAAAATATAAAAATAGGATAAAATCAAAATATAAAAATAGGATAAAATATAAAAATAGGATAAAATCAAATATAAAAATAGGATAAAATCAAATATAAAAATAGGATAAAATCAAATATAAAAATAGGATAAAATATAAAAATAGGATAAAATATGAAAATAGGATAAAATATAAAAATAGGATAAAATATAAAAATAGGATAAAATATAAAAATAGGATAAAGTATAAAAATAGGATAAAATCAAATATAAAAATAGGATAAAATATAAAAATAGGATAAAATCAAATATAAAAATAGGATAAAATATAAAAATAGGATAAAATATGAAAATAGGATAAAATATAAAAATAGGATAAAATATAAAAATAGGATAAAATCAAAATATAAAAATAGGATAAAATATAAAAATAGGATAAAATCAAATATAAAAATAGGATAAAATCAAATATAAAAACAGGATAAAATCAAATATAAAAATAGGATAAAATCAAATATAAAAATAGGATAAAATCAAATATAAAAATAGGATAAAATATAAAAATAGGATAAAATCAAATATAAAAATAGGATAAAATATAAAAATAGGATAAAATCAAATATAAAAATAGGATAAAATATAAAAATAGGATAAAATCAAATATAAAAATAGGATAAAATATAAAAATAGGATAAAATCAAATATAAAAATAGGATAAAATATAAAAATAGGATAAAATCAAATATAAAAATAGGATAAAATATAAAAATAGGATAAAATTTAATATGAAAATAGGATAAAATGTAAAAATAGGATAAAATCAAATATAAAAATAGGAAGAGGGCCAACAAAAGGGACACCTCGAAGGGCCGGATTTGACCCTTCATCCCTAAGCCTTCGGACCATGGGCTCCAAAGCGAGGACATAGAAAAGAGGAGACAGGGAACATCCCTGTCGGACCGACCGCTCAATCGTGAACGCCCCTGAATGTCTTCCGTTTACCTCCACCACTGCCTGAGGGTTGTGATACATCATCCTAATCCATCTGCAGAACTCCAGTTTGAATCCGGCAGTCTCCAAAACACATGCAAGAAACCGATGGTCAACTCTATCGAAGGCCTTAAAATGATCTAAATTGATCAGCGCAGCTTCTGTGCCGTCTTTTAACCCCTCTAGGATCTCGCGAAATTAAGTGCAGGTTGTCTTAGATCGATCTTCCCTTCACAGCGTAGGTTTACTCAGGGTCGATCAGGTCACTAATAACAAGCTGCAAGCGGTTCGCGAGGTCCCGGGACAAAATCTGTAACTCTGTGTTTAGCGGAGTTATGGGACTGTAATCATCTAGTCCCTCCCAAACATGCCAGCCACCTTTCTTCAGCAATATGATCACGCCCATGGTAACGCTACCAGGGATGGCTCCCTGGGCGAACAAATGGTTGAACACATCTGTCAGAATAGGCATAAACATGTGCAGCAACCCCAAGTACACATCTTGTCCTGGCCATTTGTAGAGGCCGACCTGCTTCAACGCATCACGGACTTCACATACAGTAACCAAACCCTCGCAGCTTGCCGCTTCCACCTCTCCAAAGCGGGGTAAGTCAGATAAATAACTGCGAAACTCTTGAAGCAGGAGATCAGGACAGTGGGCAAAGCGATCACGAAAGTACGCCCGAAAGGCGTCATGCATCTCACGATTCGACCGCAGCACGCACCCATCCGGAGACTTGACGGAATCGATATACCGATGGGAAAACCTTCGCACTTCTTCCACACGCGCAATCGCGTTCGATTTCACAGCTTCGTTGAGAATTCTTTTTTAGCCTCATTCTAACTACGAATCCCTTGTAGCGCTCACTACGGTCACGCTCAAGGTCCTTCCCAGCTAGTTCTACATTTAGGGAGTTCCCCCGCCACGGACCGGGAAAGTCTATCTTGTATAGATTTCGCCTTCCTCGTCCTATCTAAATTGAGGTTTCGACCGTATTTGGCGGCGAAATCTCAAATCCTATATCTTAGAGATACCCACCACCTCTTCCCGTGAGTGTTTACATTTTTAGGACGTTTTAAACATAGCGTTACATTGGTTCTTAAAATGCCATGCTGGTTGTTGTAACAATGGTGCCACGTGAGGTGTTTAAACGCCATGCGGAATAGACGTGACTCCACTTGTCCTTATCAACTTAATTTGATTTTATTATATTTATTTTTTTTAAAACTTAAATTTGGATTTATAATATGCATGTTAATTAATGGTATATTCTGTATTTAATCCTAGCCTACTGGTAATCTGAGGGTGTAACTTAGCTATTAATAAAGCCTCTTTATGAGGTGCCCGTGGTGTAATGGTTTTCGTCGTAGGAATTGGACACGACGATACGAGTTCAAATCCTGGACGAGACTGATTGCATTTCACATAGCACTAATATGAATCCAATTATTGTCCCTCCAGCTATGGGTAAATAGTAGGACAGATTAGGTTCTTCAGCCTTGGTGAGGCAACTAGTCTAGGAGAAGGAAAACTCTGACTTCAAACCTGTTAAACTCCGCTTAAAAATTGACCTTGTGTCATATCCTGCCCGAGCGGAGGGGTTGGTAAATATTATAAAGCCTCTTTAATTCTGAGATTACCAATATTACATACTATTGCTTCTTTTTTTAATGGAAAAATTGTTATTATTTTTGCATCTAATCAACTGTTTATGGAATAAGGTTGCACATGTGTTGAGGTGTTCTTTAGTATTTGTAGTATTTGATTCTGATGTGGAAGTGTCTGATTGCACTTACTTTATAAAAATGATGGCATTTTAAGCAAATTAAACGATAAATAGTGTAAGTTTTTTTTAGCATTTATTAGGATCTCTTATTGGCAGTTAGAGTATATATTGTGATAGTATTGTTATTTTTCTTCGTTAGGTGCTGGCGTATTGAGGGTCCGGAGAGGACTAGTTGTATATCTAGCCCCATCTTTGAATATCTCTGCGCATTTCTTTGGTGATCATTTCACTGAAATGTGGTAGTTTCAGGAAACAGATGTTAGAGGGTGTATGTAGTTTCGGTGATTTATTATTATTTAAATGTTGTGTGATTGATGTTGGATAATCATTGTGTCTGAGGGTGTTCATAAAGTGTGCGGTGTGTATAATTTTATCTTTTTATTGGCTGAATCTAATGTGAATTCGTTTAATTTCATTTTTAATGTAATTTGTTTTGGCACTGAGCGAAAGTGCTGATTTGAAATCCACAAAGAGGTTTTTAGGGGTGGGTTTTCTATTGAAACTAGGGTAAATTTTACCAGTTGAAGATATTTGGATTTTAAAATCCTTGAGTGATAGGGACCCAGTGTTAACCGGATGTTCTATCTTAAACTAAAAATGTCTATCTGTGTTTGGGAACTTCTGATGGTGGCGTCTTCGCTGGATGATGTCAACATGAATATATCGTCAATATATCTTGTGAAGAATATGCATGATGGGTAGATGGATAGTGTTCGAAGTTCTTGTTGGTCCATATATGAATGTCTCGTATGCCTGATATACTAGATCCCATGGGTAGTCCTTTTATTTTCTGTAGTTATTTCCGTTCTAAATGAAGTAAGTATTGTCTACTATAATGGGTAATAGTTGGTTGATATCTGTTACTGTTAATTTATGACAATATAAGTTCTTGGAGATCATATTTTCTGATATAATATCGATTGTTGGGTGTGCAGGAACCGTGGTGTAGAGGGAGATTACATCCAAGCTGAATGCGTAATAATTTTGGCAAAGTTCTTTATTTTGTTGTGTTAGTCTGTGGATGACTTCTTCATGATAAAAATTCTGATGAAAACATCCACAAACTAACACAACTAAATACAAAACTTATAAAAATAATTTCGCTTCATACCTTTTCCTCGGACATTGGAGCAAAATTGAAACGTCAGGGGCCTCATCCAGAATTTAAAGTCAGGTTGCTTGGTTCATTTGCGATGACGATAAACTTTACACTAAGCCTTCTTCCACACACACACACACACACACACACACACACACACACACACACACACACACACAGATATTGAATACTTCAAGCTATGAAGAAAACATCTTTTTTTTTAAATTCAACAATATAAAGGATTGATGATTGTTTGTTTCCAATGGCAACAGCGATGACAATACACGTCCTAATTATCCATTGAAGAATCTTTATACTTCAGACTATATCAGGCACCATGAAACAGCAAGAGATGCAACAATAATTGAAAATATTCAGTGTGTGATAATTTGGGAGTGAGTTCAAATATCCTCGATTTTTAAAAAAAACTATAACGTGTCTTTTGTTTTTTCTTTGTTGAATATGGAGACGTTTTATACTCTTCTCTTTTTGTTTAAAATGCGAAAAACGATTTTGTCTTATCGGAATAAATTGTGTGCTTCTTTTTTCCTATCCCCTTTCCAAATGACTTGATCTGACTATCGTAAATTTTTTAAAGATCTCATCCACTTACAAGAGTTTGATACCCAACCAACATCTAATAGAAGAGAGAGAGAGAGAGGGGGGGAGAAATGTGTATAAAGAGAGGGGATCTACCTCTGATTACATGTCGGTTTAAGAAAGTTCATCCTGTACAAATCCAAGTTTTTTTTTATTTAATTCGGCAAATGGCAATTTTCAAAGTTCTAAAAATGTTAACCCTGAGCGAGGTGATAATTTTTTCTTAACTGTATTTATTTTTATTTTACCCTCTGTTTTTTTTTTCTTTTAGATGATTTGATTCCCCTTCATTCTTCTTTTTTTTTTTTCGTCGAATAAAATAGTTAAGCTATTGACGATTTTACAAATCTTCAATCCATTCAAATTAAAAAAAAGTCTCACGATTATTTCAAAAATTAATTTTCATATGTTGATTATTTTTTCGAGTTGACAAATCTAATTCATCGCTGGAAATAAGAAAATACTCCGAAAATACGCAAAAATTATTTTATATCACGTAATTCTCTCTTTTCTTACCTGAAGTTATGATTTTACAACAATACTATATACATATGAGGGCTGTTTAAAAAATTCTAAACCTTACCCAGAAAGCACAGTGAAACTTTTTTTTCTATACGACTTCTTATATAATAAAAAAAAATTTAGAAAATCTTGGTGAAGCTCAGAACTTTTTGAGCAATCCCACCTACCAAAAGTTTCAGAGTTTCCTAAATTGTTTCCTTAAGTTTATAAAATAGCTGATTTTACACATTTGTTTAAATTAATTCACCTTCTGTGTACATACAAACCCTTACATAAAATTCAAATATTTTTTCTACCAGATTTGAAAATTTTGTTATAATTTTGTACCTTTTTAGAATTGTAGGGCTGAAATTTAAAAATATTTCCACCCTACTGATTAGTTGAAGTTTAATTCTATCTAAATCAATGTGTGATTGAAATTAATTTTCAGAACTCATTAAAATACTGTTAACTAAAGAGATTAATATAAAAAAAAGAACTCATGTTGAAATTTATTCTCTAGAAGGATATTTCGATCGTTAGATTGTTAGAATATTACAGATATAAAAAAAATGGATCATGCAGAAACCGGCGCAAATGTTGACTAAAAAGGTCTGGAAGATCCAGAGTAACATCAATTGGGGAGAATAGACACTTGATCGTTTTAGAAAGAGAAACAGAAGAAAACCAAGTCCTGAACAAATGGCCGAATTTGATTCTGCATGACAATATCCACTATCTGTTATAACTGTTGAGAGAAGACTTCTTTCTACCATTCAAGAAACCGCAATTAAAAAGAAAAATAAGTTGAAACTGCAGAAGTATTGGACTTAAAAAGATTGGGAAAAGGTATTATCGACTGATGAGTCCAAATTTGAGCCTTTTGGAAGTAAACGAATGATTGAAAATTGCACTGTGCCAACTGTTAAGTATGGTGGTTGTAACGGTTTGGGGATGTTTTGGTGGTGAGATTGCTGGAGACTTAAAAAGTATTTATGAGAAATGATATGTATTGCAGAGACAAGCAATTCTTTTTGGTTGCCATAATATTAGACACAATTTTGTTTTGCAAAAAGATAATAATGTGAAACATTGCACAAAAATATGAACAAATTATCAAAACTCAAGGGAAGATGAGAGAATTTCGCAAATCAAAATCTTACCCCATTAATCTCCAGATTTTTCAACAACTGAACAAGTCTGGGAGGAAATTGATCGTAAATTTCTTAATAAACTGCCTAAGAATAAGCAAGAGTTATTAACTCTTTTATATACTACTTGGGAAACATTTCCACTAACATACATATACAAATTACTAAAAAGGACGCCAAGAAATTTGTTATGTAGTCATATACATATACACATGCATATACATGCAGAATAATTCACAACAACATAATTGTAAAAGGCGAGCGAAGACTTCTTAGAAAAATATGTACCTCTCACTTTATTGTAAGGGTTCGAAAAGGGTTACTCAGGGTTTTATGGTGAGAGGGAGTTGGAGACCGAACATAACTGCAATATATTGACCCCCACTTTTATGGCCGTCAGCATTGTGTCTTTCTCGTTCTCCAGGGCTGCTCAACCGGAGGCCCAGGGGCCCAGCTCTCTGTTGGATGATGGCTTTTTTTATTGCATCTTATCAGAAACTTCTCTAGACCCCAACTCATCGGCCTGGCGTGGCTTTCCCTACCACACTTATCAGCAACTTATCTCCAACTGTCTGGCTTCTGTCTTGACTGAGTTATATAATAGTTTAACGCGCACTCAATCACCTACTCGATCTTTGGAATGGCAGGTTTGATCGTCATCAAGCGGAAATAACTGTCATGCAGTTCACACGTCACTCTATTCCGGTGCATCACTCTGAAGTGGGACCTTCACCTTGTCCCATATTATCAGCCGAGCTCACCTGCGCGATTTCCTCTCATAACTGCTATTGGAATGTGCCATTTCCTTCCGGTGCATCACTTTGAATGGCATTTTTGGCCGGGTCGAAGGTCAAGATACAACAAATTTACCCAGTAGAAATAAAAGCCTGTGGTGGAATATTTAATGAAAAGAACAGATTTACTTCAATTCAAGTTATTATTATTTTATATTCTTTTTGAGTTTTATTATAACATAACTGCATGAAAACATAGAAAAAATGAAATTTATTTTTTAAAGACATGAAACTTCAATGGTTCTTTAAATTCTGAGGAAAAATTCAATGTCATCTCAAACTTTTGGTTGGTTATATATATATATATATATATATATATACTAGCAACCAAAGGTTTGAAAATATATATATATATATATATACATACATATATATATATATATACTACCAACCAAAAGTTTGAAACCACATTGATTTTTTTCCCTAAGAAAGAAAACAGCCCTATCAAAATGGTTCAGGAGATTAAAGTATAGTGGCCTTACACCATTAGTTTGATGAAATATTATCAAAAGATCAACCACCCCAAGTAATTTCAGAAGTAGCTGTAATATCTGTGTTAAAGAAAAAAATTAGTATTAAAAAAATATAGAAATACCAGAAAATTACTAAATCAAAGAAATTAATTCATATTTAAATGTCACCATAAAAATAGATATAAGATTATGTGAAATGACTTTTGGTTTTATATATATATATATATATATATATATATATATATATATATATATATATAACCGATAAAAACGGCAATTTAATGTGTGTGCGTGTGTTTAGACTTAATTTAAGTTAGTGTACTTTGGATTTTAGTATATATGTTTTAAGATTTGGTCTAGATTAATTCTTATATTTTAAACAAGTTTTTTTAAAAAATTAATTTAGATTATATTATAAGCGATAAAAGGTATTAATTAATTTTGATTACACAGTGCATATCATGAATGATTTTTTTGTTGTTGGTAGTAATAATTATTAATGTTATTTAGAATGATTTGCTATTGGTATTAATTATTGAATATTAATTATTATATTAAGTAATAATATATTGTGGTAGTTGTTGTTATCTGTTGTTTTTGCTTTAGTTAGCATTGATATTATTCATATTTATAATAATAATAATAATGTGTTGATGATTAGTTTATAATGTTAAGAGGCTTGACTATTAGTTGTAATTATTGTTATTGCAATATTAATTGGGATGATAATTCTTAATTTGGTATCATCTAAAATACTTGGTATCATTTTATTTATAAATCTAACGATTTGAGGTTTAGTAATAATATGAATGTTATAATAATGAGTGTGATATAACTGTAATCTTGAGGATATATAAATTTATGTTGAATTTGTATAAAATTTTAGTTAATGTCTTAACAGTAACTGGAGTGATTGTAGTTATAACTCGCTTACTTCGAGGTCTAAGTCCCGCGCTTTTAGCCATTATGCCACAAAGACTTACCTCACTAATGATGTTAGTTTTTAGCCAATGAGAATCAGATTTTATTTGTATTTCTGATCATTACTCTATAAGATGTTTGGCATTTTATTTTAGATCATTTTGGTTCCTGGTAAATCTTTATACTTTTAAATTCTGAAAGTTTTGATTCGGACAAAAAAATAAGGGAAAGAAAAAAGGGAAAAATTGTTTGTATTACTCTCATCACAACCGAAGGACCCTGTCGGCTAATTCAATCCATGGAAGAAAGAGCCCCCGGTCACCAATAGTCATCTATCCAGATCAGCGAAATTACGCAGCAACCTGGCGCTTCAACCTAAGCAAAATGAACTAGGAAGGGCAATCGTTGTTCTTTATTTTATATATATATATACATATATACATATATATATATATATATATATATATATAGAGAGAGAGAGAGAGAGGGAGTGTGAAAGAAAAATAGGACCAAAATGTTGGTATAAAACTTTTAAAGTGTGTGATAGAGCTAGAGATTGAGAGAGATTGAGAGAGGGAAGGAGAAAAAGTTATCAAGAGAGATTGTTTGCTCCTCGTGGTGATGTAAAGGTGAGGAATATTTAGTCTCGTCAATCCTTGCTACTGTCTGATGAGTCCAATCCTCACCAGATGCCGCATTTTTCTCGCCTTATGGCGAAACTAACTTTAGTTTCTTTAATGTCAATAGAAATACAAGTTTGTGTGTGTGTGTGTGTGTGTGTGTGTGTGTGTGTGTGTGTGTGTGTGTGTGTGTGTGTGTGTGTGTGTATTTACGTGTGTATCTATAGGCACAAGTATCTATATCTATCTATATATATATATGTAGGACTTGAGTCTAAAATGAACGTAAGAAAGGCATTCTCTCTCCCCTGTGTATTAAAGATAAGTTATCGATATTTCTACCTCTGACTGACTGACTTTATGTTTGAAGTCGGTCGGATCAGTC
Organism: Sepioteuthis lessoniana; assembly: GCA_963585895.1. NCBI lineage: Eukaryota > Metazoa > Mollusca > Cephalopoda > Myopsida > Loliginidae > Sepioteuthis > Sepioteuthis lessoniana. The sequence goes on from OY757939.1 coordinate 3,774,635, forward strand.
CCCTGAGAAATATTCAAAAGTGTGGAATTTTCCCAAATTTCCATCTCGAAAGAGTTTAGTTGATCTTATGCATCGACTTTTAATAATTTTACACAAAGTAAATGAAGTTTCTGAAAAACTTTTTAAAAGTTTATTCCATTTTTCAAAGTTTTCAGAAAAAATAAAATCAATAATCTTTTGATTTTTTCTTTAAATATATGCATACGTCACTTTAACCCTCTATTCGCCAATGGCCCGGGAGACCTGGTTTCAATCCCAGGTCGAGTCATACCAAAGACTTTAAAAATGTTACTTGATACCACCTTGCTTAACACTCAGCATTATAAGGTACGGTTCAAGGGTAAAGTGGAGCAATCCTGGGAATGGAGTAGCGCCCTCCCCTACACCTTGGTGTAGTAGCTATCGAAAAGGGAGCCTTCGGGTCACCCTCGACTATGGTCGCTAACTTTACTTACTTATATCGATTATTAAGTATTTAATCTTAGCATAATCTCCTCCATTGATGACGAGATTCATTAAATGTTTTCACACAAGCGACTAAAAAATATACTGTGAAAATAAATTTCAGTTTGAAATAAAGTAAACATCACTCTCATATATATATATATATATATGACCAAAGTATTTGGTAAGAACGTTTTGAATCTGTAAGATTTGGAGAGTACTCTACTCACAAAACTGTAGACGTGTTGAATACAAGTTCATATGAGAATCAACCCTATGGAACTCTGAGTCATGAGTATTTATCCTGTATTATTATTATAATTTTATTTTCCACTAACAAAATTTTGCATATATATATATATATATATATATATATATGTGTGTGTGTTAGTGTGTGGAGTGGGTAAAGGAAATGCAGAAAAGTTCACGGCGTGACCAAGAATATATATATATATATGAGTAAAAAAAAGTAAAGTTGGCGACCTTAAGGATCCCTTTTCAATAGCTACTACACCGAGGTGTAGGGGAGGGCGCTACTCCTTTCCCTGGATTGCTCCACTTTACCCTTGATCCTAGCCTAATAATTCTAAGCATGGCGGCATCAAGTACCACCATTTGAATCATTGGTAAGACACGACATAGGATTCAGCCCCGGTCTCCCGGACTATTGGCGAACACTACTCATTAGCCCAATGGTCAGGTTATATATATATATATATATATATATATATATATATATATTGTTGTGGTCTTCAGAAAGGACCGGTGGAAGAACAACTCAAACAAGGGGTGATACGTGAACGTTATTGTATTAGCAGAAAAGGGAAGTAATACAAAGGAAGTACTAGCCGTTCCCGGCTTGCAGTCTGTCTGTCAAATGTCTCGTAAGAAACGAGAAGTTGTCTTCTTTATTTCCTGCAAAATACAGGAAGGCACAAGGCCTTAAATTTTGTGGAGGAGGGGAAGGGTGCGGTCTTGCAATAACTATGTTTTAACTAGTGGGACCTAGCTAGCCACATTCGCCGACCCATTCAACAATACAATATATAGTCATTCATCCGTCGCCATGCGCGCTGCTGTCACCAAAATACCACATTTGCTCGATGAAGAAAAAACCTACTTAAAATCCCGAGAGTGATGCATGATTTTATTTACAAAATGAGATTTTTACAAATGAATTCATATGATGGGGATGGGAGAAAAAACCCCGAAATATATACAGAAACTAAGGAAAAATCCCCCGTTTGGTTGCCCTCCCATCCCCCCGTCTATAAAATTGGAGGCCGACTGTTTTCCGGGGCGAAAACAACCGAAAACAAGCCGGACCTACCCTAGGTGGGGAAGGGATCCTAATCTACCGGGGTAAAAGGAAAATAAGGGGTCGGGCGCGGTATGGGTTGATTCAAACAGGTAATATGATTTTTTATACATATGAATGTTCAAGATCTTCAGTAAAAGCGGGCTGGGATATGGGTTAAGGTACAAAAATAATGAGGATGGGGAAGATCTTGAGAACTAATGACTAGGTGACGGGGACAATGACTGACAACATACTGCTAACTAGGTTACAAGGGAAAAAAGCTTTGCCTACTTACCGGGGGTGGGGTCCCGAAGGACCCGTACCGTAGACGCCATGAGAGGGCAGAGGAGGGAAGGATGACTCCAACATTGCCCCCTTTCTTACGACCAGGCTCGCTGCATTCACCCACCTTCTGCTGAATGTTATGCGATCCAAGCGTTTTCTATCGCATCTGATTTTCACCCTAAGCGAATGCCTAAAGTACAATACCAGATCACGATGAGAAAAGTTTGCATCGTCATACAATCCCTTCTTTCGCGTAGTCCAAATCACCATTCGAGCTACAGCCAGGATCGCGAGAAACATCACACGCTTCTCACCCTGAAACGGAGGAAGAACGTTGTCCACGACGTAACCAACGTCGAGCAGCACGAGCTGCTTGGGTTCGATGCGAGCCGTCCACTCCCCGACGTGATCCCAAAACGGGCGAACTCGCTCGCAGTAGTAGAAGGCGTGCTCAGCCGTTTCTTCTAAGCCACTGCTGCAGCGAGGGCAATCAGGCATGTCTGCCAGGCCCGCTTTGTAGTTCAAGCCGAAAAGGGGTAACGCATTCCGTGCAAGTCGCCAGGTGAGCGAGAACTCGGAGTTGTTCAAGAAGCTCGATCCTGGCGCCCAATTCCAGTGAGAGCGGATCTCCTCCGGCGTCCAGCCTCGCCGCTCGCTAAGAGGATCAGAAGCGGAACCCACCACTAATTCCCGATATAGCTCTTTCCGAGGCCGTGAAAGGTCACTGGACCCAAGAAGGTTACGAAGGGCCTTTCGGCACTCGCGGACAAACAGTGCTTCGCCCAAAGGCTTACGTCGACCTTCAGCCTTTGGGTCTGACTGGAGGCGAGGAAAAGTCCGACTCGCCTTTCGTCTCCACACTGCGTCCCCCGTCAAGGACCGGCCCAGGTATGCAAGTCTTTCAGCAAGCCAGTGGCTCTCCAGATCAGGCATACCCAGACCCCCGTTGCGTGTACGTTGGATACAGACCTGCCTACGGACCATCGGCCTTGCACCTCCCCAGAGCAATCTGGAGAGGGATTGTTGCAGTGCCAACCGACGTGCCTTAGGCAGAGGAAGTACAGCCAATCGGTAAAGGATCAGAGGGAAGACGTACGTGGCGCACGCCTCCGCCCTGCCCTTTAAGGACAACCTCCTTGAAAGCCAGATTCCCACCTGAGCATTAACCTTGGTTTGTACTTCCGACCAATTTCGCTCCAGTTGGAGGTCGGGCCCGAACCACACCCCGAGGATGCGGATGGGTCCGTCACTCCAGCGGAAGGGCCCTGGAAGAGTATTGCTACCCCTCCAAGCACCAAGCCGCAAACCTTCGCTTTTGTCAAAATTGACCTTGGCTCCTGCGATCCGCTCGTACTCGACAACCGCCTCTTTCACAGCCTTTATATCCAGACGGCGGGACACAAAGACTGTGACGTCATCAGCGAACGCGGAAACCCTTGCAGCAAGGCTGCTAACAAAAGGTATACCGCGCAGGGACGGACTTGTCCTCTCATCCCTAAGCCTGCGCAGGAGGGGCTCCAACGCAAGGACATAGAGAAGAGGAGACAACGGGCAGCCCTGCCGGACCGAACGCTCGACCGCGAATACCTCCGAACACGTTCCGTTCACCTGCACCACTGCCTGAGGGTTATGGTACATCATGCTAATCCATCTGCGGAACTCCGGTTTGAATCCGGCTAATAGAGGGGTTGTCTTCTCCGAGCGAGCTAAGCTCGGCGAATATGTTTAGGTTGCACGAGTCCATCTTTGGGGTATTGTAGGATATGTCCCCATAACATATATATATATATATATATATATATATATATAGTATTCTTTGGTCCAGTTAAACTGGAGTTGGGAGTAATTCCATCAGGACAAGAAATTATTCATGTGTGAATATTTTAATTTTCCTGGTAAAGAGCTCAATGTAACAATAATACAGAGTAGTAAATTCTTTAAGAAAAACAACTAAACCGGTCACATAGGATCATAAATTTATTTCCATCCTGTTACGCATTTTTGAAATTTTCAAAAACACGGAAAAAAGTATATATATATATATATATATAAGAAGTAATACAGAAAGTAAACACATTTTTTATAGAATGAGTGGAAGCTTGGAAGCAGAGCAGTATAAAACTAAAAAAAAGTAACTTACGTATTAATCGTTGGTAGTAAAGTGTTTATGGGGAAAACTAATCCAAATCATGAGACAAGAGAACAATAATTTCGGTGACAAAATCGGCCATTAAATAAATGTGCTGAGCCTGAAGAATAAGAAAAATGAGCGTTTATACAAATGATCAGCTGAAGAGAAACAACGAAACCAACAGAAAAATCTCAACATTTTTCTCCTTTTATATTCATTACACTACCGACTGAGCTCATTATCACACGAATTGAAAATACAAAAGTTGAAATTATCTTTTAGTATGATTAACGGGAGACTTATTTCCGCTCGAAAAGTTTCACAGCACCGAATACGGCGTAAGAAATCATCTTTTTAGTTCATATATATATATATATATATATAGGCTGCCATTCGCGCAATGCAAAGAGCTTCGTATGAATTGAGCACAAAATGTAAACAAGCCAAACCCTCAATATAATATTATTCCCGAGCTGACGTATGTCGATTGATGGCTGAGCGGTATGATAATTAGTCTAATGTAAAGTTGGGCGGGTTTCAATCCCAGCTTGAAGCGTCCTGCGTGTCTACCCTCATTGATGAGTTGTGATACAACGAAGCAATCTATCCGTGGATGACAATATATATATATATATATATATATATATATATATATATACTCGGTTTAAGCAATATAAGAACACACAAATAATTTTTCATGTAACATCTGATGATGTTCATCAAGACCAGAAATAAATTTTTAATGACACCAAAATAGTGATTTTTTTCTATTCATTTTTATATAAAAAGAAATATTTGGTTCTTCACGTTGAGTTTTGATGTATTTTTTATTCCAAAGTAATTAGATATCGATAGCCGTTGATACTGAGCACTCAAAAATTATACATATATATATATATATATTTGATTAACCAATATAGATATCCTTTGTCTATTCATTTTTGTATTTATTCTTCATAGGCTTTATGGTAACTGGAGGGAATTGGTTAATAAACCTCTCGAAATTAAATGGTTCTTCAGTTCTTTCTCTCAGATCTTGGCCCCTCATCAGGGTTGTGTATATTGCCAAAGCGATGTGAAATTTGCATCCACATTACTACTTTGTACGTGTTGCGTATTCATTTGCTATACTTCCCACTGATCCTAAAAGAAATAAAACTTATCACATACAATAATAAATTAAAAACCTACAGCGTTGTTATTAACAATAATTCCTTCCCCCTCGATTGGGGTTTGGCAAAAAACAGACGTTATATATCTATTTAAATGAACATCAGGTGATGGTATCTCTGAAAATAATACTATATACATTGGCTAAACCTCAACTATCATATTGATACGATTCACTATGCATCTCTCTGAAATCAGTTCAATAGCACAACATCTAAAAACACATTCCTGCCCCAAAACTGAGTTTCCTAAAATTCTCACTGAAGACACAACAATATCAGAACAACAAAATAAGAAACAAAAAATTACATATACTTAAAGCGCTCCATATTAGAATGAAACTACTAAGACTCAATAAAATCAATTTCGAATCCAGTACTAATGTACTTGAATGTTTTTATTTGTTCTGCTACTCATAGAACCAGTTTAAAAATAAGCGCTACAACAAAACACCAGTATAAATAATAAATGTTCAACTCTTTTAGGAGGTTCCCGTGGTGTAATGGTTAATGTTATTGGAAATGGACACGGCGACATGAGTTCAAATCCGGGAGGAGATTGATTGCATTTCACATAGTGAAATACCCTTGGGAAAGGTATGAATCCAATTATTCTCCCTCCAGCTATGGGTAAATAGTACGACAGACTGGGCTCTTCAGACTTGGTGTGGCAACTCGTCTAGGAGAAGGAAAACTCTGACTTCAAACCTGTTAAACTCCGCTTAAAATTGACCTTGTGACATATCCTGCCCGAGCGGAGGGGTTGGGTAAATATTGAAATGCTCAACACTTACAAAGTAGTAATGTACATGCAAATATCACATCATTTTTTGCAATTTACGCACCCCTGATGATGGCCCTAAATTAGAGGGAAAGCACTAAAAAACCAATTAATTATGGGAGGTTTACTATAAAATCGATGCGGTGACTCGAAAGGATAGCTACAAAAATGTCTAGATAAAGCATGTCTATATTGGTTAATAGAATATATAGTTACGTAGAAATGCTGCCTATATATATATATATATATATATATATATATATATATATATATATATATATATATATATAAATGCTGCCTATATATATATAATGTCAACATATTCCAAGTGCAGTCGTGAACTGCTACCGATTGTTAAAATAAAAATCTGATCGATCCGAAAAAAGAAAATAGGACTTTTTCCCAGCTTTGACAGTGCCAATACTACTGCATAGATGCAACACATGGACTCTAATAAAATGAATAGAAAAAAGACTTCATGAAATCTACATAATCCCTGATGATGGCCCAAAGTCGGGCAGAAAGTACTAGGGATACATACAACTATGGACAATACCTAAATCAATTCCCCCCGAATACGATAAAAGTAATACGGGAATTCGAACGGATCCAGAAGAAAATATTTAGGCATAAAATGTCTATTATGTTTAATGAAATTTGCACATATATATACATATACAATCATGAAAAAACACAAGGTCTGTTCAAAAATTTATTTGAAAAACGAAACGTATTTCCTCTCTCTCTCTCTCTTTCTCTCTCTCTCTCTCTCTCTCGCTCTCTCTCTTTATATATATATATATATATATATATATATATATATATCACTAATTTATCGTTTATTCATATTTCATTGAAAGTGAGAGACAAGAACTTTTATTTAAGTTTCCGATGTGTTTCCTCTAGGGAAATGTCGGAAATATGGATCTGTGGTTTATGGAATTGTCCGAAATTCTTTTTATTTTCACTTCGAGTACTTTTGACAAGTTTTGGTTTGTCGAAAATGTTCCTTATCGTATTGCGTTCAAAATTCTGGTGTTATTTAAGCACATCATAATCTTATGCAATATTTCTATCACGTGATGAAGTCGTTTATGCGGAAACAGCTTAAAACTCTTATGATATGTTTGATGTCTGAAAATGGACCCTTCAGGCGTTTTATGCCATTACAGAAAGTTCAGATTGTTGCTAAGTGTTGATAGATTTTTTAAACTCTAGCCTCTCGGGTGAAAGATATTCAGTATTAAATAGGCTGTTTAGATTTTGTAAGCTTCAACTATTTGGACTTTATGTTTTACAATTCATAAAATATAGATCTTTTATGGGATCTACTTATATTGAATATTTGTGAGTGCGTTATGGACGTGTGAAGAATGTGAAATATTGATATGTGTAAAACTTTTGCTGATATTTGATAATTGTCGTGTTAATCTTTTATAGAGGGTAGCAGTTGTGTTATTACATAATAAGGTAAAGTTGGCGACCATACTCGAGGGTGACCCGAAGGCTCCCTTTTCGATAGCTACTACACCAAGGTGTAGGGAAGGGCGCTACTCCTTTCCCAGGATTGCTCCACTTTACCCATGATCCGTACCTTATAATGCTGAGTGTTAAGCAAGGAGGCATCAAGTACCATTTCTAAAGTCTTTGGTATGACTCGACCTGGGATTGAACCCAGGTCTCCCGGGCTATTGGCGAACACTCTAACCATTATGCCAATGTCCGGTCATATACTATTTACATATTCTGTAGAATTCGAGTAACTGATAAAACGGTGGGAAAATGCCGTGAGTCATTCATTTGAGTGATATATAGGGATACCAGTGGTCATTTAAATTCATGGATATGATTGGGTTAAGAAGTCATGTGATTATACGACACTTGATGTTGGGTTGGTTGAGGTCGGCATTGTTAGCTGAGGTCGGAGTGGAGCGTTGTTGTTGCGTACTACGTGACGTCTGCTTGAACTCTGGGTCCTCAAGTACTGCTATCGGACGCCCCTGATGTATCTTCTGTATATGTGCTATATAACCATATTTGCATAGCCCATATGTGTGCGTGCAATTATGAATTTTTATAAACAGGTGGTCTTACTTCATCGAAACATCACCGAATAATATTCTTCCACAACAATAAACTCGAAAAATAGTTTGAACTGTTAGTTGGTTTCTAGCTATTGAGATGCACATATGTGAGAATAATGGAGTACACACAGTTGTCCACTTGTGTTTCAAGAACCACTCCCCGATGCAAATGGTTTAAAAAGAAAGAAAAAAGATGTCATAGAAGAAATAAAGAAATATGTGACCATAAAGATATTTCAGAGAGAGTCTTCGTGGCGCAATGGATAACGTACTAGACTTCAGCATCTTATCTTACGAATTCAAACTTCAGTCAAGCTATTACGTTCACCTTCGGTCTAATATGCTTGGGAATGGTATGATCTCCCTTATCCCACCCCTAGTTAGGGAATGAATAGTGCCACCACAGTCATAAAGGATGGCTTTGGCATTAAATAACCCAAGAAAGTTGATATGCAATGAAAACAAAGAAGCCATACCAAGTCAAACAAAACGTATTTCAGCTTTTTATTTGTTGTTCCTGATCAGTCTCATTGAATGAAAGGAGCTGGGCATCGACCACATCTTTTGAAGTCTAGAAGATCACGGTTCTCGTAAGTAGAAGATAGCAGACTGTTATCTAACATATCCTATCCGGTGAGCGGCGATCAGCTATACTTAAGAAATTATAGTTTGTTCGAACACTGGGTTACGAAGATGAAGAGAAAGTGGGTGGGGGAATGAAAGAAAAACAAAACATAGACAGAAAAAATGAAAGACGCCTGGATAAAAGAATTTAAAAAATCTAAGGGAGAAAGTCAGAAAACTCAAACCGAAACAGAAAGGAAAGAAAAGAAGAGAGTTAAAAAATGGAGAAAATAATGGTGAGTAAACACACACATAATACGCAAATTCAGAAACATGAACTTATACACACATACAGATATCCAGACACATACATACACACACACACACATACACATACACACACACATAAATACATTCACATGCACACAACACACAAAGACGCTCGAAAATGAGACAATGTAAACAAAAAAAAAAAGATCTGAGTAAATACACGAGTCAAAAAAAGTGAAAATGAAATGAATTAACAGTTAAAAAGAAGAAAGAAAAGAAATAAAGAAAAAAAATGTAACGATTATTTTTTAGGTAAGCACATCAGAATGAACAATTCTTTTTAAAATTTTAGAAACTTTTAAGGGGATTTTTCAAACTGTTTTTCTTACTGGTGAAAAAGTTGTTTTTTCGAAACTTGTTTTAAAATTGTGTCAGTCATTATGGCTTTTACAGTAATATATTTTAGCGGGATTTTTTATGTGATGCGATGGGGATTCATTTTTTTTCTTTTAGCGGCGGCCATTTTGGATTTTAATCTTCGTTTTTTGTGCAAATTGGATTCGGAAGATTGGCACCATTTCGAGTTTTTTAGCTTAGTTTAAAACCCAACGTTAAGTGTATAAATTTTTTAGTTGAATATTGTTTTGCAATTCATGTCTTTGTTTTTTTTTTCTTTTTTTTTTGTAAATTGAGTCTTGTAGTTTGACTTTACAGGGAATTTGATTTTTTTTTATTGAATTGTTTCATAAAGTATTTTTCTGTATATTCTTTAAGGATTTTTTTAAAATTTTAAGTGCACTCAATATGTTCAGCGTCCCAAAATCGGGTAAATCTTCGCGTCTATGCATTTACGAATCTTTGTCCATATCATTTGGGAAGGAACATGGGATTTATTTTGTCAGAGGTCAGATAGTGAACTAGAAAAGTTCCTTCAATCAAGAAAAATCCCGATATGAATGCTCCAAGTAAATTGGTTGACGTAATTTTCGGAAGACATGTTTGCGTTATGAGAAATTTCAATAGAACCACTGGCGATAACATTCCTTCTTAGCTCTACATATGATCCCTTACCAAATGCGACTAACCTAAAATTATGGGGATGTACCAATTCGGATCTGTGCTTTTCGTGTAAAAGGGATCGGAGTACATTGCACCATGTGCTATCTGCATGTCCATAATCACTGGCGACATAACAAGGTGTTAGAGGTGGTCATTGAGTTGTTAAGAGCACTATGTGAGGCAGCAAACCAGCAATCTATTACAGCCAAAGAACCCATAATTCAGTTTCACAAGGAAGTTGAATGCCCTGTTAGGAAACAAAAAAATACCAAAGTGAAGCTACTGAATCGAGACAGTGATTGGAAAGTTTCAGTGGATCTCAAGACATCTCTACAAGACATCTCTACAAGACTTCTCTACAAGACATCTCTACAAGACTTCTCGACAATTTCCAGTTCACATCATTCAAACAGAACAGTGGCCCGACATTGTAGCGTGGTACGATTCAAAGAAGAAGAGTCCTCCTCCTCCTAGAATTGATTGTCCTCTTGGAAGAAAACTGGGAGGAGGCACAGGAGTGGGAGAAAAGCCGATACGAGACATTGCGTGACGATATTGCGTGGAAAAGGTTGGATATGCCATGTGCCTCCTATTGAGGTTGGTTGTTGTGGTTTTCGAGAACTCTCAGTTATTTCGTTTCTTTCAAAAATAAGAACCACAGTCTGCATTTTGAAAGCTGCCTCATATCGTCTTCAGACCACGGCACAATATGCATCAAGTTGGATTTGGTCGAGAGCGAAAAGTTTTCAGCATGAATGAAATGCATGCGGAATCACCATTCCTGTGTGATTATGTAACATCAAGAAACGGTTATTGCAAACTTGTAAAAACATCAACGGCCGAAAGTAAACGCGTTTTAAAAATCACAAACTGCACTATAAATGAAGATGAACGTAGAATGTAATTTTTCCTTTTAATTGATCTGGCATATATATATATATTTTTTTTTTCTTATTTGATCTGAAGAAGTCCCGTTAATTTTTTAGAGCATTCATTTATATCAATGCTTTTAACAAGATGAAAATAAATTTATTATCGTAATGTGGCCGATTGTTTTTTAAGAGAAAATTATTAGCACAGTGAACTTTGTTTACAATGAGATCTTTATCCAGATTACTAAATTTGATATTCTATTTTTGAATATTCTGTTGGTCCTGATTGGAATTATCCCCTACTCGGGATTTACTGGATTGAATAATATCTTCTATATATATATATATATATATTAAATACCGTGTTCGGTGGCAAAAGCTGCTTGGCAGCGCGAGGAGTGGCAGTACCGCCTCGAGCTAGCGAAACTGTGTTATCACCCCTGGTGGGCGGTTGATGAGAGCAGGGTATCGCACGTGCTATCACACGTTGTATGATGAAAAAAACATTGTTCTTCTCGGTTTATCTCATGGAAGGAAAGGAGTTGGGAATCTAACATCAAAGTTCAGACCATCATTATTACCGTCCGTCGAAGATTGCTATCTAGAGGGTTATCAAACAATATGACTAATCTGTGAATATTGTTTTTATTTTTTGTGTAGGAGATTTAATATCCAAATGTACTAGAGAATTTATAAACTAGATAAGTATTGAATAAAAAATATTGTGATAATAACTAACACAATGATTTACTCGTGACCGGCTGACCCACAACCAGCGCTTTAGCCTGGGTCACTCAGAGGTCAGCTGCCAGCTCCCATAGACTCACCGTCAGCTGTTTCGTCCTATCATTCTCTCACTCAGCTGAAGCTAGCCTCTCGTTCTCTTCGACCAATTATATCATGTTACACATATCATTACCACAATTCTAAAATTTTTAGCCGTTATAATTTTTAAAACTATGTTCCAAGCATTTGCTGTCTCATAGATATAGATAATTATACATTTAATCATTTATCCTTTGTTGTTAATTTTAGATCGTCTCAGCAATCCTTTCTGTCATTTCTCTGCAGCGACCAAAATAATACATTGAAAACAATACAAAAACAAACAAACAAACAAACAAACAAATAAAACAAACAAACAATACAATTCAAAGGGTAAAATAAACAAAGTGACATGCAACACGTTTAATAATTTACAGTTCATTAATGTTAGTTATATTTGTCCTTGTTTCATTGTTTTTATCCTTTTTTGTTTGTTTGTCGAAGTCAATACAGCTTTCCTTTTCTCTATTTTTTTTTATTTTGCCCAAAACATTAACGTGGTAGTTATAGAAGTGGTCTTGTGTTGTATATGACAGGATTGTTATAAAATTTAGAGTTGATATTGGCAGATTGAAGCGACAAATGTTTATATAAATTATGCGCGTAAGCCCTTTTGTATGTAAAGGAGAGTTGTCTGAAAAGTTCTTGGGCTGAACAAGATCAACTCATACAATGGGACCATATGAGGTTTATTTGTCAGTAGTTTTTCTTTGATATCCACGCACTTCTTCAATCTGTGTTGCAGTATTTGAATCCCATTGATAAAAATGTTAACAACTGATATGACGTCATCATATGTGCTTTTCAGCCAACCCTCCGTTCTATTTACCTATCTATCAATCAAACTCATTGTGTTCTAATCCATCTGTTCTATCAACTGGGGCTGTAGAATACACCGACTGCACCTCTGCAGAGGGGTTACACTCCCCTGCAACGAATGTCCTAAATATGACACTATGAAATCTGATGGTGAGGTTCCAGTGATGCTTGAGTTTTGGAGAATGTGGAGTATCCCAATATTGCCATCGCTTTCAGATCCACTCTACCTGATAGGGCCCAATCTTTGGGTCAAATAGAACTAAACTGCGTACTTATGCTAAACTGAGTTATTTGAAATAGAACTGTTTTAACATTTTGCAGTGTAAACAGAATCTATACTTATACTGAACAGAATTATCTGAATTAGAATTGCTTGACTAAACTGAATAGCTTGAAATAGAGATGTTTTTGACAATTAAACTGTGTACTCATGCTAAACTGAGTTGCTTGAAAGAGAACGAATTATTTGTATAAAAATGCATTTGGTATTGAATAACCAACAAAGGTTGATATGCCATCAAACCCAAACAACCAAACTATCTAATCAATCAATATATCTATCCTAATGTGTTTCTATCATTCTATTCACACACACACACACACACACACACACACACACACACACACACACACACATACATATATATATATTTATATAAACACGTTTTATATACATATGTGTTAACTCTCTCTCTCTCTCTCTCAATATATATATATATATACATATATATATAATGATAATAAATAGATATCTATCATATATATATATATGTATTTAACCCATAGAAAATATTCTGCAACCTTAGGTTTGATGAAGTTTATAAACATCTTCTTTTGTGCCTGTTGAATGTCATTTTAAAAACTTCATGAAATCTAAGGTTGCAGAATATTTTCCATGGATTATATATATATATATATATATATATATAGTAATAGAAATTTACAAAGCTCTTTGCTTCGATGTGGCACAAGGCCGAATGAATGGGGCGCCCAATGAGAATCGAACTCACTCGTGTAGGTTTGCTAGAGTAACACGTCAAATTGGAATGGGCAACATCTAACAGATTTCATGATAGAAAATAGATTAGAATGCCTCAATACAAACTACCAAAAAAGAGAGTGCAAACTATGGACATACACGTACGCGAACAATAGTAAAGCACAGATAGACTACGTCCTTATAAACAAGAAATGGAAAAATAGTGCCATGAATTGCGAGGCATACTCCTCTTTCGAGGGTGTGTCCTCCGATCAGCGAATAGTCACGGCGAAAATACGGCTAAGCCTACGAAAAAACGCCAAATGAATAGCAACTACCAAACACTATGACTGGGCCCTTTTGAACAACAGAGATATAAGAGATAAATACGTATTAGAATTAAGAAACAGATTCGAAATACTACAAGAGAAGACGGAAAAAAGTACACCAAATGACGAATATGAAAATTTCGTCAATGCGCACCCCGAGGCAGCAGCGAAATGTATTCCAAAAAAACTCAAAACTAAATATAGAGTCCCATGGGAAACTTTAGCGGTGAAAGAAAAACGTGCACTAGTGAAAACAGCCTCCAAAAACTATCGAAAAAACCCAACAAACACAAATGCCCGAAAACTAAAAACGGCACAATATCAATTAGCAGGCATATATATAAAGGAACAGACAGAATACATTCAAAATAAGATAGATAAGATTAGAGACTCGGTGGAAGATAGACAATCTAGGATAGCCTGGCAAACAATAAACAAAGTGAGTAGAAGAAAGAACACAGCCAAAGCAAAACTGAAAGCTGCAAACCAACAAGAAAGAATAAAACTGTGGAAACAGCACTTCGAAAACCTACTAGGAAACCCACCGAAAATAACACATGAACCAATCACCAGAATAATTAGTAAACAATTAGACATTAAACTAGGACCGTTCACACAAGAAGAATTCAACTCTGTTCTCAGAAAAATTAAAAATAGGAAAGCTGCAGGGCTGGACGAGATTCCCCCAGAAGTATGGAAGACCAGACAATTCGACGACATACTGCTCCGACACTGCAACCCAGTATATAATCAAAATCCAATAGATAGATGGATGAAGGGATGCATACTCCCCTTCCCTAAAAAGGGGGACCTCAGATTAGCCAAAAACTACTGAGGCATAACACTTACATCCATAGCAGCCAAAATCTACAATGCCCTACTACGAAACCGCATAGAACCCCAAATCGACAACATACTTAGGAAAAAAAACAAAATGGCTTCGGAAGAAATAGATCAACGACCTCACAAATATTAACCATCCGTAGAATCCTTGAAGGTGTACGGGCAAAAAACCAACAAGTGACATTAATATTTGTCGACTTTACCGAGGCCTTCGATTCCATTCACAGAGGAAAGATGGAACAAATCCTACTAGCATACGGCATACCTAAAAAAACCGTAGCGGCAATAACGATTCTCTATAGAAACACTAAAGTAAGAGTACGATCACCAGACGGAGACACAGAATACTTCGACATTGTAGCAGGAGTACTACAAGGGGACACGCTGGCCCCGTACCTCTTTATCATTTGTCTTGACAACGCACTTAGAACATCGATTGACAAAATCAGAGAGAGTGGCTTCGAGGTGACAAAGAAAAGAAGCAGAAGGTACCCCGTAAAAACACTTACCGACGCCGACTACGCCAATGACATAGCGATACTGGCAAATACTCCCGACCAAGCCGAAACACTACTGCATAGTTTGGAACAAGCAGCCGCAGGCATAGGCCTCTATGTCAATGCACACAAAACGGAATATATGTGCTATAATCAAACGAGGGACATCTCCACTCTAGACGGAACCCCTCTTAAACTTACCAAGGAAGCAGCGTCGCATCAACCGAAAAGGACATCGACACGAGGTTAACGAAAGTATGGACAGCTATCAATAGGCTATCGATTATATGGGAGTCAGACCTGACCGATAAAATGAAACGCAGTTTCTTCCAGGCAGTGGTCGCATCGATACTGCTATATGGATGCACTACATGGACTCTAACAAAACGGCTGGAGAAGAAGCTAGACGGCAATTACACAAGAATGCTGCGAGCAATCTTGAACAAGTCCTGGCTTCAATACCCCACAAGACACCAACTGTACGGCCATCTGCCTCCTATCACGAAAACTATTCAAGTTAGACGAACCAGACATGCAGGACACTGCTGGAGAAGCAGGGACGAGCTCATAAGAGATGTACTCTTGTGGACCCCCATACATGGCCGGGCAAAAGCATGACGGCCAGCACAAACATACATTCAGCAACTATGTGAGGATACGGGATGTTGTCCGGAAGACCTGCCTGAGGGAATGAACGATAGGGAAAAGTGGTGAGAGAGGGTCAGGGATATCCATGCTACCAGCACGACATGATGATGATGATATATATATATATATATATATATATTTATTTATTATCATTTTTATATAATAGCTCTATCCTAGATATTGAACTCTCTCTATATTATTTTATTATATTACATTTGGTTCGACACATAACCACAAAGTAATTTACTTACGACTAACACTAATATATATATATATATATATGTTGTAGAAACAATAAGAGATGCAGATGATCTAGCTCTTCTCGCAAATACACCTGACCAATTTGAATCTCTACTGTATAGCCTAGCGCAAGTAGAAAGCGGTACTGGCCTACAAGTAAATACGAATAAAATAGGAGCTATCACCATTCTGACGGCAGGTCTCTAAAATCAGTTGATTAGTTCACATAGCTGGGCAGCAATATCTCATCTAATGAAAGTGATGCCAATATATGCCTACTGAAGGCGTTGACTGATATCGATGAGTTATCGATCAAATAAAAGGCTAATCTATCTGATGAAATAATACTACTGTATAGATTCACCATATGGACACTAACTAAACACATGAAAAAACAAACTAGTTGAGAACTACACAAGAATGTTCCACTCAACAAAACAGTGTCAGTAAAACTACTTGACTTTCGTCTCCAAAAACATCCAAGTAAAACGTAGAAGACTTGTGGGGTGCTGCTGGAGAAGAAAGGACAAACTCATAATTGACATTGTTCTATGGTCCTGTACACTTGGAGGTGCCAGTGTTGGCCGACCTGCAAGAACCTATTTACATCAGCTCTGTGTGGATACTGGATGTAGTTTGGAAGACATGCCGGGAGCGATGGATGATAGTGACAGATAGAAAGAGAGAGAGAGAGAAAGACCTGTTTGTGGTGGAAGGGGTTAAGTAAATACATACCATAGCACTCTATACCAGGTTTGAAAATTATAACACACTTTATTTCTCACCGAAATTCTACCTGAAACTCTTGAGAAATGGTTTATTCACATATTTTTTGAGTTGCAGAAATTTCTGACGTGTATGACATTAAATGTTATCCGATTTTTAAAGAAACATAAAATCGCAGCGAATAAATTTGGAAACAAAAAATTTGATATATTAATGTTTCCTGGTGTAAGGAACATTTAAATTTGTTCACTTATAAAATTCGATTCACGCTTTACATTAGAGAATGTTTAATCGTTGAAATGTATAATCTGCTCCCCACCCGAATAAAAATAACTAGATAAAGCTAAATATGTTCTTATAGATCTGTTGAAAACGTCGTTGATTCTTTTTTCATGAAAATTTTCTTAGGCAACTCTTTATTAACTTACACCTCCCTCGCTCTCTCTCACGCCAAAAAATCGCGTCGCATTTACAATAGAGTGTGATAGAAAATATACATATCTTAATGTACATGTGAAATATGTCCGGCTAATTCATCGTGATAAATTCATCGTCGTTATGTTCTTCGTAATATATTCATCGTATGGTAAATCTATCGTCGGGAAATCATTTTTGGTTAAATTCAAAATCTTATTGTTGCTTTTAAGAAATTGGCATAAAGAGGATTTGGGTTAGGGAATCCCCCATATATTAGAATAATTGATCTGATGGCATCATTTTATCGAGGATAGATTTATCTCGGATAAAAGATCAGGAAAATCCAATTACATGAGCTTCGTTTGGCATGCACAATCATCTGAGGGAAATGTGAAAAAAGTGGCCATTCAATCGGTTTTATAGTGTAGTATAGCGTCATATGCTAAGATGAAGTACAGATTCTACCCACAAGATGAATATATATATATATATATATGTATATATATATATATATATATATGAAACATTAGAGTAGTTTAAATAAAAGTGGATAAATATGGAATTAGAAGTTAAATAACCGGAGAAATGAAGCAAGATATCTACACTAGAATATAAATTCATTTCTTTTGTTCAGCTGTTTTTTTAACATCTAACATGCAAAATTTTCTCTGAAACACAAACCCCTGCTACTGTTACCCCTTTAAAATCTTGTGCTTTATACCTAGTGTCTCATTTTATCATGAGAGATTTTCCCGTTTCGTCTTCTTCTTCTTATATATATATATATATATATATAATGGCAATAAAGAGACTAAAGGTTTTATTCGTGATGAAAATTAAAACTTAAATTATGGAAGGCTAGCTAAATGATTTCCTTCTTCGCTCAACAGAGCTAAATCAAGGAACATATACAATAAGAAACTAAGAATATATTGGGGGAGAAAAAAAATTGAGACTTCAACGAAATAATATTAAGTATAAGCAGACATTAGTTTTTTAAATTTCTGAGCCGAAGCTTAATGTTTTTATCATGAATGGTTTTCGGACTATTGTCTTCATCTTTATAGTTTTTTCCACAACATTTCGGTCGATATGTCCTCTGGCCTTCTTCAGGTGTCTGTCGAACTCGGGAACTTTCACAGAACTTCGTCCTTTATTGAATCCATCGGAGTTGCCTGTTCTGATTCCGTTAGTTATAACCGGGTACAAGTGTTAAGTATTCCTGTATTCTTACTCGCCTGCAGTCAGGATTGAACCAGCAACCTCCAGATGATTGTCTCCTTAGAAGCTTAGGGAACCAACGCCTATAACCATTATGCCATCTGTCCAGCTCAATATTTCTATAATTCAGAGTGAATTTTTGGGAATTATAAACAATGTTCTTACTTGACTAGAATTGCTACTATTATGTATGAATCTGAATATAAGCGCAGGTAAAATATCACATCGGCCGAAACGTTGTGGAAATAACAATAAAGATGAAGACAATAATCCGAAAACCCTTAATGATAAAAATATAATTAGACATTCTCTCTGTTAACAAAGTGAATGTCTATTGGACAAAATCTGAATAGTCTCCAGTGTTTTTAGATGAAATCAGGAATAAGACTTGCTCAATATAGAGAACAAGTTGTACTGTGTTTAGTTGTTGGTAGCGAGAGGTAAGTTTATTGTTAGCGAGGAAGATGGTTGTAACGTATATGTGTTTACGTTGTGTCGTTTCCCCGCTAAGTGTTGTTAGTCCCCTCGCTAAGTTTGGAAGGTCTTTCGCTAATAGTTGTTAGGAATAAAGGAAGGATGATGAAGAAGTAAGATGGCGAGAGTCGAAATATATTTAAGGATAAGGTTTTTATTTGCAGTATGGAATATTGGGTTTGCTTCTGGTGCTGCAAGACTCGTGAAGGGTTGTGAGTATTGAGACGAAATTGAGTTGTGAGAAGTTGAGATGGCAGCGTGTGTCGTCGGACGTGTGAGGGATTGAGTTCGTTGCAATTTGACGAAAGACATGTTGCAGTTGTAGGAATTCCCTCGTGTGTCCATGTTGCTGCTGCTATACTAGAGCTGCAGTGAGACGTCTGCACTGGGCGGCGTTCTACAGCCAAAGAGCATCGCTATTGAAGAACGGCCAGTGTGACGTCTGCACTGGTCGGCGTCTTCAGCCAAAGAGGGTGTGTTTGGCAGCTTACCCGATTTGTTAGCCGGAAATGAAAGGTCCGGGCTGAATAGGATAACTCATCCTGATTGGGTGAAATTAAGTGTCGAATTAAATTACGCGCTAAACCAAAATACGAAATTTTTTCTTTCTCTACAAAGTCAACACTAAATTTCTTAGCACAATCATGGCAATTAATTAGATATTCTGCGGTTGATGATCTCTGTAGGTTATCAAGAATATCAGAGAGCACAAAATTAAAATTCCGTATTTTCGCAGGAACATGCTGCTTAATTTTGGCATTCAGCCTTTGATTGGTTCTTTTCCTATTTAGTGCAAACTGCAACTATATTTGAATAAATAAATAAGAGAATTATTATGATGTGGTTGGGACAGAGCATCTTTAAGGATGGACGTCAGAATCGGTTTTGTCTTGGAGACAAACTATACATTAGCCGAAAAAAATACTTTTGAACTGCTTGAGAGATTTGATTAGCAAATCTATCACTAACTCCCTCCAGTTATGGGAGACACAAGTAAATCGGGCATCTTTGTACTGATGCAAGCTACATTTTATTGAAATCAATTATCTTATTATCAATAACAGTTTGCACAATGATCAAAGGAAATCTATTGTTACAAGGATTCATAGAAATAAACTTGATCTTGTCAAGTTTAGATTTAAAGCGAATCATTACTGTTCTATGCGCCAAGGTCTTGATTAATTTTTTTTTTTGTTTTTGTATTGTGGAATAAAGTGAATGCTCACGGGTTTAGAAACCTGTGAATGTAGGCTTACGATACATCTAGGTTAGAAAACTAGGAAGGACCCTATAAACCAAGACATCTAGAAAGGGCAACTTGAAGTAAATATGGTTCTAATGAGTCTCTTTGCAAGACTCCAGTGACTATATTGAAGAAATCAGAGTCTCTGGAAGGTGAGTGGACCTTTCCTTTCGCATTTTTCTAAAGCGTAATCATAACGGTAACATTTTCTTTGAGAATACCCTAGTCTGGCAGTATCTGCACCATTTTTCTTTTGTGAGTGGAATAGAATGCCTAATCAAAGTCTAAGAACCGTAGTGTTACCTCGAGATTGTTTGCTTATACTCCTTCGATGATTATTAGAATCTGTGAAGTTGTGGGGGGGAGTTCTTAGAAAGGCGTTCTGATTTTTTTCTATGAATTTTCTCGATTTCAGTTTAGATACGATTGAGAGGTAGGACATTTAAACCTTAGCTGTAATAACAATATAAGTTATGCCTCTGTAGTTCTGAGGGATTCTGAAGTAAACTTTCAAAGATACAACCTTCCGTCCATTTCTCTTTTGTGTGGTGTTTATAGACTTGTTGTCCAAACTTCATAGTGTATTTCGTCGAGGCCAGCCGCTTTTCTATTATTTTATTTTTTCGATACTGCATCGAGTTATCCGCTGTAAACTGTCCTAGTTTTTTTGTCTGGAAGGCAACTTTTAATTTTGCCCTCGATGTGTTCTTCCTTCCGCTCACTTCATTTACAGTCTGCCATTTTGTGATTGTCTGTTCTCTACTGACTTTACAATTTTATTGATTTGACATTGAATGTATTTTGATAGCTCTTTTTTTTTTTTTTTTTTTTTTGGTATGCATTGATTAGTTCTTTCTGGGCTTTTCTACAATTCTTCACGTTGGAATTTATTCGATTGCTCTTATCGATTAAGGATGATTTTTTAAAGGTTATCTCGTTTTTCCAAACTACAAATGCCTTTCATAGAACTCTACTCTCAGCTTTTAGTTTGATTGATATGCACTCTGCTGCTGCTTCCACGTGGGTTGTGATTAAGTTTTCATATTCTTCATTCGGATAATGTCTTTAAAAAGAGTATCGAATTTGTTTCAAACAGTTACCGTATATTAATTTCTTATGAATATATATTCATTACTTATATATATATATATATATATATATATAGGTAAGTGAGGACGAGTTTTCAGTGTTTATTTCTTATTTCTGGGTAGACTTCGGCAAATCTTTATCGTGATGATTCTGTGATTGAAAGATACTCCTACAAAAGAGGAGTGCGCCTTACATTACAGAGCACTATTTATGCTCTACTTTTTATGATTATATAATCTATGATTTAGAGTTATTTGGGTTGTTGTTGGTACCTAGTTTTCCCGCTTTTGGGGGGGGGGATTTAAAGTTTAGACATGAAACATTTTTCTCGGGTAAAAAAAATTATAAAATACTGGCCATTATTATTTAACAGATAGCGTAAAAAAATTATAATTTTCTTCTTTGTTTATTTGAGCATCTATGTTTCTAATAATGATTAGTACGTATTATTTTGGAAATTGTCGTGCAAGGGAAGATAACCCGTTGTAGAAGGTGGTGACATCGATTTCATCATTGGAATTGGTGGGATTGTTGCAAGAGACAGTCCTTGTTTAGGGATTGTCATTAAAAAGTATCATATATATTTTTTGCTTGGGTTTTCTTTAGCTTATTTTGTGATTTAAGACACGAAAACTGAAAAGCATTCCTACATCCCCAATAGCGGCATTGAGAGAGTTTTTCCACGCATATTGCGCGACAAATGTCGGCCTATAACCGATATCATGAGGTGCCCGTGGTTTAATGGTTATCGTCGTAGGAAATGGACACAGCGACACGAGTTCAAATCCTGGACGAGGCTTATTGCATTTCACATAGCACTAATACACTTGGGAAAGGTATGAATCCAATTATTCTCCCTCCAGCTATGGGTAAATAGTAGGGCAGACTAGGTTCTTCAGCCTTGGGGAGGCAACTAGTCTAGGAGAAGGAAAACTCTGAATTCAAACCTGTAAAACTCCACTTAAAAATTGACCTTGTGTCATATCCTGCCCGAACGGAGGGGTTGGTAAATAGGATAACCGATATCATGGTATTTCAAATCTAGATCGCTATGGTAATATTTATGAATGTTTACCCTGAAATCGACTGCAGACGCTAAGGTAGCTGGTTTATTGCGTTGAAAATCCTAACGTTAAAGGTCACAATGTTAATAATATTTTTGCGTCTAAGTAATTTGGGTTTGTGTTCTGTCATTAATTTTATCGAGCACAGGTTCCAAAGTTTGAACTTCATTAATAGATGCCATCCTTATATATAAGTGGCAGTATTTTCCTTACAGATTTATTTGATCCTCTCGGTTGACCTGTGAGGTTCTTTCGCCTCGAATCAGGTGAAGCTCACTTTTTATCCAATTTCGGATTAATTCTTCTTGCTTCACATCCACCATTCTGCATCCCATAGCCTTCATTTGTGTGGCAAGCGAAATACTTTCCTTTCTTATAGAGATATCCTGTGATAAGCCGGGGTTAATGCGGGGTTTAAAACACCCCGTTTTCCTTACGTTTAAAGTCTAAATATCCTATCTTAGTTTGATCATTACACATGGACAAAATATTCTGGGGAGAGTGTTTATGAGTTTTAATGTGAAAGAAATATTTTATTCTGGTGGAATTTCATTTTTACCTACTTTCAGACGTTTTCGTATCTTCATTCCTTTTCTTCAAAATGGGACTTGTGAAATGGAATAGTAATAAAACTACCATAAACTTCCGAAATTCAGATCGCTTAAGTTTTATCTTAAAGTCGCATAACATTTTTTACATTTAAATTATAAACATGAAAACAATTCAAAATCTCACAAAAATGTCCCCAAGTTGTTTGAAATTTCACAGCTTAGTGGGTTATCAATTATGAACTTTCCAGTGTTTTAAAGATTGTATTTTATTTCGCTCGTTAAGCCTTTTTGTACACATATATACAAACACATCTCGAAAAGATCTACGAGCGTAAATTTTGAAAAATCTTGGCTCTTAGATTTTAAAACCTAAATTATATTTCGATAATAAGGCAACATTTTTTTTAATCAGCTAATATCGTATCAAACGGCGATGCTCACAAACATTAAGCGGTTAATACCTTAAAAAACGGTTTCTTCGTTTATACATTTCTAACTAAGATGTTTAATTCTTTTTTACCAAGAAGAAAAATACCATGCACATGATCTGCGAAAAAATCAAAGCACCTGCCCCAATTCCTTGGCGTGCCTAGTATTTGTCGCTGCCTCCCACCAGACACGACTTGACACAAGGTCAAAAGCCCGAAGGCCAATTAAAGTGGGAATAAAGGGGAGGGGAAGGTCGGGAACGAGCCGAGACTCGAACCCTGCTTGTCTGTGCTGCTCATCGGCTCACTTAAGTGCAATGTGAGCCTGATGAGGCAAGCAGTTTCACGAACCCAAATGTGGGTCCGGGCACGTATGCCAGTTAACGGCTTAAACTAGACGCTTGGTCTAGTGCCGTGCATGGGGGACAAAGGAGACAAAAATGCAGCTCGCCCACCCGAAGGTAGCCTAGTCGAAACTAGGTGCCTAATTAAAGGCCCCAAGTCTGCCATTGTTCCTTTTCCAGGGCCACGCTCCGGACCGAAGTCCAGAACAGGCCCCGGGGCGCTCGCCGGGGGCGGTATTTGTCGCTGCCTCCCACCAGACACGACTTGACACAAGGTCAAAAGCCCGAAGGCTGATTAAAGTGGGGATAAAGGGGGGGAGGTCGGGAACGAGCCGAGACTCGAACCCTGCTTGTCAGTGCTGCTCATCGGATCACTTAGTGCAATGTGAGCCTGATGAGGCGAGCAGTTTCACGAACCCAAATGTGAGTCCGGGCACGTATGCCAGTAAACGGCTTAAACTAGACGCTTGGTCTAGTGCCGTGCATGGGGGACAAAGGAGACAAAAATGCAGCTCGCCCACCCGAAGGTAGCCTAGTCGAAACTAGGTGCCTAATTAAAGGCCCCAAGTCTGCCATTGTTCCTTTTCCAGGGCCACGCTCCGGACCGAAGTCCAGAACAGGCCCCGGGGCGCTCGCCGGGGGCGTGCCTGTATATCTTTCCATTTTTTCACACATATACCCTACGTG
This sequence comes from Sepioteuthis lessoniana, assembly GCA_963585895.1. NCBI lineage: Eukaryota > Metazoa > Mollusca > Cephalopoda > Myopsida > Loliginidae > Sepioteuthis > Sepioteuthis lessoniana. Next base: position 3,799,018 of record OY757939.1, read on the forward strand.
GGTTACTAATTATCAGATTTCCAGTTTTTTAAATACTAAATGATACTTCGATAGTTAAGTAATTTTTTTTACATATATATACGCACAAAATACGAAATATAATTCTCTGTACATAAATTTACACAGTTTTGCCTCTTCTTATCCTGGATTTTCCCAGATTGTTACGCAGATATCATCTCTAACATCAACGATTTCCTTCATTGTGCAGTATGTGTAAGTGTGTGTGTGTGTGTGTGGTCACGAGGGTATGCTTATTTAAAAAAAGAAAATGAACACTAGTTCTCTACAATATTAATGGGAATCGAATGGCCAATAGACCGTTGAGAAAGCTTCATATTATTCTTCGATACTGGTTTCGAAAAGAAAATCGTCATTTCTTCTATTTAAAACGAATTATTATTTATCTGTTATCAGATAAGCAAGAATGTACAGTCTCGTTTAAATTCTGATTGCGCATGCTCGGCGCCTGATTAGTTGATTGGCTGATAAGTTCCAATTTGTAAGTCATCTGTCTGGTCTGTATGAAAATTAAAAGTGCCACCTTATCGCTTAGGATGATGTTTTCTCCCAATGGCACTCAAATTAAGAGATTTTGCAAGGGATTTGCTGTTGAAGTTAATTTCAGACAAACCAGAAAAGCAATTTATCTAAATCATATATTTGTATTTCAGTAATTTAACGAAGAGATTCACAGACAATGTCTCTAAATTTGTTTATTTTCCAGCAGACTTGTCGATAAAAGACAAGCTGTGTTGTGGCCGAGATCATTTGAAGAAAGAGAGAAAAAGAATCAACAAACAGAGGTTGAGCACCTGCTCAAACGTCATAATCTCATTACTGGTATGTCACAATGATTGGGAGAACTGAATATGCGTAATTCTGTTACTGAGAAACAAATTACTCATTTAATCTTGTCTGAGCATGTACGAGTAGAAAACCCGTCTATCTAATATTACTTTTATCATATAAAAAGTAAAAACCTTGCTCAAAATGTGTGTATATGTGTAGCTATCGACCGAAATCCTTCACCATGTGCAGGATTGACACAAGGTCAATTTTTAAGCGAAATAAAATTGGTTCTAATTCAGTTTTTCTTCTCCTGGATGATTACTGTTATGCTAAGTGCGTCCCCACATGTGTATTTAAGCATATGCATGATAGAGAAAGAGATAGCTATATATATATATATATATAAAGAGAGAGAGAGAGAGAGAGAGAGAGAGAGAGAGAGAAATTTGTGGATTTATCAGGCCAGATTTAAATGTTAGAAGTGTGAATGGGGGTGGGGGTGATATGACGTTCTAGATTTATCAATCGTCACCAATCTGTAAACGGACTCTATCAGGGAGCGTCAGAAGTATTTTTGTTTTTGATAAGAAAATGATAATACCTTCAGGAAATGTATGAATTTAACAATTCTTCCGCAAGTTATGGGTGAATAGAAGGGCAGACTGGACCTTTTAACCTTGCCATAACAACACATTTAGGAGAAGGAAAATTGATTTCAAACCTGTGAAAATTAACCATATTATGTGTCGATTGCTGCTCGGTAAATATATATATATATATATATATATATATATATATATATATATATATATATATAGGTATTCTTTGGTCCAGTTAAACCGGAGTTGGGAGTAATTCCACCAGGACAAGAAATTATTCATGAGTGAATATTTAAATTTTTCTGGTAAAGAGCTCAATGTAACAATAATACAGAACAATAAATTCTTAAAGAAAAACAACAAAACCGGTCTCATAAAAAAAATTTAAAAAGTATTTATATATATATATATATAAATGCTAACACAAACGCACGCACAAATACACACGCATGCACGTGCACACACACATACATATATATGTAATTTTAAGTCATAGATAGTCATTAGATCCGTCTGTAAAAGACGTTTTGAACTAAAAAAAACAATAAGGAAAGAAATCTATTGTAGTACATCCTAATGTCATTCATGTAAGTATGTTATCATAGTGAATGTCACGCGATTAAAAAGTTGCTGACTTAGTAATTAGACGAACAAACCTACATAATCAAAGTACATGACCAAACAGAAGTACCAAAAAAAAAAAAACAATTAAAAAATCTCATATTGTCATAAGCAACCTTGAAAACACCGAGTCAATCAGAAAATAAGACAAAAAATACGTTTGTTGTCTAATTTAATGTGAAGAGTAAGCAACTCCGATTACTGGAAAATCGGTTGTTGATGAGTATCAAGCATAGTGAAAGGTTGTGAAAGTTAAATAATTTCTTAACTTAATGAATTACAAGAAAGTTAGGTTTGGTTTCTTTGCTTAATGACATATCAACCTTCATGGGTTATTTAATGCCAAAGTCATCTTTGTAGAAGGACAATAGTGCCCCTATTTAACCTATACTTGAATATATATATATATATATATATATATATATATATATATATATAAGTATAAGAACAAACAAACACACACACACACACACACACACACACACACACACACTCACACACACACACACACACACATATATATATATATATACATATATATATATGTTTTTTTGTTCTTATACTTGTACTTTGTGCAGAATGCTCACTATTAAATAGTGTTATATTGAAAAAGTTATCATATATCTAATAATATTCATCATTTTTTTAGATTAGTCTATGACAACAGTTTCATGTTCAATGCAATTATTCAAATTTTTGTTGCTTCTTTCCTTACTCTAGCAAATGTCTATTCGAAAAATTAGATTATATAAAAGTGCGAATCTCCATAGCGTAGTGTCTAACATGTTGAACAGCGACATGTTAGCAAAGCAAGAGGGAATAAAAAAACAATACCATCTGTTTGAATAATTTTATTCAACATGAAACAGCTCTCAAGGAGAATTGAACAAAGAATTGACTCTAATGGATTAACAATTATAATTTTAATAACTATATAAATATATATGTTAGCTGCACTAATCTAGTACAATATTAATTTAAAAACGAATGGATACATGATTTTTAATAACTAAAAAGATAAAATCGATTTAGGTGTATCTTGAGGCACCTTTCGACTAATTATTTTCAAAGGAAAAATATCGTTGGTAATTGTTAAATTGAACACAAAACAACTAAAAAAAGCCCCCAAAAACAAACATGCAGGCTGTGATATCAAAAACGGGGAGGAGAAAATATTTAAAGGGGTCATAATGACAGGTCCTTAAATAATAAGGACGGATGCTGCAGAATAGCTCCCAGAAACGCTCGGCTGAATAATGGATCAGAATAGATATTTAAACTTGACACATGCCAGCCAATGGCGCACTTATGTAAAAAGAAAAATTATATATATATATATATATGTAAACTTCCTTCGCTTACACTAAGGTTATAAATAGTTGAGTGGTCAGATATCAGCCAGGTTTGAATCCCAGCTTGTTGCATCTCACGTGTCTAGCCATCCTGATGAGTTATGATACAACGAAGTAGTCTCTCTGTGGACAACAATATATATATATATATATATATATATATATATAGTGTAACCCGAATATTAGACAGTTGTCGGGGCCCTGAGAATACATATCTTATATCCGGGTTTCTCTTATATCCGGGTTTGGTCTATTTTATATACATTAACACAGGCTCTAATTTGGTACCAGATGAAATTTCTCTTATATCGGGTTCTCTTATATCCGGGTTACACTGTGTGTATATATATATATATATATATATATTACAGGAAATATGCCTATTTTCTTATTGTAACGGATTATCAAACATCTAAGGAGTTGGTAAATAAATTGATAAATAAATAAATAAATGAATGAATAGGTCAACAGGTAGACAGAGAAATAGAATCTAAAATAAATAAATAATCAACTTGAAAGATAAGCATTCAGATAGAGATTAGGATCAAACTGGCATTTCACTCAATATTAATCGATATAATCTTTCTTAAACTAAAGTGTATATTTCATGTATATACGTACACTTTTAAAACAATTTAGATAGTCAGTGGCATTGTTTAAGAAAATACTTAGATTGATGAAATCTTCAGTTAGAGATAGGAATGTCACAATGTTTTGTCTGAAAAATACTATTGTTTGAATATATCGACAATTTCAAATAGTGACTGATATTCTTTCAAGCAGACGATTGTAAATGTGCAAAAAGACTTCTTTTTTTTTTACTTTTGTTAGGAGATTCAAATAAGGGGTGATGAGGTAATTAACTATTATCATTTTTATCATAGACGCACACTAGACTAGGGTAGCTGAGAGAAAGGGTACTGACCCTATAAAGCAAAAGGACCAAAGAAACACGTGGAAGAGCAGCCTGAAGAATAGAAATTACCAGGATCATATTAACAGATGTCTGGAAAGGAAATTACTGACTTTCGAGCCGAATGGTTACAACCAAGACGGGTACGAGTAAAAGGGTGGGATCAGACAGTGGAAAGAAGAGATGGAAGGTCAGTCAGTAGAAAGATGAACGAAAATCTACAAGGAAGACTAGGAAGAATAAGACACAAAACAAAAGAAAACAATCTACAGCGGCTCGAATTCCGTTTATATTGGACATTTCAAATTAAAAAAAAGTGTCCGTATTTACGTAAATGATTCTTGTTATTTTTCTGAAAAAGAGATCTGCTAATTAATCTCCGATAGTAATCTTGTCGGGAGAAGGATGTCCTCTGACATAGACTATTGTTCTCTAAATTAATAACCAACAATATTTTTTCTCGAGAGTAAAACTCCAGTTTTGTTGTCTCTCCTCGTAATTTTAAGTAACGCTGTCTCTCGGTGAGTCTTAGAATACGCAAAAAATTATTCGCCTCAGAAGGGTTAAACCTCTCACATCAAAAAATGGGGTGTCCTTGGTATGACACTAAATTGAATTTGATGGTGTGACTCAAGTTCTGGATATATGGAGAGTGTGGAGTTTCTATTGATTAACACTTCTCCCAGGTTCTCCACAACCTGGAGTAGTACTACCTGTTAGCATCCCATCTAAAAATAATTTGATCATGATACTCAAGATCTAGACATCTGCTGAGTGTGGAGTCCCTATTAATTACCACTATTTCCAGGTTCACCACAACCTGGAGTAGTAGTACCTGTTAGCATCCCATCTAAACAGAATTTGATCATGATACTCAAGATCTAGACATCTGCTGAGTGTGGAGTCCCTATTAATTACTACTATTTCCAGGTTCACCACAACCTGGAGTAGTAGTACCTGTTAGCATCCCATCTAAACAGAATTTGATCGTGATACTCAAGATCTAGACATCTGCTGAGTGTGGAGTCCCTATTAATTACCACTATTTCCAGGTTCACCACAACCTGGAGTAGTAGTACCTGTTAGCATCCCATCTAAACAGAATTTGATCGTGATACTCAAGATCTAGACATCTGCTGAGAGTGGAGTCCCTATTAATTACCACTATTTCCAGGTTCACCACAACCTGGAGTAGTAGTACCTGTTAGCATCCCATCTAAACAGAATTTGATCGTGATACTCAAGATCTAGACATCTGCTGAGTGTGGAGTCCCTATTAATTACCACTATCTCCAAGTTCACCACAACCTGGAGTAGTAGTACCTGTTAGCATCCCATCTAAACAGAATTTGATCGTGATACTCAAGATCTAGACATCTGCTGAGTGTGGAGTCCCTATTAATTACCACTATTTCCAGGTTCACCACAACCTGGAGTAGTAGTACCTGTTAGCATCCCATCTAAACAGAATTTGATCGTGATACTCAAGATCTAGACATCTGCTGAGTGTGGAGTCCCTATTAATTACCACTATTTCCAGGTTCACCACAACCTGGAGTAGTAGTACCTGTTAGCATCCCATCTAAACAGAATTTGATCATGATACTCAAGATCTAGACATCTGCTGAGTGTGGAGTCCCTATTAATTACCACTATTTCCAGGTTCACCACAACCTGGAGTAGTAGTACCTGTTAGCATCCCATCTAAACAGAATTTGATCGTGATACTCAAGATCTAGACATCTGCTGAGAGTGGAGTCCCTATTAATTACCACTATTTCCAGGTTCACCACAACCTGGAGTAGTAGTACCTGTTAGCATCCCATCTAAACAGAATTTGATCGTGATACTCAAGATCTAGACATCTGCTGAGTGTGGAGTCCCTATTAATTACCACTATCTCCAGGTTCACCACAACCTGGAGTAGTAGTACCTGTTAGCATCCCATCTAAACAGAATTTGATCGTGATACTCAAGATCTAGACATCTGCTGAGTGTGGAGTCCCTATTAATTACCACTATTTCCAGGTTCACCACAACCTGGAGTAGTAGTACCTGTTAGCATCCCATCTAAACAGAATTTGATCGTGATACTCAAGATCTAGACATCTGCTGAGAGTGGAGTCCCTATTAATTACCACTATTTCCAGGTTCACCACAACCTGGAGTAGTAGTACCTGTTAGCGTCCCATCTAAACAGAATTTGATCGTGATACTCAAGATCTAGACATCTGCTGAGTGTGGAGTCCCTATTAATTACCACTATTTCCAGGTTCACCACAACCTGGAGTAGTAGTACCTGTTAGCATCCCATCTAAACAGAATTTGATCGTGATACTCAAGATCTAGACATCTGCTGAGTGTGGAGTCTCTATTAATTACCACTACTTCCAGCTTGAGCTTAACCTGGAGTCGTAATACCTGTTAGCATTCAATCTAAAATGAATTTTGATGGTGAGACTAAAGTCCTAGAGATCTGGAGAGTGTGTTCCTATTAATTACCACTATTCCCAGGTTTACCTTAACCTGGAGTATGAGTACCTGTTAGCACCCCGTCTAAACTGAAATTGATGTTGACACTAATGTTCTGGACATCTGGAGAGTGTATAGTCCCTCTCAATTGCCACAACTCCCAGTCTCACCTGATCCTAAAGTAGGAGTACCTCTAAGCATCCAATCTATAGATCAAACAGTTTTAAAATGATTGACAATGCTTGATATCTTATAACTATGGTTTTGTTGTGTTTCTTTGTTTCTTTTTTCGGCATATCAACCTTCATGAGTTATTTAATACCAACACAATGTTGAAGGATAGCAATATTACTGTTTAATCTATAGCTTGTGAGGATACGTTGGTCAATACCCTTCCTAAAGGGCATTAGTCCAAAAGTGAACGTACTAGTGCAATTAAAGTTCACTTACTTCAAGGAGACAGTCAGGCACCTTAGCCATTATGTCACGAGGACAACTTCTTTAATACATTTGAATTATTGTATAAATATTGGTAATTGAAACAATAATTGTTAACTAAATATTTTCATTAGTTACTTAAAGCTCAATAACAGTGTGCAAACAAATGATAATTATTAAATAGAAATATTTTCTTGAATTCATTGCACATATTTCGGTGTTTTTTCTCATCAGTAGATACCAATTTTATGAATGAGGAGGAGCAGTTTTCTGACTGAACTATTTAGTAGTTGAACTATGAAGTTTTTCCACCCAGCATCAAGTTAAGCTCGCCGTTGAGCCATATTTCGGCTCATTCAACTAACTTCATATTATTTATGCTGCATCCCATGGTTTCTATTTCAGTGTGTTTGTGTGGCTCGTATAATACTCTCTTCCCTCAGATAAAACTGACTTCATGTGTTTCAAACAAGAACGAGGTCATCTCCATGCTAAATGACAAGCCTCTGAAATTAGTTGACCAGTTCCTATACCTCGGTAGTAATATCTCATCAATTGAAAATGATGTTAACACACGCATCGAGAAAGCGTGAACTGTTACTGACAAGCTGTCGATCATAAGGAAATCTAATTACTCTGATAAAAAAAGCCCCTGATTTCTTCCAAGGTGTGTCCATGTCGGTATTACTGTATCGGTGCAACACTTGGACTCAAACAAAACACGTTGAGAAAAAGCAAGATTAGAACTTATAGAATGCACATTTTTTTTAGTCTTAAAATAAGCAACAAATAACATACATAAGAATATTCTAGAAATTTTGGATCAAAACCACATTAGCATTTAGGTTATATTTCTATATTTTTCAACCAATCAGCTAAAAACATAGAATAGCATTCTAGAAAAACAGGATCAGAAGTCAATTAAGAGAAAATATTTAGGCTCTAAAATAAATAAGTAAAAATACGAATCTGATTGGTCAATAAATGTCTACGCGCCAAAATTTTAGGACGATTCTTTGATCCACTCCTAAGGTATAAGTAACAACGAATTTAATGAGTAGCGAGTAATTCCGAAGTCAAACAGTGTCAGCTATCGGTCCGTCAAATTCCTTTCTTCCACGGCCAAAAGGTCATGACCAAGTTGCAGATGGCCACGATTAAGTTTCAAAAGAAAAAAACTGGCAAACTTTCTTTCATCAATGCGACACGCTGTCACCACATTCAAAAAACACAGCGTGGACTTAATGTAAGTAAAGAACTACTTATCTAACAGACTCTGTTAACCTTCAAACAAACACACACACGTGTGAACAATCTTATTTTCTTTTAACTGGCCAAACTATATTTTCCACAAAGGCCATTCACACATTTTTTTCATTTATTTATGAATATTAAATTGTTTGTTTTTTTTAATGTTCGTTGTGTCCTGTTCCATTTCTTTTACGTGATGATAAAATTTTGTGGTGGAACTAAACTTGAGAGAAATACCCGTAAAATACGGACGAGAACTTACTCCCATGCACCCACTACTAATTGGAAAGAACATATCCGTTTAAATATCCAATTACACTGATTCCCCAACAAACTACAGATGAATGCTGCGTGTTGTGTTGTACAAATTTTGAAAGCAGTGCCCCCACAAAATAGTAACTATACGACCACTCACCTCGTGTCTCACAAACCATTAGAGTAAAACTAACAAGATATATCGGACTCAACCGGTGAAATTAGAGCACACACACAAATCTCTTATCATATTTACCAACCCCTCCACTCGGGCAGGATATGACACAAGGTCAATTTTTAAGCGGAGTTTAACAGGTTTGAATTCAGAGTTTTCCTTCACCTAGACTAGTTGCCTCACCAAGGCTGAAGAACCCAGTCTGTCCTACTATTTACCCATAGCTGGAGGGAGAATAATTGGATTCATACCTTTCTCAAGGGCATTAGTGCTATGTGAAATGCAATCAGTCTCGTCCAGGATTTGAACTCGTATCGTCGTGTCCAATTCCTAAGACGATAACCACACAAATCTCTTATAGACTCCTGCACAAGGACACCAGTGTTGACAAACGGGGAAAGAGTTTCATATATCAGTTCTGCATGAACAATGTATGCAGTCTAGTAGACCTGCTAAGAGCGATGAACGAATAGGGATGGATGGAAAAAAGAGAGTCAAGTGACTCTGAGTAATTTGTATCATTTGATGATGATGATGCTGATATTAGTATTAGATTGGAATAATAGAAACCTTACAAGTGTTTGCAAATTGTTGGTATTAGAAAAAAAATGTTGATATATAACTTTAAAAAAAAACTTTCAAGAAGCAACAACACACAAAATGTAAATATAAACGTAAAATGAACGCGATTCCCTAACATCTCAAGTCATAAAGCAACCCTAGACGGTTAAACATACCATTTAAATCAATCAATTTAAGTAGATGATTATAAAAACCGCACTCGTTGAACCTGCCAGATAGGATTGGTTCGTGTGGAATGAATTTAGCTTTGTATATTCATATTGTCGATATCAACAGTGGTCCCATATTCTTAGCAGAAAGACAACTTTGGCCAGAAACAAACAGTCGATAGTTAACAATTTACATTGATATTACGGGATTTATTGATGGATTTTCTTATCCAGTAGACGTAGATTTCCACTTTTGAGCGCTAATTGCTAAATACTAAGCATTTTTATCAGCCTATTTAGTTCAAAGATGGTTTTCTAAGTTCAATATACCGAAAGATTTGATCTCTGATACTTACATTCAGTTTGCTCCAACAGAAAAGTCTGGCTTTCATGTCTGTAATTGGCCACAAAGTTCTCGTTCATAAAAAAGCACATAAATTCTTCTTCACACAGTCCGAAGTGAAATTCGCTTTCACTTTTAATTTATCAAAATTGATATCAATTTTTGTCCCAACGCACATTCATAAAGACACTACTGATACTTCACCCTAACTGTGGTGTTTTGAATACGCCAACTATATCCCCCTTTGGAGACAGATAACTCCTACCCACCCCGCTAAAAGATGATGTTTTGGGTATGCCACTAAACTACATCTAGTGGCGAGACATTAGTTCTAGAGATCTAGGTATGCGGAGTTCATCTTTATGATCATTACTCCCAGGTACACTTTGAGCCAGTGTGGTTGTACTTGTTAGAATTCCATCAATTAGCTAAATAGATGTTTAAAAATATAAGGATTTGATAATACCATGCAAAACTATAACTCTTAAAAAACAACTACACGAGAAATGTAAATACAAGTTTTATGGAGGTGCCCGTGGTGTAATTGCCGTAGGCAATGAACACGGCGACACGAGTTCAAATCCTGGACGAGACTGATTGCATTTCACATAGCACTAATACCCTTGCGAAAGGTATGAATGTAAGTATTCTCCCTCCAGCTATGGGTAAATAGTAGGGCAGACTAGGTTCTTCAGCCTTGGTGAGGTAACTAGTCTAGGAGAAGGAAAACTCTGACTTCAAACCTGTTAGATTCCTCTTAAAAACTGTCCTAGTGTCATATCCTTCCCCAAGCGGAGGGGTTGGGTAAATAGGGTAAATACAAATTTACAATGAAAATGATTTCCTAATCTCTAAGCATAAAATAACCTTAGTGAGGTTGACGTGTCTTTAAAATCAATCAAGGTATCAATCAATCTGGACCTACGAATACGCTTTCATCACACACACACACACACACACACACCATTAGTCTCCGCTTTTATCTTGACTATAATTGATTTAAATATCTTTGGTCATATAAATGACATGTCTATAGAGTCAATAAGGAAGACACAGTTCTGAATCATTTATGATGATTAGTGAAAAAGATAATTGATTGAAAATGACTGAACGTATAAACATTGTATTCACATATGCTTCCTTTGGTATATTCATTTATTTCCTAATGAAAATTCCAAAACGTAAATTACTAATTTAAATTTTAAAAAGGCGAAAGAGACAGGCTAATTAAAATATAGTTTTATTGTCATTAAAGAGAACAATTTATAAAAAAAAAATTTCCATATTAATTGACAAGAAGCAATTGCCAATGAGTTAAACGCAGTGTAAGTGATCACTAACTTTATAATACAATATCTCATTATAAATATAGAAAGTGATTAAAAAATGGTAAAACTTTTATGGGAGCACCTACATGATATAATTTCAAAGAGTATGCACACGTTCACGATCCCTGTCAACTCAATACCATAATTCACCCCAGCGAATTAAGAATGTTAATATTTCTATGGGAGTATCTTTATTAGAAAAGCAGAACTGATATTAAGGAGACCACACGGGGAAGATTTTAAGAAAATGTTGACAGGGATGATAAGCAGCTGGAGACTTTAAAATCACAGTATCGTAAAGGAATTCCAATAGAAAAATTAACATTTTTGAAACAAACTGCACACACACACACACACACACACTATATATATATATATAGTCATCCACTGACAGATCTGTTTCGTTCTATCAGAACTCATCAGTGTGGCTAGACATATTAGCTTCGCGTAACTGGGATCGAAACACGGTTGACTCAAACGCCAATCCAAGCTTCTAACCCTTCAGCCACGAGGAGTCAGTAGTAGCGATGTAAATTTTAAACGGTTATGAATCACAATTACTATTGTTTACTTACATCCGTTTAACGGCTACCGAGACCTCAATTCATATATGAAGAGACATGCAATAAACGCTAATGGTAACACGATTACTTCATTTGCCAGTGAACTCAACCCTACAAGGTTTGGGGAGTATATATCTCTATAGTCATATATATATATATATATATATATATATGTGTGTGTGTGTGTGTGTGTGTGTGTGTGTGTGTGTTCAGTCATTCAAAGAGCACTAAAGGTACGATGTAACCAATCATCTTATCGTGGCATCAGCACATTTATCCCTGACCCTCTCTCGCCACCCCTCCCTATCGTTCATCGCTTCCAGTAGGACCTCAGGGCTACATCCTGTATCTACATAGAGCAGCTGTATTTAGGTTCGAGCTGGACGCCCTGCTTTTGCTCGGTAATTGTGAAGGGGTCCATAGGAGTACATCACTTATGAGCTCGTCCCCACTTCTCCGGCAGTGTCCTGCATGTCTGGTTCGTAACCCAGTACTATCCTCCGCTTAGCCGAGGAATCTATGGCTAAAGTGGCTTACATACATACCCGTGAGGAATCTAGCAAAGTACCCAGCAAGAGGAACATTAACGCCCATCTAAGACCTTTATGATAAAATAGATTCTAAAATTTCTATAAATCATTAATCTAGGAGAAAGAAACTCTGATATAAACAGTGAGTGATTGAGAATTAAATTTTGTTAAAGCTTTTCTTTATGAGATTAGCCCACTGATGTCGTTTCAAAATCAATCTATTTTGTTAGATTTTTCGTGGAGACCACCTTCTCTCTCTCTCTCTCTCTCTCTCTCTATATATATATATATATGTATGTATGTATGTATGTATGTATGTAGCGAATGTAAATATAAAATATGAAAAAATATCTATGGGATGTATTTATTTACATATGTTAAGAAGCCAACGCTAAACGTTTCGTTTTTTTAATCTGTCTCCAGAGTGATGTTATAATGCTTTATCCGAAAATTATTTTTTGTTTAAAAATGAAAGACTTCTAAGCGTTTTATTTATGTTGATTGAGTTCCGTTTCACTCTATCATGACGTAACTAATGTTCAGAATTAAAAGAAAAATTTAACTTTATCTTAGAATGATAAAACTTAGATAAAATTTTAATAATTTATTCATAATTTTATAAGAATTAGGAATTTAAAAAAAAATCTTTTTTTGAATTATTTCAAATAGAATAACAGCTTTGTTTTGATTGCAATAAAAATTTAATCTCGACATTATTTTGATTTGAATTCATATAGACATAATCTAAAATAACTATAATTTAATCATAATTAATAAAAACTAATTTTAGAAAAGGAATTTTGTAACTAATTGTAATTAAATTAGCTAAATACATAGGAAAGTTAAAAAAAATGGCATTGTTAGATATTTTTATGATAAGAAATAATTGCTTGATTACAGTTTGAAAACGTTTTAGTTTTCATAAATAGTTTTTTAATCATTTAATCAATCTTGAACTTTCACCTACAATGTTTTTAGGTTTGGTTTCTTTGTTTAATGGCATATCAACCTTTGTAGGTTATTTAACGCCAACGTTATTCTCCGAGAAGAACAGTAGTGGTACTATTTAACCCATAGCTAGGTAGATAAGGGGGTTCATACCTTTCCCAAGGGTATTTGCCCGAAAGTGAACGTAATAGCGCGACTGGGGTACGAACTCGCGTATTACGATTCCGCAGTCCATCGCTTTAACCATAACACCACGAGGACACCCCCTACAAAGTTTTTAGCACAACCCGTTCAAGCTGTAGAATATATATATATATATATATATATATATATATATATATATATATATATATATATATATATATATATATATATATATATATATATATATATATATATATATATATATATATATATATATATATATATATATATATATATATATATATATATATATATAAAGACTCATGAATAAGGTTTTTTGTCTTTAATTGGAATCATTTTGAGATGAGGCTTCTTAATCTGAGAATTAATTTTTATTTATTGCGGACTTTTTGTCCTCATTTTGGTAGTTTTTGTGTTGTTTTCTTCGGGGCCCGTGGCGCAGCGGATAGAGGCGTTGAGTCTGTATGGTTCCAGGTGAGCATTGTCAGAAGATAGCGGTTTCAAATCTTACCCAAGCCGGCCAGAGGTTTACTTGGTCAAAAACGTGGTGCGATAGACAACAACTATGGAAGGCAGTAATTACTGGGGATGCGGTTACAAGACTCAGCATTGCTATCTGAGGTCGCGGTAAAATCCCCTGAAGAAGGCCAAAGATGAAATTTGGCCGAAACGCAGTGAAAGAAGAAACAACACAAAAACTATCAAGATAAGGACAAAAAGTATGCAATAAATAAAAATTAATTCCAAGGTTTTTTGTATTGAATTAATTCTAGATAATTTTTTCAATCCTCTCTATTAGATTGAATTCAGTGTTTCTGTTAAAGTCATGGCCTATAAACCATAAACCTTTTTACTGGTGGGCAATTTATCATAATTCAAAGATAAAATTCTCTATGTACAGTTGTTTATTCTAAAATTGAAGGGCTATTATATTTTCGAATATTATGTGGAGCAATGTACGCATACTAAAAGTTAAAATTTATCTTTCATTTCTGCATTTATATGGTCCGGTGAATGTTCAGTATTCTGACATTTATAATATCAGTGTTCCGTGCAAATAAATACTTCGATATAAAAATTACCCTATAATACTATGTAATAAAACAGTTTTGTTTTAATGTGAGTCGTTTGAATGTTATAAACACAAACCAAAGATTATGGTCATTGACAGACTCAAAAAAGAATAATCATTGTTGGAACGTTACGATTCCCAAAACGTCGGTTTTGTGAGACGGGCGTTTTTAAAATAAGATGTCAATCAGTTTTTGAGCTGCACTCACTGGAAAAAATTTTAGTTCAGTATCAGTCTACACTCCCACGGAAGGGAATCCTGAACCTCATTAAGTGGGGTTAATTCTTCATCAAAATCGCCTTAAGTGATTGATTAAATGAAGTGATAGAATCGAATATCTGCTGTGTTTACCAGACTACACCAGAATCCAGTGAAATTTATTCAATCAGTTACCTTGGAGAACTAAAAATAAAATACCAAGGTTCCAGGTATGCCTAGACATTCGTATCGTTATCTACACGGAAAAACTCAGTCAATGCCTCCACTGGAGGTGTTGGAAGGCTTCTCAATCTTCGTGCTTTAAAATAACAAGATAGCATAGAAAGAATCACACACAATAATGTGTGCTATATTTAAAGTCAACCCCTATACAACCATAGTTACGTTTGTAGCAGAAAGAACTTAGTATTTTTGTTTGGCGCGTTAATCAATTTAACCGTTAGGGTCGACGCATAGTTTCACCCAATCAGGGTGACTTATCCTATTATTCCCGGACCATTTTTTCGGGCAGCACCAAATTGGGAAAAGCCCGCCAAACACTTTCTCTTACTCTGAGTAAGAGAAAGTGTTTGGCGGGCTTTCGAACTGAACAGACGTCTTATTGTCTTACTTTTAGCAGCAGCATTACGAAACCACGAGGAAGACCATCTAATTTATGGACCTCTTGAGTCTATTTTGTTAGACCAAGGGTTCCCAGTTGAATATGAATTAGAACAAACGCCAAGACACAGAAATCTAAGAAAAAAAATCATGCTAAAAAGAACAACTATAATAAATTCAAGGCCAAATCTATAAAATCCCAAATTCGGTAGAACACAGACAATCACGATAAACATGGTTGACAGTAGATAAAGTGAGAAGGAATTAGACCCCAAGAGTAAAAGTCAAAGCGGGCAGTCAAGAAGTAAGACTTCAAAAGTGGAAAAAAATTAAGAACTTGACGACGAACTTGGCACAGTACTGAAAAATAAATATATAAATGAATACATAAAAGCAGAAATGCCGCAGATCTCGACGAAATTCCTTTTAAAGTATGGAACAGAAGAAATTTCTTCGACAACGGCTCATTGGCCCATTGGGTCGAGTTTTTGCCACTGGTCCGGGAGACTTGCGTTCAATCCCAGGTCGTGTTATACCAAAGACTTTAAAAATGGTACTTGATACCTCCTTGCTTAGCACTCAGCAATATAAGGTACATATCAAGGGTAAAGTGGAGAAATCAAGGGAAAGGAGTGGCGCTCTCCCTTACATGTCGGTGTAGTAGCTATAGCAAAGGGAGCCTTCGTGTCGCCCTCGACTAAGATCACCACATTTTCTTACATCTTCGATCATGCTACACTGCATAAATAAAACGCGATAGAAAAATGGATGAAAGTTTTTGAAATTATTAAAAAACTACAGGGATATAACTCTTACTGTTATCATATTAACCCAACCCCTCCGCTCGGGCAGGATATGACACAAGGTCAATTTTTAAGCGGAGTTTAACAGGTTTGAATTCAGAGTTTTCCTTCTCCTAGACTAGTTGCCTCACCAAGGCTGAAGAAACTAGTCTGCCCTATTTACCCATAGCTGGAGGGAAAATAATTGGATTCATACCTTTCCCAAGGGTATTAGTGCTATGTGAAATGCTATCAGTCTCGTCCGGGATTTGAACTCGCGTTGCCGTGTCCATTTCCCACGACGATAACCATTACACCACGGGCACCTAAATCTTACTGTTATAGCTGCTAAATTGTATATTGATCTGCTTTTCAATATCATCCGACCTGAAATCGAATAAATTATTTGGAAAAATCACAATAGTTTTCTGAGAAATTGATTCACAACCTCAGAGATTCTCACTAACCATCAAATCATTGAAGGAGTACGTGCAAAAAATCACAAGGCAATACAATTGCTCTTACATTTCTCCAAGGCAATTAATTCCATTTCACTGAGGAAAGATGGAACAAATACTATCTGAAAAGGGTCTTCCTCACCCCCCCCAAAAAAAAACCCAGAAAAAAACCAACAAAAAACAAACAAAAATAACAAAAAAAAAAGTTACTGCTACAGTGAAGTTTTGCAAAAACACGAAAGCTCTAGTTCATTAAACTAAAGGTGACAACAACTTCTTTCACATCGTCACTAACGTCTTACGAAGAGATACATTAGCGCCATTTTTTTCATAGTCTGTGTAGATTACGTTTTGAAAACATCAATATATCTAATAAAAGGAAATCGTTTCACATTATTAAAGAGAAGAAACACACGATATTCCGTAGAAAGTATGACAGATGCTGACTGCGCAGATGATTTAGCGCTTCTCGCAAATCCATCTACCCAAGCTGAATCCCTACATCATAGTCTGGAGCAAGCCTCTACATAAACACATGTATAACAGAGTACATGCGTTTTATACACCATAGAGATATCCGTACTTTAAATAAGAAGACTCTTAAATTAGTAGATCAGTTAACATACCACAGTAGCAATATCTCATCTACTGAAAGTAATGTCAACATACGCCTCTGGAAGGCGTAGACTGTTTTGATAGGTTTTCGATCTTATAAAAGTCTCATCTCTGGTAAAATAAAATGGGATTTCTTCCAAGCTGAATCCGTGTCAGTAATACAGCAGAGTGGCACCACTGTTTATTTGTCGTTGCCTCCCACCAGACACGACTTGACACATGGTCAAAAGCCCAAAGGCCAATTAAAGTGGAGATAAAGTGGAGGGGGAGGTCGGGAACGAGCCGAGACTCGAACCCTGCTGGTCTATGCTGCTCACTTGGTGCAATGTGAGCCTGATGAGGCAAGCAGTTTCACGAACCCAAATCTGGGTCCAGGCACGTATGCCGGGTTATGGCTTGAACTAGACACCAAGGACTAGTGCCATACATAGGTTTCGAGAAAGTCCGCGGGTACCTCTGCAGAGTAGCACCTCTGGAACTTTAACAAAATGCATTGAGAAAAATCTTGATGGAAACAACACAAGAATGTTACGTGCAGTTTTGAATAAAGCTTGGAAGCAGTCCCCCTAAAAAACCAGCAGCTGTGTGGCATTTTGCTTTTCATCTCAAACCATCAAAATATGACAAACAACACATGCTGGATACTGTTGGTTAAGTAAGTACGAACTTATTAGCAACGTTCTTCGATGGAACCCTTCACATAGACATACCATTGTAGGCTGGCCATGAGATATTACATACATTAGCCCTGTGCGGACATTCTATTCACTCTACGATACCTACCAGGAGTAATGGGTGATGAAGATGGATGGCAAGAGTTACGAGACTCCGTGCTGTCAGTTGGCTATACACATACTTATATATGAATATGAGTGCGTGTGTCGCTCTCTCTCTCTGTTTTCGTGTGTGTATGTGTGTGTATATGTGGGTGGGTATGTGGCGAATTTTGCAAGTATGATTTTTTGTACAAACAAGCAATAATCAATGAAATCAAAGCTGTCTTGAAGATATATCAAAATGTCAAGTAGAGGCTTGCTTAGTTCAACGGTTATTGCTGATGGAATTGAAATCCGTGACCCGACTTCAAATAATGAAAAAGGCTTTTTATGTTTCCCTTTATACTGATTTCATTCGGAGAGCCATAACGCACCTGTTCTTCCCCTAACGCCTCTGATATAGGTAAATAGTTGGTCAGAACATTTGTTTTAGCCTGAAATGGGTAGTCAGCCAGGAACTCAAATTCTGAATTACTTTACTCCGCTCAATAATTGACCTTGTATCTCATCCTGCCCTTGTCGAAGGAGTTGAGTATATATATACATCCCAGTACCCCATGCGCATGTGTGTGTGTGTGTGTGTGTGATTTACAATAGAGATTATCAACGAGTCTTAAATAGGTCATTTATTCTAACTCGTCGAAAAATTGTATAATTAATTTCCAATATGAATTTTATACGTATATATTACCCAGAGAAAGTTCAACAACTCTCTCTCTCTGCATTCATTATTACCAGTTTAGCATGGTACGAGGCAGTAATTGTTGAGCACCTATTTAGTGTCAATATCCCCACACAATTGTAATTGTTTGCTGGACCCTTTCACTATTTCACGCACCACTTCAGCAAAGTGCTTTCTTCACCTTTTATATCATTTTATTTACTCGAAACACACTCGATTAATATATCGGTTCTAATGTTCTGTTTTTTAATAACCAGTTTTGAGATAATAACAGCCTAAACTAATATTCGGAATACTTCAGATCTAAATTGCATTTTTTATATAATTCTATTTTTTAAATTCATTTCTTGGTTCGATTAAATATTATGACGCCTTTGGGAATAATAATGATTGTCCTATCTTTTAAATTTTTAAATGTAAAAAAAAAACAGTTGTGTTAACGTCTTTTTTTTTTATAACTAATTAAATTATAGCTTCATTTAAATTATCTTCAGAAGCCTTGAGTAAAAATGAATTAACATAAAAATAAGATTTAAATTGTTTATTCTTTAATAAAGAGTTCAAACAAATTAATTTGGTTAATTAAATTAAATTAACCAAAGAATTCAATCAAAACGCCAATCTTGGGAAGAAAGATGCATCCCTTGCTATAATTATTGGCTTTGAAGAAATATAGGATTTTGGCAGCAGGCATTGAAATATTGTTCTCAGCAAATGGAAGTATAATTGTGAGAGTAATTATAGCATCGCTTTGTATTCAGGGAAGAACTTTATCTAAAAATGTGTTCATATCGCAGAGACTTAAAATTATGAACAAAGAGATATCCGTTTACATTTAATTATATTTTATTTTACCTGTGTCCCTATTTTTTTTTTCTTTTTTTAGATTTACCCCCGGTTTCTGTTTCTTTTTGTTTTTTCTCTTCTGAAATTAGACTGAAACATACACCACCACGCACAAAAACACAAGGTAGCGTTGATGTAGTCAACAGATTTGATTGACGGTCAGTTTTGCCTTGATACGGACCCTTTATATATTGTTGCGTGCGGCATGATGGAAAGAGTCGTCTTCCTTGAATGGCATGATGGGAAGGTTCATCTTATTTGTGTAGCATGATGGGAAAGTTCATATTGCTTGTGGGGTATAATGGGAAGGTTCATGTAGTTTGTTTGGTATGATGGGAAGGTTGATCTTATTTGTGTTGCATTCCGGGAAGGGCAGTCAGATTTCTGCTGCATACTTACTTACGAAATATATTAAATTTGTGTTTTGTCAATTTTTCTGCTCTCTTCTGCTTCATGCATAAATATCTATCTATCTATCTCAGTATCTTCATATCTATCTATCTATCTATGGACCCCCACATATGACCAAGCAAAAGCAGGACGACCTGCTCGAACATACACATAGCAGCTATGAGAGGATACGGGATGTAGCCCTGAAGACCTGCCAGAGGTGATGAACGATAGGAAAAAGTGACGAGAAAGGGTCAGGGATATCCGTGCTGGCGGCACGACATGATGATGATGATGATGATGATCTCTTCATATCTATCTATCTATCTATCTATCATTATTATTAATTTTTCACTCTTTACAATTTTTTCACACCAGCCTTAACTGATGATCTTTCACTGTAGACTGAATGACCTCAAGTCTCTTCAGGTCTGCTGGACTCTTCCCAGGATTCGGCCCGATCTCAACAATGCTTTAGTTTGGATAATTTCGATTCGACCTCCGATGTCCAACTCTTCCAACTCCCTTTTGGGAACCATTCCAAGCGATCCAATTACAATTGGTATTACCGTCATCCTCATGTTACACGGCTTAGTTAGTTTTCTGGCAAGGTCCAAGTACTTGCCTCTCCGCGTTTTTATTTCCACTCTATGGTCCACTAGAACGGCAAAATCTACTCTATGGCATTTTTTTAATTAATTATCATTCTGTTTGGTCTTCAGACCGTGATTTTACTTCTTCTTCTTCTTCTTCTTCTTCTTCTTCTTCTTCTTCTTCTTCTTCTTCTTCTTCTTCTTCTTATTATTATTATTATTATTATTATTACTACTACTACAACAAGATACAAAAGGAAGTTCAATTTGAACAAATTTCCTTACTGGATTTTTCAAGTTTGTCAAGAACTTTGAAGTTCACGTCACTTGTGAACATCCTAGGGCAACTGTATCCTTACCAACAGGATCAGGAGAAATATGTCTTTGCATTATCAATAACTTAATTCGCCGCATTCAGCAGAGCTTTTAACTGAAGGGCTGACATTTGAAGCATGTACTTTAAGGTTCCTGTTGACATTTTTCGTTTATGTTTGCGACTAAACAATTGTAGATCTTTTATGATATTAGGTTATATTTCTATAAATGCTATTTTCATTACACAATCACTGGTGGTTCTTGATTTGTTCCGGAACATTTTGATTCAAAAATTCTGAAACATCCTATATAGGCTCTATCATCGATATTGAACACTCATTATTCATAAATATGGCTAAATAGTCGGACAGGCTAGGTTCTTCAGCCTTGGTCAGGCAACTAGTCTAGGAGAAGGAAAACTCTGAATTAAAACCTGTTAAGCTCCGCTTTAAAATTGACCTTGTGTGATATCCTGCCCAAGCGGAGGGGTTGGTAAATAGGATTATTCATAAATATAGAAAATTTCAGTATATATATATATATATATATATATATATGTATATTTAGGCAGCATTTCTTCGTTAATGCCAATTTCATTGAACATAATAGACATTTTATGCCTACATATTCTCTTTTGGATCCGTTCGAATTCCCGTATTACTTTTATCGTATTTGGGGGGAATTGATTAAGGTATTGTCCATAATTGTATGTATCCCTAGTACTTTCTGCCCGACTTTGGGCCATCATCAGGGGAGAATCTGTTACAAAAGTGATGTAACTTTTGTTTTAGCAAATTACTACTGTGTAAGGACGTCTTTGCTGTTGGAGATTATGGCACTTGCTTTTAAATGTAATTCTGTAAATAGTGCCAGTAGCTAAAGACATTTAAGTACGTTAGCACTGGTTTGTAACAGATTCTCCCCTGATGATGGCCCAAAGTCAGGCAGAAAGTACTAGGGATACATAAAATTATGGACAATACCTTAATCAGTTCCCCCCAAATACGATAAAAGTAATACGGGAATTCGAACGGATCCAAAAGAGAATATGTAGGCATAGAATGTCTATTATGTTCAATGAAATTTGCATATATATATATATATATATATATATATATATATATATATATATAATTTCTTGCCCATGAGGTAATGTTGTGAGGACTCATGACTCCGACTTGGGAAGATGTAGCCCTGGAGGTGGCCGTGTCCTCTGTAGGGTATACGTACCTTCAAGACACATTAGTTCAAGTGGTCGCTCATTGTCACCATGACTAGTTAATTCGGCATCACTTATGTGTGACATGAACCAGTGGCACAGTGGTAGAGTTTCGGCTCCTGCCTACTGTGGTTGTTGGTTCGATCTCCAGTTTGGAGATTACCGTGTTTCCTAATAAGGTTGAAACACCAGTTCAGTTTTCCGAATGTCACAGTAAGTGTTTGCATGATAATTCTTAATCCCTCGCACAAGCAGGATGTGACCCCAGCTCAATTTCTAATTTAAGGGGTGTCCTCGTGGTGTAATGGTTAAAGCGATGAACTGCGGAATCGTAGTACGCGAGTTCGTACTCCAGTCGCGCTATTACGTTCACTTTCGGGCAAATACCCTTGGGAAAGGTATGAACCCCCTTATTCTCCCTCCAGCTGTGGGTAAATAGTAGGACAGACTAGGTTCTTCAGCCTTGGTGAGGCAACTAGTCTAGGAGAAGGAAAACTCTGAATTCAAACCTGTTAAACTCCGCTTAAAAAAAATTGACCTTGTGTCATATCCTGCCCGAGCGGAGGGGTTGGTAAATAGTACCCCAGCTCAATTTCTAAAGGGACTCAACATGTTTCTTCGGCAAGTAACAATTGTAGCTCCCTTTTGCTAATGTCTTCCGATTTTGTCAAATATGATCAGTTCCGAACGTGGTTGGAACCGGCGCACTCTGTACGTTTGCTGGTGAGACGTAATTTTTTAAAAGACTGGTGAATGTGAAATTGCTACTCAGACAGCTTTTCGTACTAATTTCGTCTTATGTCCGAATGATGCTGTTCTGGTTAGAAAATCAATTCTGCTATCGATCGATTTTTCATTGGAAACGCACAGTATGTACCAATCTAAGTTATATTAGACATTAGCAACATGAAGCAACTATTGTCTAAATTTATTTGCACCACACAGGTTACAATTTCAAATGTGGGAGGTACTTCTGCTTCACTATATATATATGTGTGTGTGTGTGCGTGAGTGTGTGTGTGAGAGAGAGAGAGAGAGAGAGAGAGAGAGAGAGAGAGAGAGAGAGTGTGTGTGTGTGTGTGTGTGTGTGTAAAAATAAAATATCCGGAGAATGTATTTATTTATGCATAAATATTGTGCCAGTGTCAAAAGTTACGGTTGTTTGTTAAACCATCTTTAGAGCAATGTTATGCAATTTTATGATGTCCCATCCAAAAATTATGGTCAAAGGAAAAATAAAATGAAAAATAAGAAAATTCTTAGCTGTCTCGCATCGTTATTGACATTTCTAATTATAATGTTATCCAATTAAAATACATTTTTAATCTGTCGTAGTTAATTAGTTTGAGTATCTCTTATTTAAATTAGTTTTTATTATTTATTAATATATCATACTTACTTTTAAAATATGATTTCTAAGCAAAATATTTTCTAAGCAAGATTTTTTAAAATTCGAAACAACAATTGATACGTTACTTTAATCAATATAAAAAAAAAACAATAAAGAAAAATCAAACGACAAACATAGACGTTATGTTTTAGAATTAAAAAGAAATCCTTACGAAGGTTTTGAAATTTTTCAAAAATCTTTTTAAATTCAAATACGTTACTCTTTTAAAAAAATGAATTAAATAATTTTTTGAATACTAGTTACAACATAAATTTTGAAATCAAACGCTATTAACGATTATAGAACGCTAAGAATTTTCCTTTCTCCGTTTCATTTTTTTCTTTGATCATAATTTTCGTATGAGACATCATAACATCATATACCAAAATCGCCCTGAAGATGATTTAACAACAAAAAAGGAAAAAAGAAAAAAAAGAAAAAGAAAAAGATGTTAATTGTGGCATACAACTCATATATAAATAAATACACTTTTTGAATTTTTCATTTTTCCCTATTATATATTAACATACCATCACATTGATTCTATCACACTTTCTCTTTCTCTCTCTCCTGCGTCTCTCTCTCTCTCTCTCTCTCTATATATATATATATATATATGTGTGTGTGTGTGTGTGTGTGTGTGTATGCATGATATAGTATTAAATAAATATATATAAGTTTTATACATATTAATAGCATCGATGCTTATCTGCAACCACAGGTTTCATTCTGTCTTTATACGAGAATCATCAGGCTGCTTTTCTACCCGATGATTGTCGTATAGAGACGGCATGAAACCGGTGGTAACAGATAAGCATCGATGCATTTCACTGTATACAAAAACAAATATATATATATATACATATTATTATTATTTAATAGCTCTATCACAGATATTGAGCACTCTCCAAATTATTCAGCATTTAGTCTGCCACAATAAGACCCCCACAAGTGAGATAGTTACAGCCATACATTGTGGTGATATAGTAAGTAGCAAGTTGGCGACCGTAGTCACGGGTGACCAGAAGGTTCCCTTTTCAATAGCTACAACACCGATGTGTAGGGGAGGGTGCTACTCCTTTCCCTGGATTGCTCCACTTTACCCTTGATACATACCTTATATTGCTGAGTGTTAAGCAAGGAGGTATCAAGTACCATTTTTAAAGTCTTTGGTATGACTCGACCTGGGATTGAACCCCTGTCTTCCCGACTATTGGCGAACACTCTACCTATATATATATATATATATATATATATATATATATATATATATATATATATAAAAGGCTGCTGGGTCAAGAACATTGATCTCAAGTAATGGAACAGAAATACTATTCCACGTATGCATCCAGCAACTTCAACCACCTTTCTCCAGATTCTTTAACCTTTTCAGAAAACATTCAATGGAATAAAAAAAGAAAAAAATTAAAAGGGTAATTTCCTTTTAGTCTGTACTGATAACTTTTCTCTTCATCCTACATTCAGAAACAAAAAAAGACCAATGACAGAGTGAATCCAAATTCCAAAGCCATTAAAATTCATGGAAACATGATAATTACATCTTACTGTAGGATAGGATAATTACAAAACTAAACTTAGTACGGAAGAAAGTAACATTTGGTAGGGAACGAGTCTAGATTGAACTCATGGTGAAAGATATAGAGACTTGATGCTGTCAATTATCATTTAGTCCAGGAGTTCCTCCTCGAATCACGGCATCTTAAGTTTATCAGGATTTTCCCTCGTAACCCGAAGTCAGAAAGCATTACACAAATTGCATTTACATTTACATAGTTAGGTTAGTTAAGTAAAAAAAATAAATAAATAAATAAACAATGAAACGGGTAATCTATATAAAAATGTTATAAATAGGAAGAGTAGTTTTAGTAGTAGTTGCAGTAGTTCACATGAAAACTCTCTGTTACTTAAAAGAGAAAGAAAAACAACTATCAGATTTTTTGTTTTGTTTCTATGGTTGATAGCAACCCTGGTTTTATTGGTATGTAACATTAAAGAATAGAAAAACAAACACAGACAATCTCTCTTTTCTTAATCGCCTCCATCAATTTCAGATTGTTTTTTAATTTTATTTTATTTCAAATACTATAAGACATTGGTTCCAAAACTTTTAAAGATTACACACCAATTGTGTATAAGGATTTTTTCATGGTGCCCAAATTCAGAAAACAATGAACAATTTCATTAAGATTCTTCTTTTTTTTTTTTATAAAGGTTAGTTCGCTTAAAAACATACGACAGTGAATCATGTAATTCAAATTACGAAATCCTTTACTACAACCAAAACATCCAATACTTAAATAAACATTTTAATTTAGCATTATACTTCTTGCACGTTTTTTACTCCTGTATTTGTTGGTGGACTTTCACTGGAGGTTGAGTGACAGCAAGTCTTCTCAGTTCTCCAGGACACTTCTAAGTATTTGGGCCTATCCCAACTATAGTGGAATCTAAATGATCTCGATTCTTCCTCCGATTTCTAACTCTTCTTACCTCCTTTTCAAGTCTTCGGGGATTGTTCCAAGTGTGCCAATTACAACTGGTATCACTGTGAACTTCATGTTCCACAAGTTTTTTTAGCTCTCTGAAAAGGATTGGATTTCTTTGATTTTCAAACTGTTGTTCCCTGAGACGGCAAAATCCGCAATGCAGAAAGTTATCTTTTTTTTCTTTTTTGTTTGATAATTATTACATGGTTTTTGGCTGAGATTACGTGATTTGCTTCTAGGTTAAAATCCCAGAGAATTTTGACCATCTTATTCTCTAGGACGGATTAGGGTTTGTACATATACCATGTCCTTAAGGTTTTCATTTCTTACCGATGTTCATCTCTTCTTCTGTACAATCTTGCTTGTTTTTTGCTTGAAATATTTAGATATGAGGTGCATACGATAAGTTTACAAACTTTCTTCTTCTTCTTCTTCTTCTTCTTCTTCTTCTTCTTCTTCTTCTTCTTCTTCTTCTTCTTCTTCTCAATTAAGCTACAAGCCATAAGCAACCCAACATCTGTTGAAATAATTAAAGAAAGAATCATAGAGAAATAATAAAAGTGAATTAACAAATCAAAACTAGACTGCTAACAGCCGTTTTTCTTCTGCCTCTATCCGATGTTGGTGCTGCAGAATACGATTAATGTTTTATTTCTTTGGCACCAAACCAAGAACTTGAGCTAATGCC
>OY757939.1:3830642-3845642 GCA_963585895.1 Sepioteuthis lessoniana
AGGCGGTCGGTCTCACTGGATGGTTTCAGTCAGGTGACTCAAACGGTTTTAAAGTTAGAAAGTAGTAAATTAGTTAGAACCTCCGAACGCAAGAGGTTGAAAACTCCATTTTGCTTTTACTGATTCCTCTTTTAGACGGAGCTGGTAACGATTAAAAATTATCAAGATATAAAAAGTAAAATGCCAGCATAAAATGGAGATCACGTTGTCATTCCTCATCAACGAATAAGAACGATGATGAGCGACTGAGGCGGTAAGAACAAAGATGGCAGCATGAAAGAGACATCAACACGGTTGAGGCGACAAGGCGACCGACTGGACAAAAAATGAAGTAAAGAACGAACTATTGTTTGGTGAGATGGGAGCTGACTGATTATAGTGCAAGGCTCATATACATACCATGAACATACATATACATACATAGAACGGGCGATCTTATATTGAGGTCTTTGAATCAGCGAAAGGAAAGCAAAAGGGCCTATGTTACATGACAAAAGTAAAGGATTTTGTACCTTTGGTTTCCCTGTTAACTGGTGTATTAACATTTTCATGTCATCAAATGCTACAACCGTGGAAAAGAACAGTAGTGATATGATTTAAACCATAGCAGGGATGAATTGGAGTTCATACCTTTCACAAAGATATTAATCTGAAAGTTAACACAATTGCACGACTGGAGTTTGAACTCGCTTACTACAATGTGGCAGTCTGGTACGTTAGATACTATGTACGTTAGATACTATGTTAACGGGACTCCCCAAACTTAATTTTTGGATAAGATTCTGATCTTATACACGTGAAGCTGGTGAAGGATTTGTACAGTTTATTGCCCTGGTAAATTGAAACTATTATTCATGTTAAAGGAACCCAGACAAAATATTAATAGTATAAAATAACTTGAGCATTTTCATAACTGATATTTTTATGTTTTGCAGCATTATATCTGAATCGGTTGACGTGAGGTGAATAAAAACTTTTGCATGGTCATTTTTGGGGTCATTCCTTTTCATCCCTTCTTATTCATAAAACCTGCAACAAAATATGGTCATTAGGTATTGATATGATTCCAAGTGGGAACAATGTTTCATCTGTAGAAAACATTCGCATTTAAGCTGGCTATTATTAGAAATTGACGATGGTCAAATGTACGATTGACTTTTGCGTGATATTGTAGGTAATGAATAAATTCAACGTATTTTTCTATTGTATTTCAAGTTACTGAAAGAGCAGAGGAACAGATTGAAGGCACTGAGAAACTTTTTCACTAAATATTTTCTAAATTCTATTTTCATCGCAAGTGAGCGGGCAATTTGAGAATCATTGGGTTTTTATTTCACAATTTTATTCAACCGACTTTCAACTTTTACTTTCAAAATATATCATACACACTGATATCCTGAGGATGACTCCCCTAATCAGAACCCTTGCCATAAAATTTGGTATCAAAATGACTCAATTAGGGGACAATGCTTCGTTTGTAGAAGACTTAATAGATTTTATAGCTGGAAATTATTAGAAATTTATAATAGTTTAAAGTATTCTAAAGTTACTGTATATATGAAATAAATCCTTCTGTTTTTTTGCATTTCTATATGACTGATGTTACGAATAGCCCAGAATGCTTCTAAGAAATCTTGTCATCTAATGTTTTTCAAAGTTCTATTCTCATCACCATTGTAAATGATCGGGAAATTTTGGTTTGTTGAGTTTTATGGCATATCAATCCTTGTAGGTTATTTAACGCCAAATCCATTTTTATGTAAATAATCAGTTCTATTTCAAACAATTCAGTTTAGCATGAGTACACAATTTGTCATAAACATTTCTATTTCAAACTATTCAAGCAGTAATATATAACAATTCAGTTTAGTGTAAGTACAGTTTCAATGTCAAAAACAGTTCAATTTCAAATAATTCAGTTTAGCATAAGCACGCGGCTTAACTGTAAGTACGGTTTAATTGGCAAAAGCTTTTCTATTTCAAGCAATTCAGTTTAATCAAACAATTCAGTTTAGCATAAGTATGCCGTTAGTTCTATTTAACCCATAAATAAGCCTATCAGGTGCTACCACGCTGGGCCAGAGGGAACCTGGGAACAATGGCAATGATGGGGTGCTCTGTATTCCCCAAGGCCCCAGCATTACTGGGACTTCACCATCAGACTGTTTAGTGTCATATCCAGGACACTCGTTGGGGGGGGAGGTCTTACCCCTCTGTTGAGGTGCAGTCGGTGTATTCTACAGCCCCAGCCGACTGGGCAACTGGAAATTTTGGTTGTCATTGGATATCTATTTAAAAATTCTGTACCACAAATTTGCATCTTTTAATTTCCACATTGATGTATACAGAACATTCATCCAAAGTTCTGCCTCAAAATCAGGTAGAGAAATGACTCTTATGAAAAGGCCAATCTTTCATCAGTTGAAAATGCGAAAAGAAGAATCCACTTAGATGCTGGTAATTATTTGAAATTTACGACTTAACTTTGAAGTGAACAATGACTTTCACTCTCTCTCTCTCCCTCTCTCTCTCTCTCTATATATATATATATATATATATAAAGAAATGAAGTAGGAGATCAGGGGAAGAACTGAAGACATAAAATCGACTGAGAAATAGATTTTCTGGTTAGATATCATGTGATAAGGAAATTTTGAAATGCAAGGAGAAATTAAAAGACATTAAGATTTCAATGTATTAAATCCTTTATGAGTAGATAAAGCAGAAAAAAAAAAGATTAAAAAAAAGAGATGCCGTGGCAACTATTTCTGCATTTATTTATTGCCTTCGTATGAAACTTATTCATGCTTATATAACATATAGATTCAAATAGAAACAAAAGAGTGTTGTATATTGACCTACGACCCGGCCGGGCTGTCAAAATAGGAAATGAACCTATATAAATAACAGGTGCATCCGGTCGATCAGGATATTATAACCTTGACTGTGGATGGGTTGAATGAGTGCAATTTGTGACGCCCACAAGAAGAAGGTGGGGGTTGAAATATTATATAACTCGGTGAAGACAGGAAGTCAGTTAGTTTGGAGACCAGACTGCGGTAGAGAAAACCAGCACCCAGAGAGGCTGGGCCCCCAGGCCCTCGGTTGAGCAGCCTAGGAGAACGGAAAGAAACGTGGTTATGGCCAATAGAGTGGGGGTCAATATGTTGCAGTTCTGTTCGGTCTCCAACTCCCTCTCACACACAACCTTTTCCA
This sequence comes from Sepioteuthis lessoniana, assembly GCA_963585895.1. Classification (NCBI taxonomy): domain Eukaryota; kingdom Metazoa; phylum Mollusca; class Cephalopoda; order Myopsida; family Loliginidae; genus Sepioteuthis; species Sepioteuthis lessoniana. The sequence continues at coordinate 3,833,859 of OY757939.1, forward strand.
TAAAATGAGAGGTATATTTTTCTAAGAGACTGTGTCGCTCGTCGTTATTGTGTCGTCTTTATGTTCGGCATACAGATGTGCATGCATATGTAGATTTATATTTATTATGTGTTTGTATAGTTAGTCATGATCATGGCTATGCAACAAGAGAAACAAAATATGGTGTTTCAACGGACATCGCAAAGACTTGAAGAGAGACGATACCGGCAAAAGATGAGAAAAGAGAAGACTGACTTAATGATTAATCTTTGTTGTGTGCACAAATGGGAATTTTATGAGTTTGTTGTTACAATTCTATTAATTATTCAAACCCAAATTATCACCTCTTTTGTTTCAAATACAGAGATTCGACTAGTTTACTAAATGCAGTCTAAACATATGGCCATTATTTCAAGTACAATTATGAGTATCAGTCTCATCTATTTGGTTAGGAATTCTATTGTGATGAAAACTATCAAGTTGCTGGGGTCTGGACGAAAGTTGATGGAGACATTGACGAAAAATATGACAACGAGTTCCCAGAAAAAGAAAAAGTCAGACACCTGTTTCAAAAAAATATACCAATCACTGTTTCTAACTCGGACCGGCATCAAAAACAAGGAGACGTGATATATTATTCTTGAGTTGAGGACGAAAAAATCTCGTTCCATAAATCATTCCTCCATCAACTGAAAAGCAATTTTGCCAGGTCGGTAATTTAATCTTGGATATTGTCCTTTGCCGGTTACATACTGACAATTAACCCTTAAAAAAATCTCACAAGACCATTTCTCACTCCTGCATTATGAGTTCTTGTGGTTGATTCCTTGTTGTCAATCACCAGTTTCACAGAGTGTGGTAAGGCTGCCATAAATTTCATCAGCAGCGGTAAGCATACTTTCTACATTGCAAGAATGGAAATACTCATCGAATAATTCCTGGTATTATAACAAATTTTAATACATCTTTTTATCCTTTCTTTTGCCCTTTCAAACAAACTTTTTCTTCTATAATCTTTTATTTTTGTTTGGAAGGGAAACTTTTGAAAATTATTTCGGAAGCCAAAACAAAGCATGTGTCAAGGCAGATACTTTCTGATATCAACAACAAATATTAGAAATCTGTCTTACGGCCATGTCACGCTGAAAGCATCGGTTCCTATAAAAAAAAAACATCGATAAACTTTGTCACGACTTAGATTGGAGACTACTTAGAAACAGCAGATGAAATAAACAGCGTAGGGATTGTGCATCAGGCTAAGCAAAGTTTAGTAAATTATAAAAAATGAGACTAAAAGTATTAGTTTTCACAAAATCACTCATGTTTAACAGTAATGAATCTCTTCAGTATTTGTATGGGTGCCATCCTGGAAACAACAGGTACTTGACTGAATGATTGACTTTAACGACGTGACAACTCATATGGAGTGAATTTATAACGAGACGTAAGAGGATCGCATTTATTCAACATTAATACTTACATTTTTTATGTAGTTGTTTGAAAAGATTTTTTTTTTTTTTGCTTTTTGCACAGGGTCTTATCAAATTCAAATTATTCTAAATATCTCGTTGACCGATTGATAGGTGTGGGTTAAAGTATCTGCTAGCGTAATGGCAAGGATTTCTGTAAACTCCCCAGATTTCCTTAACTTTGTATCCTGAAGATCAGATGTAATTTAGTCTTATGAACAGGAAAGACATTTTGGCAGGTGTATTATATCTCTGCCGTGGATACAGTTGGCATATTATAAAAAATACGCCTATAGTGATAACAACAGGTACTGTATGCTAAGAAAATCAAAGTCCTAAGCGATGTAGAAAAGGAAGTAAGATCAGTCCCCGGCATCTATTCCAAGAAAATTCATAGTAATGTGAACTATATAGAGGTTGTTCGTTGGTTGGTGTTTTATGGCATATAAACCCCTGTAGGTTATTTGATGCTAGTTTATGTATATATATATAGCGAGGGAAATAAATGGTTGCCACTAGCGTAATGCAAGGCTCTTCATATGAATCGAGCTCTCGGTAGCCGTTAAGCGGATATATGTAAACAAAAACAAATGTGATACATAAGCGTTTAAATTTCCTTCACTTGCGCTAGTTTCCTCGTAGCTGAGTATTAGAATCTTGGATTGGCGTTTGAGTCAACCGGGTTTCCAACCCGGCTTCGGGAATCTCGCCTATCTAGCCACACTCAAGAGTTCTGATTGAACGAAACAGGTCTGTCTGTGGATGACACTATATATATATATATATATATATATATATATATATATATATATATAATTCTGCACATGTAGGATGTGACATATTGCAGTTTTTTAAGCGAGGTTTAACAGGTTTGAATTCAAGTTTCACTCTCTTAGATATGGTTGATATACCAAGGTTAGAAACCCTCGTCTGCCTTTGTATTTTGTCAAAACTTGAAGTAAAATAATCAGGTTCATACTTTCTCAAAAGTATAAAGATTATGTTAAATGGTAACCGCCTTGTCCAGGATTTGAACTCAAGTCGTCGTGCCTTTTTCCTACAATTTCTATTTTTAATATGTTTTAGGAATTCAATAGGTTACCCTAATTCTAGTCGTATTTAATTTAAATTTAATCAAAATTTAATTGTTCATATAAATTTACCGATATGTACGCCTATTTAAAATTGTTAAAAGTAATTAGATGATATTGGAACTTTTATCTATCGTTTTAATAAGTTAATAATACAACTATTAGTCAATTATTATACATTTAGGATAATAATATAGTTATTTAGTTAAATCTCTTTTATTTAATCGAAGTGACTCTTTAACAGTTATCGCCTTTTTTGTGTTTTATAATTTAAATTTTACTTCCCTACAATTTAATTCATTAAGTGGGACAAGTTCTTCTTTTTTTTTTTTTCTTCTTTCTATTAAGCACGATGTAGTTTCTTCCTTTGTTCCTTTTTTTGCTTTTCTTTTCGCGTCGGTCCGTTCCTTTTCCTTCTTTTTGTTGCTGGTTTGTTCTTGTTGTGTTTTTTTAACCTTTTTTTCTTCTTTCCATTCAGCATGTTGCTGTTCCTTCCTTTGTCCTTTTTTTTCTGTTCTTTTCGCATCGGTCTGTTCCTTTTCCATTTTTTTCGCCGGGATTTTTCCAAATTTCTCCTCGCTCGCCCCCCAAGTGCCGCATTCTTTCTGTCTTTGGCCGCTTCTTGGATCGTCTACTTAGGTTCGAAATCATGCCATGAGCGACATGTCTGGCTCAAGGCACCAAATCGCAGTATTTTATATTCTCACATGCATATACATCTAGATATACATATGCATATACATACCGAAAGAATCACAATGACACAATGATAAAGGATGAGCAAAGACTCCTTTAAACAAATATGTACCTCTCAGTTTATTGTAAGGGTTCGAAAAGGGTTACTCAGGGTTTTACTGTGAGAGGGAGTTGGAGACTGAACAAAGCTGCAATATATTGACCCCCACTCTTATGGCCATCAGCATTGTGCCTTTCTTGTTCTCCAGTGCTGCTCAACCGGAGGCCCTGGGGCTCAGCTTTCTGCTGAGTGCTGTCTTTCTCTACAACATCTTATCACCAACTGGTCTGGTCCCCAAACTCCATCGGGGGTCCCGAAGGCCCCTTCGGCCGGGTGTGGCTTTCCCTACCACACCTTGTCTCTGTCTTCTCCGATCCCCAACTCTTCTGACTTCCAACTCAATCGGGGGTCACAAGAGCCCCTTCGGCCTGGTGTGGCTTTCCCTACCACATCTCGTCTCTAACTCCGTCTACTTCCTGTCTTCACCGAGTTATATGATAGTTCAATTGCCCACTCAATCGCCCACTCAATCTTTGGAATGGCCTGTTTGATCGTCATCAAGCGGAAATAACTGTCATGCAGTTCAGAGGTCACTCTCTTCCGGTGCATCGGTCTATGAGTGTATCATGGGATTTTAACCTTGTCTCATTTCGTCAGCCAAATCCGCCTACGCGATTTCTTTCGATTACTGCCCATTGGGATGTGTCATTTCCTTCCGGTGCATCACTTTGAAATGGCATGTTTGGCCGGGTCGAAGTAAAAAATACAACTCTAGTCCTCTTCGAAGTAATCTCCTCCGACTGCAATGCACCAACTCCGACTGCAATCCAACAACTCCTGGAAGGACCCATGGAAGTCCTCTTGTGTGAACATGTCAATGACCTTCGTCACAGCCTCTTTCATCTCACCAATTGTCTCATAACGACAGCCTCTAAGCTTAGGGAATAACCAAAAGACACAGGGAGTAAAGTCTGGACTATAAGGAGGGTGAGCAACTGTCTTGATGCCCATCTTGGTCAAATAGTCTGTGACAAGGATGGAGTTTTGGACTGGTGCATTGTCCTGGTGGAAATGCCACTGACCAGATTTGAAGAGTGCTGGCCTCTTCCCAAGGAATCTCTTCCTGAACTCCCTTAAAACCTCAACATAGTAACCCTAATCCTAACAATTTGGCCAATCAACTCTGGTGTATTGACTTCCTTACTCCTCGCACACCTCTCATCATTCCTCACAGTCTCCCTGCCTTAATTGAATCTCTTATGCCACTCAAAAACTGATGTTCGCTTCATGCAAGATGCTCCAAAAGCAGTCTAAAGCATTCCATATGTTTCTGTGGCATATTTTCCTAGTTTAAAACAGAATTATATTACATATCGTTCTTCTAAAGTGTTCTCACGTCCATATTGCATTTTTGAAATTCACCAGCGGTGACAATCAGGCTTTAGTAGGGTGTATTCCAATTGCTACTGTTAGTTTAAAGCTGAAATCATAAAAATTGTTCAGTCATCTCATAAGATGTATAGCAATAACATACTGAATTTTCAATTTTTTAAAATGCTTTTACAAAAAAGTCTGGAAACTTATTGAATACACCACACACACACACACAGGATTTTTTTTTCTTCAGTACCCATTAAATTCAAAATCCAATGTAAAATTATAATAAATTAAGATACAGAGCAAATGATTCCATTAAAAAGAAAATCTTCTTCTTTGTCTGAAGAGGCTGATCTAACATTTGAAAAATATAGGATCTGCTGAAATAAATACTATTACAAAAAATATGAGTGATTTTTAATGTTTTTTTATATGGTATATATATATATATGTATATATGTCATGCCGCTTGCACGGATATCCTTGACCCTCTCTCGCCACTTCTTCACTATTGTTCATCGCCTCCGGCAGGTCTTCAGGGCTCCATCCCGTATCTTCACAATGCTGCAGTATGTATGTTCTAGCTGGTCGTCCTGCTTTTGCTCGCCATATGTGGGGGTCCATAGGAGTACATCACTTATGGGCTCGTCTCTGCTTCTTCAGCAGTGTCCTGCGTGTCTGGTTCGTCTAACTTGGATAGTTTTCGTGATGAGAGGCAGGTGGCCGTATAGTTGGTGCCTTGTGGGGTGTTGCCGCCAGGACTTGTTCAACATTGCTCGCAACATTCTTGTGTAATTGCCGTCAAGCTTCTTCTGCAGCCATTTTGTTAGCGTCCAAGTAGTGCATCCATACAGCAGTATCGATACGATCGCTGCCTGGAACTATGGGAATAGTTATTTCTAAATGATTTTTAATGTGCATTTTTGCATCCAGTTAGATGGAATAAAGTATTGCAGTCTTACAAAAAAGTTCTTTTTAAGATTAACCATTTGATTTCATTTATTCCTACTAAGTACTAATAGTTTTATTTAATATTAGTCATTTGTTTGCTCCTATTTAAAAGGATAAAGTATTTCTATTTAAACACTAAAATTGTATTTAAAATCAATCATTTTATTTGTTCAGAGTTAAACGGTTTCAAGTATTGCTATTTAACATCATTTATTCTTTCTATCAAGTTTTTTTACGTAATATAAATAATCTTCACACAATATTAGGGTTTCAAATGACTAAAAATAATAATCCTTTATCAATTGTTGAACAGTTCTATTTGACTCATAGATCAAAACTTGACTGGTGCTACCGATCAGGATCAGAGTTGACATGGGAGTAATAACTACGTTCCAAGACAAGAGTATCACTATCAGATTCACTGGACATTTGTTTGAAGGTTTTTTGCTCTTTGCAGATGAGCAGTCGGCGTGTTCTTCAACCCCAGCAGATATAGCGGATAGAGGCTGTGAAGAGCCATGATTCCCCAAGTTCTGGAAAGAATATTTCATGATAGTATATTTCTCGGAGTTACTTTTAGCTTTTGTCTTTTTCGTTTATTTCTCAGTCTGTTCGTCTCTGCCTGCTTTTATTTTATTGATTTCCCGACCAACAGCAAAGACATCCGTATTTTTTTTCTAATAATACAACATTGTTCCTTATTTCTTACAAGAGTTTCGAAATAGAAATTCGAACATTATCAAAACTCTTACTTTTTCTTCGCCTGTGTCTCGACTTTCTCATTGCTTTTTGTCACTTGTCCAGCTTAAAAAAAAAAAAAAAAAAAAAAAAACGGTAAGAGAAAAGACTTATCCGTTGTTTGTAGTGATTCCATTCAGACTTTCATGATCGTTTTCCACCTCGGAAAATTTTGAGGCATTTCAGTCTGCATCCTTCATTAAGACTTCTTTAACGGGTAAAAAGAATAAAGAAACTGAAGAAAAAAGAAGGTAACAGTGTTAATGTCACCCCCTTACCAATTTTTTTGCAGGCAAGACCTTTTGTATGGCAACAAAACTTTCTTGAATACAATGGCTTTTCAGTTGGCAACGTTTGTGTCTCGTCATATATTTTCACCTCAATACCCAGAGTCGTGTCTTATTCCCCATCAATTGAGTTAACAGGTTTTTCAAAGGTGAGAGCAATTTTACAAAACAAAAAACAAAAATGACTAAAAACAAAACCAAGAATTAAAGAAAAAAAGAAGCAAAAAAAAAAAAGCGAAGCATCTCATGAAGGATTTAACTCGTTCCTAAATTTAGATCAATAATCATTAATCCTTCAGTTAGATTCTAAATTCTGTAAGACTTTTACTGAGTTGAATCTAGTTAGGCACAAGATGAACTTGTATTCACCACTAACGTCACTCTATAAAAATAACATTTTAAATCGTCTCATTCATCCATCTACCATAAATCAGTGGTCTTCTATTATCGTCCAACAAAATACACGCTACTCTGTTCTGAGAAAATTATATGATCTGGAAATATAAAATGATATGAATCAAGTATACTTTTCCTGATTCCTGCCATACCCACATATACGAAAAATCTATATACTCTTTGATTTTTTATAATAAAAGCAAATCATTTTTTCACCAAAAACTTTCTTTAGAAATGAAATTGATTGTAATAACTATTGAAACCAGTAAGAATTGTCTGCTAGCCAAGCTCGTAAACTATTTCCCCATAAAAGGGGGCTTTTCATGGAGAAATATTATACAAGCTGGCTAGCAGACTATTGTTACTGATTTCGATTCTTAATGGGTGTTCAATTATTTTGGTCTTGTGCCAAACTTAGCGAAGTTTAGTAAATAACAACTAACATAAGTAAATTTTTCAAATGATTTTTCCAAATATCAGCCATTTTCAGTTGATTATTCTAAAGTAATATCTCCTTCTTTGGTTTCCTAGTTTAATGGCACATCAACCGTCAATGTCAAAACAATCCTTGGCACAATTTAACCCATTACTGGTGGAAGGATAAAGAGGTTTATACTTTTCTCAAGGGTATTAGTCCAAAAGTGAACGTAATAGCACGATGGGAGTTCGAACTCGCTTACAACGATGTTGCTGTCCAGTAGGTTAGCCACTGCATCTCAGGGTTTTACTCCTCCCGCAATATTCTCATTTCATCACTAAAAATCTCTACTAATCAACCCGATTGTTGAGCCTTGTTACATGAGAAATTTCACAAACTACTTATGTTCCAATATTTACAATGCAATGTCGTTAAATACCCCAAATCGTTTTCTATCTTTGATTCAAATCTTACATTTGTAAAAACCAAAAATTATCAGATATTTTCTTCCACATTTTAATTAAATAAAAATATCCCTATTTTGTTTAGAGCTCAATTTCCCCATTAAGAATTGACCGCTTTACCGAGAATCAGAATTTGCCCTCTCAATTATCCAAAGCTTGGGTGGGGGGGATGAATTCTTTGTTGTTCTATTTGAAATTAGCGCGTCTTACGTTGTTAGGATGTGTGACTTTCAAATCAAACAAAAAATATACGTTACAATATGTGAGTTTTAATGGAGGCGCTTTTAACGTAACGGTTATCGTAGTAGAAAATGAAGATGCGGACGAGATGTTTTCCGTTTTACTTCGCGCACATATTCAAGGGAAGGGCATGGATTCATTTTTTTCTCTTCTAGCTATGCATAAACAGTAGGTCAGACTATGATTTTTAACAATGGTAAGGTAACCAATTTTGAAGAATGAAAACTGAATTTGAACTCGTTATACCTAATTTAAAATGGCCTTGTGTCGTATCGTACCCGTGGGGGAGGGATTCTGTAAATATATATTTCATCTAAAGATTTATAATCTGAGCACATTGTTTAGTTTTTAAAAAATAATTGTGATGGAGGTTTGCTTTCTTTGTTTGATGGCATATCAAACTTCGTGGGTCATTTAATGCCAAAGTTACCCTTCTAAAAGAACAGAAGTGATGCTATTTAACCCATAGCTGGGAGGATAAGAGGTTTCATATCTTTCACAAGAGTATTTGTCCGAAAGTGAACGTAACAGCGCAACTGGAGATCGAACTCACTTACCATGATTTTGCTGTCCAGCTCTTTAATCATTACACCACGTGAACATCCTCTAAAGTACAATAGATCGTAAATGGAAATGCATAGAAGTCGAAAGGTGATCGAACAAATAAAATAAACAATCACTGATCGTGTACAATAATGATTTTCATTCAAAGAAAGTGAATTTCGGTTTATGATGTATTTGTAATAGAGTCCTCTACTAAGAGATACTTCTCACCAACAAAATCGTTCAGTCAAGCTCTAATTCCGATGAGACCAATTCGAGGAAGAAATAGACGGAAATAATTTTTCTTATTAATTAAGAGAAATGACTTATTATTCTGTCAAGATAACAGAATTTCACACGTTTATTCCGTGACTAAATTAAATTTGATTGTTTTTAGCAGATAGGAAGACTTTGTTATCATTTATTTTTATAGAATCCTCCTAATATAAATGTCAATTTACAGAAAGATTGAAAAAAAAATAACTACTTGGGCTTGTCAAAAATCTTGCAATCTGTAAGTACGCGCTAGTTTGCATAGTGTATATCTCGTGATCAAAGCAGTTCAAGCTGGAGTAGTTACTCGCTGTAGTTGGTAGGTTTGCACTAACTGGTGCCCGGACTGACTGAACATTGTTTCACAATTGAAAATTCAACGTAGTCTTATGAAGAAACTTATGTCTTACAACTTTTAACTTGGGTGCTTTAGAAGCAATTAAAACATTTGTTGTGGGAAAAGAGAGGGCGCATTTGATCTCTGTAGAGTTGAAGAAATTTAGCTTGGATTGCAAAAACCTTGACGATCAGGCAAGGTCAGCTGGGCCGAAAAGCATAGATTCCGAAGCCCTGCTCTAAACAATATAGGTAAATCCAGTGAGGAACACGTGAGAAGTCTCAGGTGAGCTTGGCATCTCACAGTTCAGAGTGATTAGTCTACCTTCAAGATGTCAGTAAAAGCATCAAGAACTATCGAATTTTGCCTGGCATTAGAAAAATTGTGAAAGAACCTTTGACTCTCCCTATTATATCAGCCAAATGCTGCGAAAGTTTTTCTGATAAGTTTTGAATGAGGAAGTTTCTTGAAATATGACATTAGAAAACAGAACAAAATTATAAATATTTAGTTCAATAAATTTAATATAAAAACTAATTCTCCAAACTCGTAGAAGTTTTTAACTTGTCCATGTAAAAACTGAAAGGATTATAATTATATTCATCCTTGAATTTATCGCTGGGTAAAATTATCACCAGTAAATTCTCTGTATGGTAAATTCATCATAGATAATTTCATTGTATCGGATTAATTTCTCTGATGGTACAGAGTTTCTCTAATTCTAATCTTAATCCTAATCCTTTAGCCCGTTTAAAAATATTCTTAAAAGCAATGATTAAATTCTGAATTTAGTAACGATTTCGCCTGCGATAAATTCGATTTGGTTTGGTTCATTTGTTTTACGGCATATCAACCAGTTGAGGGATACTTAATGTAAAAATTTGATTCATTTCTAAATTATTATAATCATTTTTTTAAATTTCTTATTTGACGATTATAATAATCATTTGTTTTACCGATCATAGAGTAACAATGTTATCAAGTATTCCTATGTAATACTGATAATTTATACATTATCACAAGTTTCAAGTAACTAATATTAATTGTAAAATGATTCTATCTACAGGGAAGTTTTCGTTACTTAGTGGTTAACGTGATGGACTATGACACCGTAATACGCAAGTTCGAATTTCAGTTGCGCCATAACGTTCACTTATGGACTATGGGAAAAGTATGAACCTCTTAATATTCCCACACAACTATAAGTTCAATAATATCGCTATTGAATCGTCAAGGGTGAAGTTAGCGTTAAATAACCAACAAAGGTAGATATACCATTAAATAAAAAGACAAGTAAAATTTCTATTTGCTTTGTCAAAAAAAATCTTGAGGTGCCCCCATAATGTGCTGGACTGTTATGTCGCACGAGGCTAGTTCGAGTTCCAGTGGCACTATTACGCTCCGTTTTGGAATAATTGGGAAGGTATGACTCATTTATAAACTTTAACTATAGGTTAAATTGTACTACTGCTGCTCTTCTACGAGGATGTCTTTGGCATTGAATAACCCACGAAGATTGATATACCTGTAACACTATGTAGGTGGTCCGCCAAGCAGACGATTCCTTTGTCTGTTTTGGCGAAAAACCAGACAAAGGGTTTTGGACTTGAGATCTCGGCGTGACCGGAAGTAGGAAGGGAACGCCAGTCAGAGAGTGAGACAAAGGGACTGAGAAGTTGGCAGTTGGCGAAGGGTGATGCAAGTGACCAGTCGACACCGGGCAGCAGAGAGGCAGGTCGGCATGAGTGAGTCCAGTACCAGTGAGGAAGACGAGTCAAGATGAGTCGGCATTCCAGTAGTGTTGTAGAATTTTCGCTAGAAATCCACGCTAGCGTTAGTCTTCGCATGCACAATATTACATGCCCCCCTTCTGCACTTGAGTTAACCCAAGCATATTGTTCGTTTGTTCTTTTTTTTCTCCCGCTCCCTCGATTGTATTTCTTGTAGCGGTAAAGAAATGTGCGATGCCCCTATCGGAACCACAAGTTGATCACCGGCCGTAAAGAGAAATCGTTCGAAGAGGTTGACGTATCTGGGGGCCGAGGGGGTAACGTCACATACCGTCAAAAAAAGAAAACTAATCAAACAAATTATAGTTTCAAGTAACTATTGACGAACCAGACATGCCGGACACTGCTGAAGAAGCAAGGACGAGATCGTAAGTGATGTACTCCTGTGGACCCCCGCATATGGCCAATCAAAAGCAAGACTACCAGCTCGAACATTCATACAGCAGCTATGTGATGATACGGGATGTAACCCTGAAGACCTACCAGAGGCGATGAATGATAGGGAGACTTGGAGAGAGAGGGTGTGGGATATCCGTGCTAGCCGCACGACATGATGATGATGATTGATTGAAATGATTTGCTCAGTTTTATATTTTCAAGTATTTCTATCCAATACTAATAATTTTCTGAGATCTATTTGACTCTCAAATGTGAGCATAACCAATACCACCTCACTGGGTCAGAATTGAGCTGGG
>OY757939.1:3848142-3892896 GCA_963585895.1 Sepioteuthis lessoniana
AGTTTCTCCAATATATAGACTTGTGGGACTTACGTGTCATATATATATATATATATATATATATATATATATATATATATTGCTCGTAGAAGACTGGACCGATACCGACCAGTGTAGGTCGAACGTAGATCACCAGGCAGCAAACACAACTGTTGAAATGGATTGTGCTACTGGGGTCACGAGACTAGAAATAGTAAATGTATAAATCAGTCAAACGGTGGTTTGACGAAGTAGGTAGAATAACGTTGTGCGATGTAGCACTGAGAGTCAGTATTCAAAGTATTGCGCTGGCATTTCATCCTCAGTATTCGGCATTGTACGAGAGTAAAGAGATTATAAAGTGTCGGCCAAAGTACCGCACTGACCATCGGACATTATAAAATTAGCGATTAGGAATCGTTTCGGACATTATAAAAATGGCGACGAGGAATCGTTTTTGAACTTATAAATGGACTACAGAAAAAAAAATACTTGTCCTACAAGTAATAATTGAAATATTCAGCGGATTACAAGGAAAATTTACGAACTAAAATGAATTATGACTCAAATGTTGGAACTGCAAAAACAAAAGCAGAAACTGCAATAACAACTACAAAAATACCAATATGAACAGCAAAAGAAACAACAAAATTTGCAGTTACAACAACATGGAGACCAGTTGAAGTGACAATCCCAGTTAGAAAAACAACAGAAAAATGTTTTTCGAATTGTTATTTAAGAAAACTGCTGAGGAATAAATTTTGGACTCATTCACGCCAGACGCTATCCCGAATTCTATAAGCGATTTCATTTATAACCCTGACGAGAGAATAACTATTCAATCGTATTATGGAAGATATGAAGGGATCTTCAAAAAGGCTGGTTCACATTGGAATGAATAAAAGAAAGTCAGTTTATAATTAAGGAAATTTTCCCCTGCTGAACACGAAAAATCTATTAACTTTATCTTGAAAAAAAAAAAAACAAAAACAAAAAAACAAAAAAAAAACCCAGGAGAAATCGATTTTGAAGAAAATATTGGAATACTAACAAAAATTTTCGGAGACAAAACTTCATTTTTTAATGCGCAATGGAATTGTCGAAATCTAGTAAAATGTGACGACAACAATTTTGTCACCAACGCAGGAGTCGTCAATCGAGAACGTGTGAAGTCTAAGTTAAATAAGTTAACTTCCGACTGATATTCGTTGAAGGCTTGACATCAAATAAGGACGAAGAAATGAAACCCAGGTTTTTAATTAAAATAGAAATAGATTCAAAAGAAACCCTCCAAAAATAGCTGAAGAATGTCTGCGTATAGTGAATTTAAAACTATAATCCGCAAAGTTTGAGGAGAGAGACATTTCACAAATACATAGCATCCGATCATCTCAGGAAAACTATATACGTTTTTATCTCGCAGCGAAAAAGTAAAAAAAATTACTCTATCCTCAACCTAAAAACCTAATACCTTCTACAGTTGTGGTGATAAGAATTTTAAGAGTGACTGCTTCTTTAGAAACAAACAAAAAAAAATGCTACCAAAGTAGAAAAATAAGATATTAGAGTACTTGCTGCATATCCAAAAAATAGAGAAGAAATAAAAAGTATGTCCACAAAGTAAATACATCGAGTAAAGTAGACAAACAGTAAGAATATGCGAGTTTTCGAACAAAACACCTCCAAAGAGAAAATTTGTTTTTTCACGATTAAAAACATAAAAATAAAATGATAATTGGATACAGTGTTCGATATTACGATAATTAATGAAAAGACTTGGAAAAAACAGGGTAACACATAGTTTAATGATTTTGAATAAAGTTGCTTTTGTATCAGATAGAAAATTATATTTTATAAGCGAAAACGTCCGTAACATTTCTTTCGTGGGGAAAACCAAAAAAGCCGAGGTACAACGAATTTATTAGGAACGGATGGCATCGCCTTATTCATTCTTAGGGACCTGCTAATCAATTTGATCTGTAACCAAGTAAATATGGTCAACACAACTGCTATTACCTCAACCAAAAAATTCAAAACTGAATTAAAATGAACGTTTTCAGAAGTTTTTCTGAAGGTCTTTGGACGTTTAAAAAACCTTGGCGAAATTTGAAGTTAAAGAAAATGTAACACCCGTACTAAGACCAAAAAGGGGTGTACCTTTTGCGGCCTTCGATCCAATCAACGAGGAACTGGAAAGGCTTGAGAATTTAGGGGTCATTTCCAAAGTGGTCAACTCTGAATAGGCATCGCCGACTGTTTACACAGAGAAAAAGAATAACAAAATCCGTGTATGTGCCGATTTTTCAATGGGGCTTAATGATAGCTTACAAAATTATAATTTAACCATTATCAAACCCGAAAGAGATTTTCGCCACACTAAATGGTGGGAATTTTTTTTTCTATGTTGGACTTGTCGGATGCCTACCCAAAAATACTGGTAGAAGAGTTTTCAAAACTACTTACTATGAAAACTCGTAAAGGATTATTGAAATTCAACCGGCTTCCTTTCTGAGATAAAAGTTGCTTGGAGCATTTTTCAACAGACTATGGATACAACGCTCCCTGGGTTGGATTGTGCGTAAGCATATTTGGATGAGATACTGATTAAAAGTGAAATCAAACACCAACATGTAGAAGACAATAAAAGACAATAAAAAAGTATCTAAAAGGATCAAAGAATTTGGGTTCAGAATTAGAGAAATAAAATATCAGCTAGTTATATCTGGAATAAAATACCTGGGATAAGTTATTGACAAAAAGGGTCGACGTTCACATCCTGCTCGATCAAGCGAAATCAAATACATGCCTGCTCCGACCAATTTAACGAAATTGCAAGCATTTTTACAGTTATCAAACCCGGTGTACATATCAAATATGCATGAGTTAACAGCACTTTTAAAGTCCTTATGAAAGAAAGACGCTAAATGGATGTGGACAGAGAAATTCGAAAGTGCGTTTGAAAAGATCAAAAAAGCCCTAACAGCTGATTTATCACAAACTCATTTTGATCTCAAATAAAACACTTTCCTCGCTTCAGATGCAAGTGATCCGGGAATTGGAGCAATAATATTACATAAATATGACGATGGAACAACTAAGCCAATCGCGAAGGAAGCCTTAGCTATCATTTTGGCTATGAAAAAGTTTCATAAATTTCTATATGGACGAGAATTTTTCTTACAAACCAACCATCGTCCGCTATTGTCTACATATGGTTCAAAGAACGGTGTTCCAACACATGCAGGACATAGAATGCCAACCTGGGGAACCATACTACTGAATTATAATTAAAAAATGGAATTTTTACCATCAAAGAAATTGTTCCATGTTGATGGACTATCTCGCTTAATTCTGAAACTCAAGGAAACACTTGAAGATACAGTGATTGCAGCTATAAAGACTAAAAATGAAATTAAAAATATCTTTCATAATACCGTAAGTGTTCCCGATAACTCTGGAAGAAATAAGACTTAAATCGCGGAACGACGAATTTATATTAAAAATGAAGGATCAAATTACAGTCAAAGTTAAAAATAGAAAAGTAAATAAAAGTAACTCAATTTTAATATGTGGTGGTGTACTGATGTACGCTGATAGAAATGTAATTCCAATATCATGGCGAAAACGCATGTTAAAGGAATTTCACGTTGGTCATCCGGGAATTTCTAGAATGAAATCCGCGATAAGATGCTACATATTCTGACCGAAAATGGATACAGACATCCAAAATTTTGTTAAATCATGTAGAGGTTGTGCTCAGGGAACGAATTCCCCACCGATTAAATATCAACCTTGGCAGGAAATGGATATTCCGTGATCCCGTTCACATTTAGATTTCACTGGATCGTTAAAGCGAGAATATTATCAGGTGGCGGTCGACGGTTATACTAAGTGGCCTGAAATACGGAAATGCAGAAGACTAACTACTACAGTGGCAATAAATTTCTTCCATGAAATATTTGTAAGTTTTGGTGTACTTGATTCAATTATGTCAGATAACGAGACGCGGTTCACGTCAAGTAAATGAATGTTTTTTTGCAAGTCCTTACAAATACAACAGACCACAACGCCTCCTATTACCCAAGTTCAAACGGACAAGCGGAACTCTTTGTTGATACGTTGAAAAGGACTCTAAAAATTGGAGGAGGAGGAGGAATCGAATGAAAAAAGTGTCTTTAAAATTACGCCAAATCCTAACGCTAGATCTGGAATGTCGCCACCGGGACATTTTCGTTAGAAAAATCAAATCCATGTCAAATCACTTGAAAAATCAAATCCATGTCAAATCGCTAGAAAAATAAAATCCATGTCAAATCGCTAGAAAAATCAAATCCATGTTCAAGAAGATATTACCTGAACGGAAGGCATGAACAAAGATTATTCCTATGAAAACATTTTCTAACCCGAGAGAAAAAAGTATTATTCAAAATGTACCAACAGTTAAAAGTATTTTGGGAAGATGGTGTGGTAAAAAAATAATAGTCGAATAACTTACATGGTGCAGGGACAAAGCTGGGAATATAAACATAACCTGAACCAGCTAAAACGTAGACACACTGATTGGGAAAGTCCCAGGCAAGAAATACCAATGGAAGTATTATACAATACTTTCGACATACCTACACAACAAGAAATTATTGAACCACGGCGGTACAGAAAAAGGAAAATAACTATGATGGAGGTCCCCGTGGTGTAATGGTTATCGTCGTAGGAAATGGACACGGCGACACGAGTTCAAATCTTGGACGAGACTGATTGCATTCCACATAGTACTAATACCCATGGGAAAGGTATGGATCGAATTATTCTCTTTCAAGCTATGGGTAAATAGTAGGGCAGACTGATTTCTTCAGCTTTGCTGAGGCAACTAGTCTAGGAGAAGGAAAACTCTGATTCCAAACCTGTTAAACTCCTCTCAAAAATCGACCTTGTGTCATATCCTGCCCGAGCGAAGGGGTTGGGTAAATATGATAACTGTGATGGAGTTTTTTTAAGTGTAGAACCAACCCTGAAAAGGTACAGACTCCAGAGGGAGTCCGTTCAAAAGAGGAGGTGTTAGGTTGAAGAATCTGCTGATACCGACACGTATGGATCGAACACAGATCACCAGGTAACACACACAACTGTTGAAATGGAATGTACTACCTGGGTCACGTGACTAGAAATAGTGAATATATAAATAAGTCAAACAAAGGTCTGATGAAGTAGGTGGAGTAATATGGTGCGATGTTGCATCGTGAGTCAGTATTCAAAGTATTGCGTTAACATTTCATCCTCAATCTCCGGAATTGTATGAGAGTAAAGAGACTATAAAGTGTCGGCGAAAGTAACCCAATGAACATAATGAATATTATAAAAGTAGCTAAGAGAAATTGTTTCGAATATTATATATATATATCTATATATATCTATATATATATATATATTATCATCCACAAACAGACTGCTTCGTTGTATCACAACTCTTCAGTGTGGCTAGACACGTAGGACGCTTGAAGCTGGGATCAAATATACCGCTACATAATATGTCGTCTTTGTATACAAACCAATATATATATATATATATATATATATATATATATATATATATATAAGTGTGTGTGTGTGTGTGTGATTTTTTTATTCTACCCATAAGAACTCAGTACAATAGGATAAATATATAATTTTATTTTTCTTTTCGAATCAAAGCCAGTTTTGTCCATTGTAAAATTATCAAGAGATAATTTAAATTTTTCCCTTCCTTTAAAAGAACAGTATTGTTTACAATAAATTCATTGTTGCAAATAAATGATAACACTATCAATAAATTATTTGCTTCCTTCCTTAACAATACAAGAAATACAAACTGGATTGTAAGTCAATAGTTTATAACGAACTTCTTGTTTTAGCCAATTAATGTCTTGTTAATCAAATAGGTTTGTTTAGTCTGACACTTAGAACCTTTGTTGTTTACGGTATCAGAGTTTTTACGTGTCACCTATCCAAGTAGTGAATAGTGTCGTCGCTGCTTAACTTCAATAACTTGACAGGAATCAGTGATTTAAACAGAACTTTATCGTAGGACTTCAAACAGCGTTCAAAGCCTTGACATGACACGCAGCCGCAGGTACTTTGCTTCCAATGAGAATCGAACTTAATATCCACGGAAACTAAATTACAGACTATTACACCACGGTGAGCTGATTAGCTAAGCATTTTCTTCTCGTTAAGTTTTGGTCTATTTTTTAGTTATCTAATGCCGAAA
Organism: Sepioteuthis lessoniana; assembly: GCA_963585895.1. Taxonomy (NCBI): domain Eukaryota; kingdom Metazoa; phylum Mollusca; class Cephalopoda; order Myopsida; family Loliginidae; genus Sepioteuthis; species Sepioteuthis lessoniana. The sequence continues at coordinate 3,854,366 of OY757939.1, forward strand.
TTGAATTCGTCCGTAAATGTTGAGTTTTAATACTGACAATTTTTTTTTATTTCAACGTTACAGTGAAATATATGTTTTTTAAGAATCGGTATTTCTTATTTCTCAATAATGTACATTTGTTTGCCTATTTGTCTACATTGCCCATTTGTTTACATATATGTTTTCACATTTATATAATATCGATTAAGCCAAATACAAATAATTTTCACAGTTATATTGTTTTAAGGTTTAATCAGGTTTTTTTGTTTAATGGCATATTAGCCTCTGTGGGTGTTGTTGGAGCCTTACCCATCTCACCATAATGGACTCTTCTCACCGTTATTAGTACTTTGAAATTTCGCTGCCAGCCGAACAATAACGGAGTTATCCGAAACAGTACGAGACTTATTACCTTTTTTATGTAACTCTATCTTTCTTGTGCAATATAATCTGTTTACCTAATATCCGTTTCTGCGTTTTCATTAGTGACCCTTTCCGGGGCCACAATAGTGGGTTATTTAATGCTAAAGTCATGCTTGTAAAAGCACAGTAGTGGTAATATTTAACCAAAGCTTGGGATGATAAGAAAGTTCATATTTTTCCCAAATGAATTAGTCTGAAAGTGAAAGTGCAACTACGAATGGAGTTTGAACTCAGTGGGTGTTGTGGGAGAGTTACCCATCTCACCATAATGGACTCTTCTCACCTTTATTAGTATTGTGAAATTTCGCTGCCAGCCGAACAATACCGGAGTTATCCGAAACAGAACAAGACTAATTACCTTGTGCAATAAATCTGTTTACCTAACATCCGTGTCTGCGTTTTCATTAGTAACCCTTTCCGGGGCCACAACAGTGGGTTATATAATGCTAAAGTCATCCTTGTAAAAGCACTGCAGCGGTAATATGAAACCAAAGCTTGGGATGATAAGAAAGTTCATATTTTTCCCAAATAAATTAGTCTGAGAAGTGAATGTACTACTGCAAATGGAGTTTGAACTCGCTTACCATGATGTCACAGTCTAGCACGTTAACCACCGCATGACATATGGTTTTTGGTATTCCTAATTGTAATCATTAGTGCGCCAATAGTTTCAAGTAACGATTCCTATTTGATATGAATTTATTTACACACAGCTCTGTCGTATCCAGAAAATTGAAAGTGAACTCGATTCTCCTTGTATGTTTCATACTTCTGCCCTTTGGCTAAGTTTTGAAAATAGTGCTTGTGGAACATAGCAAAGTAAAATTTTACCCCTTGAAAATTAAAATCATGCAGAGAGGCTATTAATTTTGCAAAAATGTACAATTACATATAATTTAAATACAATAAAATCATCATCATCATCATCATCATATCGTGCTGGCAGCACGGATATCCCTGACCCTCTCTCGCCACTCCTCCCTATCGTTCATCGCCCTAGGTAGGTCTTCAGGACAACATCCCGTATCCTCACATAGCTGCTGAATGTATGTTCGTGCTGGTCGTCCTGCTTTTGCGTGGCCATGTGTGGGGATCCATAAGAGTACATCTCTTATGAGTTCATCTCTGCTTCTCCAGCAGTGTCCTGCATGTCTGGTTCGTCTAACTTGAATAGTTTTCGTGATAGGGGGCAGGTGGCCGTACAGTTGGTGTCTTGTGGGGTGTTGCTGCCAGGACTTGTTCAGGATTGCACGCAGCATTCTTGTGTCATTGCCATCTAGCTTCTTCTCCAGCCGTTTTGTTAGCGTCCATGTAGTGCATCCATAAAGCAGTATCGATGTGACCGCTGCCTGGAAGAAACTGCGTTTCATTTTATCGGTTAGGTCTGATTTCCATATAATCGATAGCCTATTGATAGCTGTCCATGCTTTCGTTAACCTCGTTTCGATGTCCTTTTCGGTTGATTCGACGCTGCTTCCTAGGTACGTGAATTTGTCTACTAGTTTAAGAGGGGTTCCTTCTAGAGTGGAGATGTCCCCCGTTTGGTTATAGCACATATATTCCGTTTTGTGTGCATTAACATAGAGGCCTATGCTTGCTGCTACTCGTTCCAAACTATGCAGAAGTGTTTCGGCTTGGTCAGGTGTATTTGCCAGTATCGCTATGTCATCGGCGTAGTCGGCGTCGGTGATTGTTGTTGCGGGGTACCTTCTGCTTCTTTTCTTCGTCAGTTCGAAGCCATTCTCTTTGATTTTGTCAATCGATGTTCTAAGTACGTAGTCTAGACAAATGATAAAGAGGTACGGGGCCAGCGTGTCCCCTTGTAGTACTCAGCGTTTGAATCACTGCATAATATTGAGACTGTATACGTGCAAGAACATAAATACTGCCATAGTGAACTAGAAATAAAATATCACGATACTATTTAAGGATGGACATTTTCCCCTACACAGAGAATACTCTATCAATGCCATCATAGGAGGATTTGGAATGCTTCTTAGTGCTCGTGCCTTAAAATCACTTAATACTATAAAGAAATATAACCGACAATGATGTAATGGCAATCCCGGCACAACAATCATCTATTTGTACAGTATCACCCTTGCGAATGATGAAATGAACATCATCTCCTTCTGCAACGAGACATCTTTCCTTGTTCGACACATTCCCTAAGCATTCAAAAATCATCGGTGCGGCTACAGAATACACCGACTGCATCTCTGCAGAGGGGTAAGATTCACCCAACGAGTGTCCTGCTATAACACTAAACAATCTGATGGTGAGACTCCAGTAATGCTGGAGCTTTGGGGAATGAGGAGTATCCCTTAATTGCCATCACTCCCAGATCCACTCTGGTCCGGATTGGTAGCATCTGATAAGGTCCTATCTATGGGTCAACTAGAACTAACCTGCATACTTATTTTAAACTGAATTGTTTGAAATAGAACTGTTAAACTGTGTACTTATGTTAAACTGAATTGTTTGAAAAAGAACCGTTATTATGTATAATTTGGCATTAAATAACCCTCAATAGTTGATATGCCATAAAACCAAACCAAACCAAAATTAATCATCGGAGGAAACACGAATGTTTAAACAAGCAAAGACGAATATAACTAATTCTACTTGCTTAACTTATCAAACGGAAATAGGGAGCATCGAGTAAACCTTTCATTCAACAACAGCAAGCATGCCTTAATACAAACTTCTAAAAAGAGGGAGGGAAAACTATGGACTCACAACGTCCCAAATATCTATAAAGCACAACTAGATTATATATTCCTTAAGAAGAATTGGATAAATAGCTCTCTGAATTGAGAGGCATACTTCTCTCTCGAATGAATATCTTCTGAGCACAGAATGGTCTCGGCAAATATACAGGTGAGTCTACGCAGAAATAAGAAACACACCGCAAAAATAATTAATAGTTCCCTACATTGTATAAAAGTAATTTTTTTCATTGGAAATTCGTTAAAATGATATTGAGAAGTTAAGCTTTCGACATTAACAGGATCACTGCTGTTCTGTTAAATTAGTAAAACGAATGTTCACATAATTTCAGAACGTAAATACAACCGGTTTGGTCGGTTGGTTGGTTTTATAACGTGAAACCCTGTTAGGTTATTTAATTCCGAAATCATTCTTTTTCTTTTTTGCAAACAATTTTTGGTTGGTCGGTTGGTTGGTTGGTTTTAGGGCATGTCAACACTTGGATTATATATGTAACTTGATATGGTAGGTCCAAGTTAAAAAGAAAACCAGAGGCTAATTTCTGGGGAAGGAGAGAGAGAGAAGAAAAAATAATGAAAAGAAAAAAAGCAGATAAAGAGTCTACGGAGAGTCAGTCTAAAGTACTGGTTGTAGGTCAGCCAGTCACAGGTGAATGACAACGGTAATTAAAAATAGCTAGAAAAAACGGAGGTCTCAAATCTTCTGCGCAGGTTTGGAAGCTTCTAAAATGGATTTGATCTTCCGTCTGACATCAGGCGGAAGTAAAATGGACAACTCGTGTTTGAAAATAAGTTAGCAGCCGGACACCAAGAGGTAAGGACGAATGTTTGAAGACCAGCAACTAAAATGTAAAGAGAGACGAAAATTACAGCCCCTATTTTGAGGTAGGCTCCGTAAAGGGGTCTCACAGCAGACGCGAACCTGTGAAGACGAGACCAGCTAACAAGGATGCTTTAACTACGACGGAAAATCGGGAAGAAAATTCAAGATCTGTGACTGATCTTTCTTTCTATTCAGGACATGAACGTGGGAGACTTAGTTTTTTAGTTTCTTACTTTTTACGACTTAAAAAGTGTAGTAGCGAATAAACCTCTGTGTTCATCAACTTTTCCTACGGTGAGGTTACAACAGAGTTTGACAACAACTTAAGACGAAGTGATACACACATTAACACGTTCGGACACGTAATGATAGAACAGTACATTTGGTGTGTAATGGTACAACGTTCTATTTGCTTCAGGAAATTTACAACCTTTTATTTACTACAGTATATTATACGTTTAATGCTGAAATCATGCTTTTTCTATTTTCTCTTTTGCAAACTATTATCGGCTGGTTGGTTGATTGTTTATATGGCATTTTAATACTTGTTGGGGGTGATTGTAATAAATCACTGACTCTGTACTCCCCAGATCTCCAGGAATAAAGTCGCCATCACCAAGGTAATTTAGTATCATACATTGAATACAATATTTTAGTGAGAGAGTTTATCCTTTTGTATTCTGTATCCAAGCCGAGAGTGCCGAGAATATCTCAGAGTTTCCTGACCAAAACCTCGCGAAGAACGCCACAAATATGAAAGTAATAGTAGAGATAGTCTAAGGAATAATAGTAATAATTTATCTCCAAACTTCGAACAATAACCATTTTGTGCCGTTCTCAAATCAAATAAAATGGAGACTGTTTCCTTTTGTGTTTTCTACTTTTTATTTCCTTCTGAATTCTTCGTTACTAGCAACGTCTGAAACTTCTTTAAGAACATTGAAAAAGTTTTCTCTTTCCTCTTCCTCCATTTGAAAACGTCGCAGAAGCAATTTCACAGTGAATGAAACGAAACTAGTCCAACCAATTTGAATGCACAAGTCCGTAAATTGTTTAAATCAAGCAATATAAAATGGTTTCCAATTGACGAGTTGGTTCACACGAGACAATGTTATTTTCTGTCTGAACTTAGTCAAGGAATATTATCATTATGCAGATTATAAAATGATCTATTTAAACAAGACTCCTCGTTTTGGTTGTTATTATCACAGGTGTTTTGCTGGTTGAATCATTTAACCTTCTTCAAGTGTTTGCTGTATTTCGTGATATTCTTTGAATTTCAAACAAAGCCCTATATTCAATTCACGAGGACGGACCGTAACATATCTTCAGTTAGTGAATTGAATGGAAGCGCAGCTAGTATAACGGTTATCGTTTGAGAAATGAACTCGTCCGTCCGAGTTCGAATGAAACGATTTTATTTCGAGCCATCTTCCCTAAATAAGGCATGGATGAACGTAAAGTGCCAGAGTGCAGCCTCAAAGTAAGTGGGTTCGAACTCCACTTGGGTTGTTACGTTTACTTTCAGACTAATACAATTCGGAAAGGCATGAACACACATAGCACCTCCTCCCAGCTATTGACAACTGTTCTTCTCTAAGCAGGGTTATGGTATTAAATAAAGTAAAAGTAAAGTTGGCGACCGTAGTCGAGGGCGACTAGAAGGCTCCCTTTTCAGTAGCTACTACACCGAGGTGTAGGGGAGGGCGCTACTCCTTTCCCTGGATTGTCCCACTTTACTCTTGATACGTACCTTATACTGCTGAGTGCTAAGCAAGGCCGTATCAAGTACCATTTTTAAAGTCTTTGGTATGACTCGACCTGGGATTGAACCCAGGTCTTCCGGATCATTGGCGAACACTCTACTCATTGGCCAATGAGACGGTCATTAAATAACCCGAGAAAGTTTACAAAGAAACCAAGAAATACATATATCATTCTTTTCTCCCTACCGAACTAATGGCTGAAATAGAAGACACACTGGACTTTTAAGCTTTGTTAATACAACCGGTCTTAGAGAATTGAGAATTATGAATAAAAAAACCTGAGAAGTGTTTTTTGGGACGGCAGTCTAATATTATTAGTTTATCCATTTAGTGTGTGTGTGTGGGGGGGGGGTTCAACACAAACCCTCACTATAATAAGAAGCCACCTATGTTTGTAGTTAAATGTTTCATATTTCAAAATAAACTTTTGGACCCGCATTAGTTGAAGTTGACCCCGCAGTCGTCGAGATCATATCATGTATACTTATATATCTTAAAATATACTTACTTAAAAATCAAAGCAAGTCGATTTCGAATCACATCCTATTCATCGAATGTAAATGTACCTTGGTAAAAATAATGGAATTAGCACACTGTGTTTTTCATTTAGCTGTTATAGGACTTTATACTCCAATAAATTATTTTGGGTGGTATGCTACTTGTTCCCACAAAGATGGCGGACGCTCAATATTCAGTCTCGGGAAACCATTGGCCAGGAGGACCACGTGATATGCTTACAACTACGTCGGCGCGCGTAAATTCAAGTCCTGCGTCTTTGAGCCACTTACAAGACGCGTATTTTCTATAAATACGTCGTCTTCAAGCACCCTCTTTCTCTTTGACCAATTTTCTTCGCAGCGGCAACACTCTCTTTGACCAAATTTCTCCGCAGCAGCAAACACCATGAATGGGCCTCGCAGACATTCATATACAAGGACTATGAGACGCTTTCCCGTCTCTGAGAAACTACCTGTTTCTAACCATAGAAAAAGGACATTTTCAACTTGAAATTCTTTTTGTAGCTTAGTTGTGTTACACACACACACACACACACACACACACACGAGCTCACACATATACACACACTATTATTATGTTAGTGGAGTTAGTAATATTTTTTATGTATCAAAAAAGTTTTATTGTTATAGTATATAAATTTGTTTTTGTTCGTCGCCTTGTTTTAAATGTTCATTTTGTCCACGTTGTTGCATATTCTTTACTCCTTCATTTATTCATATCTTTTACTCATTTGTTGCATATCTTCACTCATTTATTTCACTGGCCTTATTCATTCATTTGTTTTATCCATGTGCTTATTCTACCTTAATTCTAAACTTCAACATTAAGCTTGTGGAGAAGCCTGACTACTAAACCCTTATTTTCAATATACATAAACTTAACGTAAAATTGTCGGGGTCCATGAATAGTAATAAACACAAACAGTCACACATCCTACACTGTGAATAAACTAATTACAGATAAGATGCAGAACATTTTTATAAGATAGCTGAATATTCTGGTTTAGAAAAATATTGCTTAAACAGACTAGATCAAAATCATCGTATTTTTTTTTTCAAAACCACAAAGAGGAAAATATTATGAAAGAAACCAAAGTTGAGGAAAAATCATGAAATAATCGTGTGATTTGCATTCCTAAAACAAACACAATTTCAGACTCTTGGATATTTTGCACAAAATATTCTTAATGTAAATATACAAATATAAACAGACTGGGTGTTCAGAGGATGATTTTATTCATAGTTGAATTAGTTGTCTTTAACGTTTTAATATTAGGCCATTTTAATATTAAAGCAAAAAGGCGATGTTAATAACTGATGTTGTATGATTTGCATTATATTCATTTTTAAAAGGGGACGAAACCATGAGGAAACACATAGTAGTCCTTTACCGTTATTAGCATTCTCTTTCAAATCTATGAGATGTAATCAGTGTTCTAAATAAATTATTTGATATATATATATATATATATATATATATATATATATATATATATATAGGGGTTGAGCACTCTGGCGAAGGAATTGTTGGCCGCTGCTAGCGTAATGCAAAACCCTTCGAAAGAATTGAGCACTCTGGTAGCCGATAGGGTATAAAAAATGTAAACAAACGGCTGTTGCTGCTGTTGCTAAATAAATACCTTAAAAATTCCCTTAGCCAACGTGGTCTGCTTGTTGGCCGAGCGGTCTGAGACTTAGTCTAACGTAAAGATGGACGGGTTTCGATCCCGGCATCGAGCGTCCTGCGTGTGTAGCCACACTGAAGAGTTCTGATAGAACGAAACAGTCTGTCTGTGGATATATATATATATAATAATTTATTTAGAACACTGATATATATATAAATTAGATATGGGATCTCGTAACTTTTTAGTACTAATTTGACTAAATAAGGAGATTAGAAGAAAAATGGTCCTTAATTTAATTGACGAATAATTAGAAATAATGCTAAATTCAAGAATCTTTCTGTGTTTTTTCTTTTTTATATGAATATGTTAGGATCATTAAAATTACAATTGTGATTTGTTTCTAAATTATATTTGACTAACGTATTTTTTTCTTTGCCGATTTTTATGTCAATTTCATGTTCGTAAATTTGTTTTTTGAATTATTGTTAAGTTTCTCCCACATATTTTTATTACGTCATAAACACTGGATTAACGCCTGCATCAGATTTGGTAAGAGTTTTGTTCTTATTGATTGTATTCTTGTTTTTGAAGAGTTTGTAACTATTTTGATTTCAAGATTGCACGACTTTTTTTTCGATGTTTGCGGCAGAATTATTTGATGAGATAAAATAAATAAATAATAGATTATTATTGGAAAAGTTATCAGAAAATTTTGAAAAAAAACTTATCTGTGTAAAATTTAAAAGCTTTCACTTTAGCACGTCGTATTAAAAATCTAATATATTGAAGTTTTGCCAAGCAGTTTTCTATTTAGTAAAAGTTCACTTTAAAAATTTGGCGGTGTAAATCCTAAGAGGTCAAATGTAAAAGGCTTTGATTATTCCACTTTTTATTCAGGTTTTATGATGTGAGTAAAATTATATATGGTCATTCTATCTGCGCGTTTATGAAGAATTTTATATCCTAATTTGTTGGTTTGGTTTCTTTGTTTAATGGCATATCAACCTTTATAGGTTATTTAACGCCAAAGCTATTCTCCGAGAAACACAGCCGTGGTACTATATTACCCATAGATGGGAGGATAAGGGGGTTCATACCTTTCCCAAGGGTATTTGCCCGAAAGTGAACTTAATAGCGCGACTGGAGAACGAACTCGCTTACTACGATTCCGCAGTCCATCACTTTAACCATTACACCACGAGGTCTCCTCCCCTAATTTGTTGCTATTATTAGTAATATATTAAAAAACTAAGATACTGTGATTTTCGAGTTTGTAAACAAAATCTATGGTCAGTTTAAATTTGTTTACTTCATCAGTACTTTTTTTAAGTCATTATTTCGCCTATATATAAGTAATATTTTATCTATATGTATGGGAGACCTGGGTTCAATCCCAGGTCGAGACATACCAATGACTCAAAAAATGGTACTTGATGCCTCCTTGCTTAACACTCAGCATTATAAGGTACGGATCAAGGGTAAACTGGAGCAATCCAGGGAAAGGAGTAGCGCCCTTCCCTACACCTAGGTGTAGTAGCTATTGAAAAGGGAGCCTTCGGGTCACCCTCGACAATGGTCGCTAACTTTACTTACTTTATCTATATTACAAAAATGGTTAGAATATTTGGGTAATATAAATTTAAAGGGAGCAGGTTCGAGAAATTCTAAAAATCGGAATGCTAGATCCCCACTTGGACCCCACCCATGAGAAAACCAAATTTCAGTTTATAAAAATATACAATATTTTTTAACCAAACTGTTTAGTGTAAAAGTTAATCATTATGTTAACGGGTAAAAAGTAATATCTTGTTTTTAGGCGATTTTCTGATGCATTTATTAAAAGGAATATTGGTGTATAAAGATTTAATGTCGATACTGGAGAGAGATTTGTTTTCCCTGTTTCTATAATTTTTATTCTGTAGAGTAAATCACCAGAGTTCTTGAAAGAATTGCTAATCGTTCAAAAAGAGTAATTATCAGTTTGGGTAAAGATGTTGCGATATTAGAGTGGATGGGGCATTTCCAATCCGAGAAAAATAATTGGTCGTTAAGGAATTGTAGATTCGTAAAGTTAAGGAAATCCATGAATTTTACGAATTATTGATGATAATCTATTAATGAAGAATAGAAATTATCTTCTTTTCTTATTTATTTTTTATGAATCATTGACAAAATATTTTTTACTTATAATTTATTGTAAAATTTGTTCGAATGTGTTTTTATCATTTAATAATCTCTTATTTTATTACGGTAATGTCTATTATGAAAACATCTTCACTTTTATAAGAAAATGGGATAATTATGTTGTTATTCCTGGATAATTCTCTAAATGCAGACACATATCTTATTATGTTGTTATTATGTTGTTATTCCTGGATAATTCTCTAAATGCAGACACATATCTTATTATGTTGTTATTATGTTGTTATTCCTGGATAATTCTCTAAATGCAGACACATATCTTATTATGTTGTTATTATGTTGTTATTCCTGGATAATTCTCTAAATGCAGACACATATCTTCTTGGTAAAGATTAATTTTAATATTAGTGGTTACAACAGTTAGTCCTTGAACAAATATACGAGGGGCATACGATAAGTTTCCAGACTTTTTTCGTATGGGCACTTTTATTGATAGTAAACACATTAAACTCTAGTCCCCTTCGAAGTATTCTCCTCCGGCTGCAATACACTTGTTGTACCGTTCCAACAACTTCTTGAAGGCCCCATGGAAGTCCTCTTGTGTGAGCATGTCAATGACCTTCGTCACAGCCTCTTTCATCTCCTCAATTGTCTCATAACGGCAGCCTCTGACCTTGGGGAATAACCAAAAGTCACAGGGAGCAAGTTCTGGACTATAGAGAAGCCGAGGAACTGTCTTGATGCCCATCTTGGTCAAATGGTCTTTGACCAGGATGGAGTTGTGGATTGGTGCATTGCCCTGGTGAAAATGCCACTGACCTGATTTGAAGACTGCTGGCCTCTTCACTAGGAATCTCTTCCTGAACTCCCTTAAAACCTCAACATAGTAACCCTAAGCCTAACCCTTTGGCCAATCAACTCTGGTGTATTGACTTCCTTACTCCTCGCACACCTTTCGTCATCCCTCACAGACTCCTTGCCTTCCTTGAATCTCTTATGTCGCTCAAAAACCGATGCTCGATTCATGCAAGATGCTCCAAAAACAGTCTGAATCATTCCATACGTTTCTGTGACATTTTTTTCCAAGTTTCAAACAGAATTCTATTGCATATCGTTCTTCTAAAGTGTCCTCACGTCCAGATTGTATTTTTGAAAGTCACCAGCTGTGACAATCAGGGTGTATTCCCATTGCTGCTGTAGCTGTTGATTTGAAGCTGATATTATAAAAATTGGTCAGTTATCTCATAAGGTGTCTAGCAATAACACACTGAATTTTCAAGGGTCTATGACAATTTTAAATGCCCATACGAAAAAAGTCTGTAAACTTATTGAATGCATCCCGTACATGTACCCATGCATCTATATTCACAACACACACACACACACACATGTATGTTTATATCTGTGTGTGTATGCGAATCCAAGCTATCGCTAAAATAGTTAAGTCGATTTGGCACTTATAGATTTAGTGGGCGACGAGTCTAGTAGGAGGAAAAACTATGAATTCAAAACATGAGGCCTGTTTTTCAGAAAATCTGTGGCACATTGGTGCACCATTCTTTTTTATCAAAGAAGTGTGGTGGCTCGAGCTACTCAATCTTTTACCGCCACAAAGAAATTAACAGTCATCTACGCAGTTAATTTCCAACAATTCATATTTTCAACTGAATTATTAGGCCCTCATACCTTGAAATCTACGGGAGTGTCGATTATCTATCAATCTATCAGAATATATATATATATATATATATAGTCATCCAAAGACAGACTGTTTCGTTCTATCAGAACTCTTCAGTGTGGCTAGACACGCAGGACGCTCGAAGCCAGGATCGAAACCCGTCCAACTTTTACATTAGACTGTGTTTCACACCACTCGACCACCAAGCGGACCACGTTGGCTAAGGGAATGTTTTTAAGGTATTTTTATTTTTAGAAACAGCAGCAGCAGCCTTTATTTACATTTTTTATACCCTATCGGCTACCAGAGTGCTCAATTCTTTCGAAGAGCTTTGCATTACGCAAGCGGCGGTCGGAAATTCCTTCGCCAGAGAGCTCAACCCCGATGAGGGAGCATATATATATATATATATAGAGAGAGAGAGAGAGAAAGATAGAGATAGTGAGTGAGAGATAGATAGATAGATAGATAGAGAGAGAGAGAGAGAGAGAGAGAGATTAACATAGTGCTCATAAAAATACGAGACCATTTTTTTACACTTTTAGGTGAGAACACAGAATCTAAACGCTTTGCTGAGGATCAAGGTGGCACTCCCTGGTTCTATTCTTGGCATCAAAGTGTAGCATCTTCGTATTAAAAGATAAGTGTTGCCCTATATATACGTGTGTGTGTGTGTGTGTGTGTGTGTGTATGAGTGTGTGTGTGTGTGTACGTGTGCGTTCGTGTTTTTGTGTGTCTATGTTTTTACGCGTGTCTGTGTGTTTACATGTGTGTGTATAAGAGTGAATCGATATACATTGTGAGATAACCGGAAAGAGAGAGAGTGAGAGAGAGATACAGAGAGAGAGAGAGAAGAAGAAGAAGAAGAAGAAGAAGAAGAAGAAGAAGAAGAAGAAGAAGTGAGAGAGGAAGAAAAGACACAGGTCTTGATAGCTTTCAAAAAGTGATTGGTAAGCGTTTGTGTTGTTCTGGACAATAGGAAGGCGAAGCAATAATTCGATTTTTCTAATATTCGGCAAAACCGTGTCGTCGATTATGGCCCAAAGAATATATTGGTAATAAATTGATTACAGATGAACACAAATTTCATTGTCCTATTCATGTACAGAGTTGTGTAAAAATATATCTTGATTCTAAAGATTGATTTGGATAAACAAATCTCAATTCTTATGTATATGTATATCTACTTACACGCATCCATGCATCTATAAAAAGAGACAAATGTTGAAATTATAAATATTTGCAAATTATGGCTCAGTTCAAAATAGGAAACGCACCAGTCTATCTTGAAAATCGTAATGCGAAACAACTTTGTTTTGGAGTTAAGACCACTATCATTGGAACTATATACATGTATTAAGCTCCGAACTATATATATATATATATATATATAGTTTGAGTGAGTGTCAGGGAAGATGCGGCAAATAGGTCTCGCCAATGGTCCCCCAAAGAAACTGTTAGAGACACAATGATGCTCTATGAAACACCAAAGTAAAAGTTCACTCACTGGATAGAGACACACTTCTTTGACATTGTTGCTGGTGTTCTGCACGGTGATACATTAGCCTCATATCTGTTCATGATCTGTCTAGACTATGTACTTCGAAAGTCGACAGATCTAATTAAAGAAAATAGTTTTACTCTTGAAAGGCAAGAAACAGACGATCTCCCGCAGAAACTATTATGAACGTTTACTACGCAAATACACTTACCAGGCGGAATCCCAGCTGAATAGTCTGGAGCAGGCAGCAGGTGGCATTGGCCACCATGTGAATGCAGACAAAACGGAGTACATGTGTTTTAATCAAAAAGGAGACATCTCCACACTAATTGGTGGCTCTCTGAAGTTAGTAGACAAGTTCACCTACTTTGGAAGCAGTATCTCATCTAGTGAAAATGACATCAGTCTGCGACTAGCGAAGGCATGGGCTGCAATTGATAGGTTATTGATCATATGGAAGTTAAAACTGTCCGACAAAATAAAACTCAATTTTTTCCAAGTAGCGGTCGGGCTAAGTCTACAATATGGATGCATCACATGGACGCTGACTAAGTGTATCGTGAAAAAGCTAGATGGGGATTGCACAAGGAACTATATTGAACAAATCCGAGAAGGAACATCCCACACAGCAGTAGTTGTACGGCCACCTACTTCCTATCTCTAAGGCCATCCAAATAAGACGGACAAGACATGCAGGACACTGCTGGAGAAGTAAGAACAAACTCATAAGCGACGTTTTCTCATGGATCTCTAAATACGGACGCGCAAGTTTTGGATGACCCACAAGAACTTATTTATAACAGTTCTATTCGGACACTGGGTCTTGTCTAAACGACCTGCTGGAAGCGATAGATGATAGAGAATGGTAAGTTAGAGTGTAAGAGAAATCACTGCTAGCAATGGGACATGAGGATATATATATATATATATATATATATATATATATATATATATATATATATATATATTTCTCCTTACTTAAGCAAACACATTTTAAACAGCTACAATATATTCCATCCTTAGTTAATATTTTCCGTATATCTCATAATTTCCATGCTTTTTATTCTTCTTTTGTTCTTTCTTTCTTTCTTTTCTTCCTTCTGTCTCGTAATCTTTCTCGTTAAACAACGTACATAATTCTATACAATATTCCTAATAAGTCAAATGACGTAATTTAAACACCAAACGCTGATTTGCCAGTTAAACAGCTAATTTTTTCTCACTATACATATTTTCCCCTAGGTTTTTGTATTTCACATTTCTAATCATCCATCGTTAACTTAAAAGTATTAATATCACCCCTCATGGTCCTGATGATGGTTCAGTAGAACCGAAACGCTATAGTGTTGACCCGTTAATAAATCATTCCTTCCTCTTGGATTGTTGCTATCAGTTTTTCTACATATTGTCGGATTACAATCCTTTATTTACTCTTCATATATATATAAGATTTGTTCAGAAAGTTCTGAGTCTTATCAAGAAAGACGAGCATAGCTAAACATTTTTGTTGTGACCCGTTTTTATAAAACCAGAAAAACTAATTCAGATTTTTTTTCTTTCATTGGAATTGATAGTGCTTTGCTAAAAGAAAATTGTTTAACCATGCTTTTCTTCCTGGATGAGACTTAGAACTTTCTGAACTACTCTGGTGAACGAACAAATTGTTTTTAAAACGTTATTTTTTTAAATCAAGAAAGCGCTGAAATACCGACTTGTAGAGCAGACGCCTCCTTGTATAGAGCACAAAGGTATATCAAAGATAAAGTAATTGTTTGTTGTTTTTTTTTTACACTGAGATTAGGTTTTCTATTGCGACGAAATTTTATACCAATGAACACTGTTACAATTGATCTTTCGAGGTACAATTTCACGCATTGCTTTTCCACAAAAAAAAAAAAGATTTACTGTTAAACAAACACACTAAATTACTATGCTAATGTTTTCATTAATCCAAATGTTTACTTTCAAAATTAGAACCTGATTAGATATTCAGCCAATAATTATTCATCTTCTCCTTGTCGTTTTGAGGTCGTTTATACATTGATTTGCATAGATGGTTTGTATCTAACTGACCAAATTAGTAATAAATCCCAACTTTTTGATAACTATTTTCTTTTTTTTTATTGTGCTAAGATTTGTCTTCTTGCTGAATCTTTTAGATAATACCATCAATGCTACCATAATTGACTCATTCACATTTAATGCATTATCTCCTATTCGATATGCTGAGACCAAATTATCACTATTTTTATTTTGTAATATCATCAGTTTTTTTCTTTTCTTTTTAAAAGTTTCTCATAGCACTTTTTCTCTTCAGTATTATGGAGAGATTTACGAAAATCGTTTTGGAGAATTCTATCAATTCTCTCATTTTTTTGTTCAACTGCAATAATGCAATGCAGTTAGTAAGTACTGGTAAGTAAATCCTTCGACAAACTTATGACTAATTTTTTAGTATTTTACTTTGAAATATAAGAAGTATTTTTTCTCCGTTTTCTCTTTCCTCCTTCCGGTCAAATACCGAGCAACAATTCTTTGAATTGTGCATGGAATATTTATTCATTCTTCTAGCGTGTTTCATTTGACGATTATATCATTCCAAGTACAGGAAAGTTTTAGTAATTTAGTCATCATGAGGACATGCATTTTAGGTTTTATTCTTCTCCCATATATATATATATATATATATATGTATATATACATATGTGTGTGTGTGTGTGTGTGTGTGTGTGTGTAGGCGGGTGGGTCTGTGTGTGTACTTTTTTCCAAAATGTCTATGAAATTGATTGAGAGAAATGGTTTTCTTTAAAAGGAAAACAAAAAAGAATAAACTTATTTGAATATTTATTAATTTTGAACCACCAAGTGTAAATCGAAATTATTGATCTGATAGCTTTTCTCAGTCATGATCTAATCTCTCCCATTTTTCACTTTCTTTTGTTTATTCTTCTTTCTCTATCGTCTCTCTCTCTCTCTATCTATCAATCTATCTATCTATGTCCACACACACACACACACACACACACACACACACACATATATATATATATATATGTATGTAAAGAGAGAGAGGCTAGCAATTGTCAATTTACTTTCTATGCGATCATCAGAGTATATGTTTCTAACTTGCTTCGATCATTGAATAGGGAAGAAATAGACGGTCACAAAATTTTGTTACTCTCCGTCGACGATATTCAAACTAACATCTATTTGCCCTACCATGGATTTTCCGGTGCATTTTTCTAGATATGACAGACTATAATATATATATATATATATATATAGAGAGAGAGAGAGAGAGAGAGATAGTACCATGGGAATGAAAATTCTTTTAAAAATAAATAGTAAAAATAGCTGAAAAGTGACGAGGGATTTGGACCATCTAATGACATCAATTTAATATGAGCAACTTTTGATTACTCTTTACAGTTGCTACTCAAAATTTCTCACCGAGAAGCAATTGTAAAAAAAAAACTTACAATAAAATAATATATATATACATATACACGGAGAGAGAGAGAGAGAGAGAGAGAGAGAGAGAGAGAGAGAGAGAGTGAGAGAGAGAGAGAGACTGAGAGAGAGAGAGTGAGAGAGAGAGAGAGTGAGAGAGAGAGAGAGAGAGAGAGATTCTTTGGTGCGTGCAAAATCTAAAAAACGGCCCTAAAAAGCGTATGCATTATAAATCTTAAAATAATTTTAAGTATTTTAAGATGCATACACTTTTTAAAGCCATATATATATATATATATATATATATATATATATATATGTGTGTGTGTGTGTGTGTGTGTGTGTGTGTGTGTGTGTGTGTCTTAGTGTGTATGTATGCATGTGCCTATGTATGAGTTATTTTTTAAAAGTGAAGATTAAAGACAGAGTTGAAAAACAATTTTCAAAATTAAAAAAAAGTGGAATAAAGTTTTGCACATTCTTAGTATAAGAATATATATATATATATATATATATATATATATATATATATATATATGGGAAGTTGAGGTGTGCTCTACATTCAATTCCAGAACAATGGCCAATGAAGTAAGTAGTATTATTGATCCAATTAAAAAAAAATTGTAAAGTGTTCTTTAAAATCGAATATTGATTAATCAATATCGGCTTTGTCGTTCTTGATTTTATTATAGAAACCCAAACATCAATTCAAAAGCAAAAAGAACTAAAATCCCAGGAAAAGGAAAAAAGAAAAAAAGAAAAAAAAAGAAAATTAATAGAATTTATTAAGTAAATCGGAAAATAAAATCTGGCACATTTCCTCATCTGTAGAATCTAAATCCTTGTAAAACGAAAATCACCGTTGTAGTTTTTTGATATGTAGAACCTTTATAATTGAAAACTTTCGGATAATTGAAGCTCTTCTTTGTGCCTTTCATATACTTAATACAGTATTTCGGACAATCGATTCTATGGACTTTTTAAGATGCACTGTCCGCAAGGAAAGCGAGAATTGAAATTTACGCATAGTATCCATCAAAAATATTTGAACAAAGTTTAGGGATGATTAGAATTAATAAACTAATAAATGCATAAATAAGAAAATAAAATAAATTGATATTATTGGTCTAAATACTTAAATGATTAAAAATGGTTCATGGTGAATATTCCAACGATTATTACAATTCAAATTTCCTAGAAATGATGTATTGTGGGATTCTATGAATATAAGCTCCAATCAAATACTTCTAGATACTCTGACGATTAATTCGAACACGTACTGTGACCAGATAAATCAAGTGAAGCGAGCAATAAACCCATGACAAACCGACACAACATGTTTATTTGCTGATCGGCAAAAGTTCTTTAAATATGACAGTTAACTTCCGACTTATCTTATTCCGATTATTATTTATTCCAATTATTGTAGAATTCTCCGCATGAAGAAAATTACAGAAAGACTGCAAAAGACAGCTTTGACAGTTTTATACTGAAAGAAATTCCTGGAAGAATCGAAATATGAAGTTATCCTAAAGATGACTGAATGCAGTGGAAAAAACAAATTGGAAAACTAAAAGGAAAAATGTTATCCAATAAAGTTAATCGCGAAAGAATATGAATTTTCTATCATGAAAATGGGCAGATATTATAGGTATAAATAGACAAACAGGCTGAAATATATATATATATATATATATATATATATATATATATATATATATATATATATATATATATATATTGCATCATTTTAGCTGATGCCACCACGTTGGTGACCAATTTTTTGTTGCACATCCAGTTTAGCTAGTTTCAACCTCTAGAGAATAAAACCACTTGCTCGTATTTGTGAATCAGTCCTCCCGTAGGTTTGGTTGCTTGGTTCCTAAGTATATTGGTTGGGCTACACAGTACGTACAGCATGCTACCATAGGTACCAAACAGCTATTGCCACTGCTTCATCTAGAAGAGGCACAAAAATACGATTTGCGCTCCCCAACACACACACACACACACACACACACACACACACACACATATATATATATATATATATATATATATAGTATACTTAGCAAGCAAGCCATTATCTGAACATGTTCGATTAAAGACCATGGATTAATTTCTTTTCAAAAATCTTCAAGTGAAGACGTTCGAGTCTTCTTGTTATTTTTTTTTTTTATGTTTGGTTCAAGATGGTGAAGAAAGTACTCCAAGCTCTTTCGACCATTTCGCTGGTCATCCTCAGGACTTGTGGTAGGTTTTTGTTGCTGTTAATTAATGCAAAGTTCTTCTAACGAATTGAACAATGTAAACAAACGAAAGCTAATACATATGTGTTATAATTCCTAAGCTGACGTATGTCACCTAAATGGCTGAGCTGTTTGATACCATGTCTAGCGTTAAGCTAGGCGGGTTTCGATCCGCGTTTGAAGCGTCCTACGTGTTTTGTGATACAACAAAACAGTCTGTCTGTGGATGACTATATATATATACTCCCTTACCACAATATAGGATTATTTTGAGATTTGTGGTGAAATGAATAAAATAAAATAAAAAGATGAGAAGATACCATGTGACGTGTACGTACATTTTTACTTTTTAACTGAATTAATAGGCACGAATATAAATTTTGAATTTAAAATTTTAATTTAAAATTTTGAATTTGATTTAAGATAAGTATCACTATATCCTTACGTAAGGTTATTAAGGAATGTTCTAATTCCCTAAATTCTTATTAAATCTGCAGTTTTAAGTTGAAATGTATTTAGAATTTATAAATTAAAAAAAATTAATTTACTATAATTCCAAACGGTATTACCGTTTGGAATTATAGTAAATTAATTAAAAACCAGAAGTTGGTGAAATGGCGAGGAAACTCTTCACCGCTATTCTACCCCTCCCACCCTTCCTTCCTGTGTCTATTCTGAATTATTTTATCCATAATAGAAAAAGTCCCGTTTTTTTGGTGTTATTGATTCATATCAATACCCATAACAGGATGGAAATAAATTTATAATCCTAATGTGACCGATTTTTGTTTTTCTTAAAGAAATCATTGCTCTGTGATGTCAATTGAGCTCTTTACCAGGAAAATTCAAATGTTCATAGTTGAATGATTTTTTGTCTTGACGGAATTATTCCCGACTCCAGTTTAACTTGACCGAATAACACACACACACACACACACACACACACACACACACACACACACACACATATATACGCGCCCAAACGCACATACGCAAACACAAATATATTCATTGTTTGTCCTATGTAGACACTAGTTCGTTTTGTGTAGAGTTATCTTACATGATGTACATAATAATTGCACCCATAGGATGTGTTTGACTAAGGAGAATTAATGAAAAACACAGAGTCGCCATAGAGAAAGAATCTCTGTCAATCATTAATAATCCAGGGGAAGTGATTTTGTGGAAAGAGATAACTAAATTTGCACAATTTGAATTTCAAAACTTCAAAAGAAAAATTAAAGAATGATTTTTCATACTGAAGACAATAAACATTTCTGACAAGGTTTTTTGGTAGATCATGCGCCTGGAGATTTAAAAGAATTGCATCGTAATTTTGTCAAGTTATGACTATCATTATACGCCGAAAACATTTCAAAAAATAAATCTGTTTATTTTACCTAAATTCAAATATTCGTCTGCAAAACGGAAATTTTCCTAGATTAATACTAACTCTTTAAAATAATGTAAAGATACTATTTTCAAATCTTGTCTATTTCGTTAGTAATTCATCATTAAGTCATGATGACAGCACAGATTTCTGTCCCCCATCCCTATTGTCTATCGCTCCTAGCAGGTTGCATCCAATATCCGTATATAACTACTGTAAATAAGTTCTTGATGATCGGTCAACAATGGATCGCTCACATGTAGGGGTCCATAGAAGAACGTTATGAGTTGGTCTTTGCTTCTCCACCAGTATCCCTCATATCTTTTTTGTTTACTTGGATGGTTTTTGAGGTGAGAGATAAGTAGCCGTACAGCTATTGTTTGGTGGGGTGTTACTTCCAGGATTTCGAAATAGCTTTTAGCATTCTCGTATAGTTCCTATCAAGCTATTTCTCGATGCGTTTTATTAGCGTCCATAGGGTACATTCATACAGTAGTAATTACACATTTACAGTTTGGAAAAATCCCGTTTTATCTTATTGAATAGATCAGATTTTTATATGCTCGATAACTTTTAGATAGCAGTCCTCGCCTTCGATAGGTGTATGTTAAGATTATTTTCAGTTGATAAGATGTTGCTGCCGAAATATATTAACTTGTCTACTAATTTTAGAGGCTAGCCACTGAAAGTGGATACGGCTCCTTCTCGTTTAGAACTCTACTCTGTTTTGTTTGCCTCATGCTACTTACTGTAGTCAGTTTGGGATGGTGTATTTGTAAGAAGCGCTATATCATCTGCGTAGTCTGCGTCTGTTATAATATCTGTTTCTTGCCTTTTTTTAAGTTGCAGTTTTCGTTTCTTTTTACTATAATAATTAAGAATTGTAATTGTCCAGTGTAAACATTTAATTTACAAAGGTTGTAAAGTGGGTTCTGTTTAACAAAACCAACTTTGTTAAAGGGAAGGGTTTATTAACCCTTGTTTTTTTTTTTTGTCTCATTGAATCAACAATTCAAGTCTTGACCTCATAGTAGGTATAGATAAGTACTTATTGAAGTCCAGACATACCGATAGATATAGATAGATATTAACTGAACAGGATTCATAGACAGATAAGTAGGTAGGTAAGTATGAACAGAATGGGATAAATCGACAGATAGATATTAATCGAATTATATAGACAGGTAGGTAGGTAGTTAGGTAGGTAGGTAGGTATAAACAGACTGAGATAGATAGATAGATAGATAGATAGATATGATTATACTGATATAGATATTATAGATGTACATAAACAGACAGAGATAGATAGATATATTAGATATAAATGAATAAGCCGAGATAAATCGATATGAATAAATGGAGACTCACAGTAAGATAGAAAGACAAACAGATAGCTTGTTATAGACTGAGATAGATAGATAGATAGATAGATGTAAACATATTGACATACAAACACGCACACACACACACACACACACACACACACACACACACACACACACACACACACACATATATATATATATATAAAGATAGATAGATAGATAGATAGATAGATGTAAACGTATTGACATACAAACACGTACACACACACATATATATATATAAAGATAGATTGATAGATAGATAGATGTAAACATATTGACACACACACACACACACACACACACACACACACACACACACACACACACACACACACACATATATATATATATATATATATATATAAAGATAGATAGATAGATAGATGCAAACATACACACACCCACACACACATATATATATATATATAAAGATAGATAGATAGATGTAAACATATTGACATACAAACACACACACACACACACACACACACACACACATATATATATATATATATATATTAAGATAGATAGATAGATAGATGTAAACATATTGACATACAAACACGCACATACACACACACACACACACACACACACACACACACACACACACACACATATATATATATATATAAAGATAGATAGATAGATGTAAACATATTGACACACACACACACACACACACACACATATATATATAGATTGATAGATGTAAACATTGACATACAAACACACACACACGCACACACACACACATACATATATACATATATATATATGTATATATATATATATATATATATATATAGATAGATAGATAGATATAAACATATTGACATACAAACACACTCAAACACACACACACACGCACGCACACACACACACACACATATATATATATATATATATATATATATATATATATATATATATAGATATAAATTGACTGTGAAAGATGGATAGAAATAATGTTCCCAATAAATTATTAAATGAATTCCGTTAAGTTAATGCAATAATCACTATTCTGACTTTACTCACCTTCACACAAGCACCTCCCCCCCATATATATGAACTTGTGTTGGGGGAGAATAAAGATTTTGTATCTGGAGAATGAACTGATGTTTCTCTCAGAATAAGAGAAATTCAGAAATAGCATCACGAAGGCCGACAAAGAGAGAATAAGCCAACTATTTTCCAAAAAGCATTAAAATCTGTCGAATTAATTAATTGCCGAAACATTCGTTGCTGGTTAGATAGATATATAAAGGATTCGAGAGATATTTGGATTTCGAAAGAATTCGATCAATTTAATAAGCAAAATCAGACTAATGAAATAACTATTCATAGTTTTGCCGCCGAATTGAAAAGTCAGTGCGAAAACGGTTGGCAAGAAATTCCTGATTCAAACGCAATCATATTTCTGATGTCGAATCTATTTAAAAATCCGTGAATATTAAACCCTCTTTCGATTAATTATTAATTCTCTTTAGAGACTCACAGATGAGGCAAGCTGGATAGCTGGGGGGAAGGTTCACTCTCGGTATTGGCTCCTGTCTCTAGAGAGTAAATATTTTCATACATGAGACATTAGTCAACAGAGATTAAATCACCGATGATTGATTTCGTATCAACGCTCGTTTCAACTTTGCTATGTAATTACATTTAGCCATAACCACTTTAAACACAGCAGATAATGGAAGAAGTAATGAAAATCGTAAAACTATAAAAATAATTGAATGTCATTCACAGGACGTTTATGCTTTTGTAAAAAAAATCCCTCCTGTGATTAAAATAAAAGTCATGGACATAATTACACATAGGAAAATTACAAATCTAAGTTTACGAATACAAAACTGTTGTGACTCGCATGGTAATGATTTGCCAGCTACTCTACCAGATCATTTCAAGTGGGTTCATTTCTCACTGGGTGCCACATACATATTGAAATAAACATAGTAACTACATATGTCAAACTGAGGTGCGCTTCGCATAACGGTTATAGCCGAAGGAAATAGAATAGGTGACCCGAGTTCAAACCCTGTACGTGGCTGTTTATGTTTCACTTTGCGCTAATGTCCGTGGGAAAAGCATGAATCTATCTGATCTACGCTAAGTAATGGGTAACTAGTTGAGCAGACGGGGCTCTTTAGCCTTGGTTAGGTCAACAGTCTAGGAGAAGGAAAACTTTGACCAAACCAGTTGTACTCCGCTGGAAAATACTGATCTTTTTTCACATCCCGTCTGTGGGTGAGGGTTGGATATATATATATATATATATATATATATATATATATATATATATATACCTGCTGAAAATAGATTCTGGAGAGCCTAACTTATTTAGATGATCATCGGATTTTTTGTTACAGATGTCACTTTAACTTTGCAATTATAAATAAGATCAAATAAAAGAACAGACTTATTAAAACGGCAAATTATAATGGTCCCACCCTGTCATCAAGGCCTCGATTACGTCGACTGCATCATTTGCAGAAGAGTAAGAGCTTAACCCAAAAGAAGTGTTCTGAATGATACACTGCATGTGATGATGAGGCTCTTATTTCGGAACTCAAGCGATGTAGATCGCCCATTCGTTGCCATTACTGCCAGATTCACTCTGACTGTAATCATAATTCTGGTTATGGCTCTATGTTTAGATCTTTTTAAAAGGATTCTCAGAATGATTCTGAATTGCATTAATAGAATGGCCTTTAAAATAGGGATATTTTACTATGTATGAAGTATTTACCTGTTTAAAACGAATATGAATTAATTATCGTCGAGGGTGATCCGAAAGCCACATTTTCAATAGCTGCTATACCGAGTGTTAAGTAAGGAAGTAACAAGTATCATTTTTTTTTTAGTCTTTGGTATGACTTGACTTGGGATTGAATCCCGATCTCCCGAACCATTGGCGAGCACTCTACCTACTAGACAAAGAGGCCAGTTGAATTAATTATACTGACATTTTTTTAAAAGTATTAACTAGGAAATCTCAGAACATATAATTGTGTCAAAATTATGTGTTCTATAAAATAATAATTACTCAGGATTATATACATGCTTGTACATGATTTTAGATCGATATTGCAATCTTAAGATATCTTATTGTTCTAAAATTATAATTATTATTTGTCGAGTTTTTCTTTTTACATCAGTTTTTATGGATAGTTTTTTCTTTGTAGTCTTAGTAACATCAATTCACCACATAACACTGAGACTCTTTTAAGTATTCAAGCCGATTTTGCCAGTGCTGTGGTTTTAATGGTCGTCATTCTTCTTTTGATTTCCGATTAATGGGGACCGTTCAGAGGGCTCCAATACAATTAATCTCACTGTCACCTCCATGCCCAACAGGTTTTATTTCTACTTCTATGACAAGAACTAACTATTTCTCTATCTTCTTGCATTTTTTTATTTTTAATCTGTAATCCGCTGGGACAAAAAAATCCACTAGTTGACAAGTTCTTTTCTTAACGTTAACTAACACTATGTCTAGTTTTTTCGACTGGGTTGGCTGATACGTGTGTATAAGAAAGTTCAACATGATTTTAGGCGTTGCATTTTCTAGAACAGATTCTGGTTTGTAAATATACCGTTTTTTTCGGTTTCCATTACTTTGTTTAACGGCATATCAACCCCCGTGGCTCATTTAATGCCAAAGCCATCCTTGTAGAAAAACAGTAGTGGTACTATTTCACCGAAAACAGAGGTTATAAGACGGTTCATAATTGTTCTAGGGGCATTAGTCCTAAAGTAAACGTAATTGCGGTCCTGGTGTTCGAATTCGCTTGTTTTGATCTATCACGTTAGCCACTACGCCTCGGGGATTCCATCTATATCATTTATCAGCTGGTTCAAATTTTAATTTTTAAACAGTTCCCAATAAATGACATTTCCTACCAATTCATATAATTATAATACTGAGCTTTTCTCATTAGCATTAGCTGATGGTATTTTACAGGATTCTGAGTTGCAGCAAGACTCTTCAGGTCTCCAGGTGTCTGCTCTACATTCTGGCCTATATGGTTGTTTGTATTGATTTGATTCGTGCTCCAATTTCCACCTATTCCAGCCGCCTTACCAAGTCATAGGTAACCATTCCATGAGCACCAATTACAGGTGGTATTACCGTCACCCTCATGTTTCAGAGTTCTTTTTAGTTCTCTAGCTAGGTCCAAGTGTTCGTCTTTCTTTTTGCTTTTTTTAAATTTTTACTTTGTGATCAGCTCGGACAGCAAAGTCCACAATTCTGCAAGTGTTCTTTTTTTGTAGATTATCGCAAAGTCTGATCGTCTGACGGAATCTGTTTGTATCCCAAAATCTTAGAGAATTTTATGTGTCTCATTTTTAAGGACGAATTCTGGCTTGTGTAAATACCATTTTTTCTTATGGTCAAATTTCATTTTCTTCCACAATTCCCAATGGATTACCTTTTCCACCCGGTCTTATCTAGTCGAATACTCCCTTTGTGCTGGTTTGCTACATTCGCTTATCATGTTTCGTTTTTTTTTGCCACATAATCTACACTTGCAGTTCTGTTGTTAATTATCAATTTTCGCTTTAATATAAATGGTCCTCAGGGCGTTGTTTTCTGCTGCTATTACAAGGGATTCAGTTTAGCTTCTTAACGCTTTCCTTTCATAGCCATGTCAGGGTCCTCCCGTATGAAAATTCGCTAGTTTATCGCTAGAAATATCAATATTGTTTTTCTTTCTAATTGCCTTTAGCTTTCGTTGTTTAGTTTGTTCATATGTTGTCACAGCTGTTATTGGTTGCTATTTGTTGTCTCTCTTTGCTTTGTTTAATGTAGTCTTCGTATTGATGCATTTATCTTTAATACTGGCGAGTTTTTTCTTCTTTTTTTTCTTGAAACATATAGTCTGTCAATGTCATCTATTAGATGTAAGGCCTTCTGTATAGTCATCACTTTCTTTGTCCATTTGTCCATTTTACAAGGGGAACTGCCCAGATGTTTATTCCTTCGATGAGATTTCAACTAGAATGCTTTGTTTCGAAAAATGTTCCTGTTCCTCTGAGGTACTCTTTTCTTAAATTTTCTTCGAGGCTTATTTGATGGCATTTTTTCAGTATTACCAAGTACTTGTAATTTTCTTACTCTTCAAACATTCTGATTCTTTCTAGATTTAGCAGTTCTAATCCTTCCGTTGTTGGTCTATTTCCAATTTTCACAATGTGCATGGCCATATTTATAGTTTAGTTTGGTTTAGTTTCTTTGTTTAATGGCATATCAACCTTTGTAGGTTATCTAATGCCAAACCTATTCTCCTAGAAGAACAGTAGCGGTACTATTTAGCCCATAGCTAGGAGGATAAGGGGGTAAATACCTTTCCCAAGGGTATTTGCCCGAAAGTGAATGTAATAGCGCGACTGGAGTACGAACTCGCTTACTACGATTCCGCAGTCCATCGCTTTAGCCATTACACCACGAGGACACCCTCACCACATTTTTATATTGCCTAGTCGGCTGGGGCTGTAGAATACACCGACTGCATCTCTGCAGAGGGGTAAAGCCTCTCCCAACGAGTGTCCTTAATATGACGCTAAGCAATCTGATGGTGAGGTTTCAGTAATGCTGGAGATTAGGGGAATGTAGAGTAACCGTTCACTGTCATCGCTTCCAGGTCTAGTCTGGCCTGGAGTGGTAGCTCCTGATAGGGTCCTATCTATGCGTCAAATAAAACTAAACTGAATTTATGCTAGACTGAATTGTTTGAAATTGAACTGTTTTTATATGCTTAACTCAATTGTTTGAAGTAAGACATTTTCGACATTTAACTGTCTGTAAACAAAAATTATACTTATACTAAACTAAATTGTTTTAATTAGAACTGTTTGACTAAACTGTATAGCTTAAAACAGAAATATTTTTGACTATGTACTTATGCTATCAAGAATGGTTTGAAATAGAACCTTTTATTTGTATAAAAATGGATTTGGCATTAAATAACCTATAAAGGTTTATATGCCATAAGACCCAAACATACAAAAAAACAAACAATCATTTTTAAATGGCAAATGCCATTCCTGTAAACTGGCTCTATCTTCTCATTGTTCGTATCAGAATCTCCAGTTCTTCAATTTTTGCAAACAGCATGATGTCGTCTATACACATAAAGTATTCAATCTTTTCTTATGATCTTATAAATTTGCATCCCTTTATGATCTTCCACCCCACTTTGCTCTCCTTGAGGCCAGTGTACAGTAGATCACCAGTTCGTCTTGTTCCCTTGTGGCATACTTTCTGTTCTTCGGGAAACTCTCCGCGGCTTATAAGCATGTAATAGACCTCCTTCCTAATCTGTGTTGTTAGTATCTTCCATATCATAGGTAGACAGATTATTAGTCTATAGTTGGTGAGGATGGTTCCTTTTTGGATCAGAGTAGTTTTTCTTTCATGTTCCTATTCAGGTATTCTTCTTTCTTTTAGGCATCTACCAGTCGAAGTGTCAGTCAGTTATGAATGGTCGTGCATTTTTTCAACCAGAATCCATGTATACTTTTATAGCCTGGCTTTTTCCATTTCCATACTTTTCAATGTTCCGTTTTTATCGTGTGACCCTTTCTTGGCATATTTCAAGTCCCTCTTCTCTTTCTAATATTTCATTATAATTATTATTATTATTGAATATGAAGTTACTGGAATAACTGAGTGTAAAATTGTTAACCCCTTATTGTTTTTATGATTTTCTTCCCGGTGATTTTCTCCTCTTTCACTGGAGTCTGAGTCAGAGCAAGTAACTTCAGGTCTCCAGAACTCTCCTCAGTATTCTAGCCAAACATAACAATGCCGTGGTCGGTATGGCATCGATTCTTCCTCTAAGTTCCATTTCAACTGGTCTCTTTTCCAAGCCTCTGTATACTTATCATATGACGCTATTATTGGTATCTCTGTCCTTTTCATGTTCCTCAGATTTTTCTGTTCTCGGGCAAGTTTCAATTATTTGCCTATTTTTTCCTATTTTTTTACTTTTCACTCTTTAGTCAGCTGGAACAGCAACATTCTTCAGATGACATTTATTTCTCATTAAGTGTAATAGGTCTGGTCTTCTGGCTTTTTGATCTGTTTGTATCCCGAAGTCTTAGAGAATTGTATTCGTTTCATTTTAAAGAACATATTCTGGTTTGTGCATATACTATTAGTCTGATCAAATTTTGATATCTTGCACAATTCCCTATGGATCGGCTTCCCCAATCAATGGTGCCTAGTCTTGCAATTTTATGCACTCGCTTATTGTTCCATTATCATCTCGGTTTCCACATATTCTGCACTTGTTATTTTGATGCATATTATCAATTTTTGCCTTTATATTATTGGTTCTTATGGCATTGCTTTTATCTGTTACTAAACTAGATTCATCACCTCTCTGCAGGTTTCTCGTTCATAATCATATCTGAGTCATCTCGTGTGCAATCTCGTCAATTTCTCGCTTGAATTATCTATACAGTGATTTTTCTTCCCATTTTTGTTTTCTAGATGTTGTTGTTTTACTACTTGTCATTATATTGACATTATTGTTGCTAGCTGCGCTCGTTAAACTTTTTTTTGTTGCTTCTTTGTGTATTGCTTGAATGCTTAAATAGTTGCATCTATTGCAATCTTCAATGCCGACCTTCTTCTTCCATTGATCAATTCTGTCTATATCATCTCTCATATAAGACTTGTGGATCTTTGTCAATCCTATTGTTCTTCGGTCTAGTTGTCTGAGTCCAACCTGATCCATTTTAAGAAGGGTCTAGAATATCATACAAGATTTACTGCCCAGGTATTTATTCCTTTGAGGAAATTTCAGCTGAAGGGCTTAATTTCAAGAAGTTTTCTTGATCTTCTCAGGTGCTTTTTATTTTTTCTTCCGTATCTGTTTGTTTGGGGGAAATTATTATCATTATCATTATAATTATTAAAAGAAGAAATAGAAGTAATAGAAGTAGTAGTAATTTTAAAAAATTGGAATAGTTAATTGATAACAACAACTTACTTGCAAAGGAGACTGACTTCGGCATTAAATAATCGAAAAAGTCTTGACATGTCATCAAAACAACAAATTAACCAACCAATCATTATTTAGCGGCAAGGTTTGAACTGTAGATCATTGGTATTATCAGACTCACTGCCAACTTATCTGAATGGTCTTCTCCCAGTAGATTCTGTTTAAAATATAAAGCCATTTTGTTGACGATGTTAATTAGGATACATATAAAAACATGGGCACTTCAACTTTTAGTTTTGATAATTTTTTATTTCATCTCGTAAATTGTAGAAATAAAATTTTCTTATTTAGGGTAAGTCTATTATCTTCATCTTTGTTGCTTTTACCGCAATGTTTCAAAGGTTATGGTATACAGTCTTTATTAGGTGACATGATTAATCACTTTTTTTCTTTTATCTTAAGAAATGGTGACTTGGCATCAAAATCTACGAAATAAAATGGAAAATCTCATTCTCTTTTCTAATCACTAAATTAGCTGAACTCTATCAAAATAATCATTTTGTGCATTGGATTCCCAATTGCTGGTTTGCTTATGTCTTTTCTTAGTTGTGGCTCAAAGCTATGAGTGTAGGGCACACAGAACGAAACGAAATCCTTATCGATGTAGCTTCTTAATCATTACACCATCTAAGTGCCCATGTGCAGCATGTTAATCTTTACAATCTTTCAAGCTTATTAGAAATTTTATTGCCCAAGGTTCGAAATGCATTAACTATATATATATATATATGATCTGCTGTGTCTGATTCTCTTCTCTTTTATGGTTGATTAGTTTTGAAAGTTTAGTCCAAGAAAGTTTTTCTTTTTTGTAGACCAGGTAATGATGGTCTGTTATGTGAGTTATTTTTGCGGATAGTTTTTATTTACTAAGAATAGCTTAGTTTGGAACAAAGCCTGAGGTGTTGGACACTCAGTGAGAATCGATTTACTTTTAAAGGTTTCATGCATAAGTTACTTATTATTACATTCCCAGTGGTACATATTTTATAAATCTTGGTGGAAGGAATTGGGCACTTCGTGAGAACCGATTTCACGTATAATTTACTAAAATTAGTTTGATACAAGGCCAGATGCATCTGTTGCACGTTGAGAATCGACTTCACTAATAATGGTCTGATGCTTTAGTCGCTAATTATAGTCATCATCATCATCGTCATCATGCCGGGCCACCAGCACGGATATCCCTGACCCTCTCTCTCCACTTCTCCCTGTCATTCATCGCTTTAGGCAGGTCTTCAGGGTTACATCCCGTATCCTCACATAGCTGCTGTATGTATGTTCGAGCTGGTCGTCCTGCTTTTGCTTGGCCATATGCGGGGGTCCATAAGAGTACATCACTGATGAGTTCGTCCTTGCTTCTCCAGCAGTGTCCTGCGTGTCTGGTTCGTCTAACTTGTATAGTTTTCGTGATGGGAGGCAGGTGGCCGTATTGTTGGTGTCTTGTGGGGTGTTGTCGCCAGCACTTGTTCAATATTGCTCTCAACCACAAGAAAAGATTTACGAACTATTCTGTCAAGAGTTGTTTCAATTGGTCGTCATGTTTTCATTTTACTATTGAAGCTTGTCATGTATAAAATCGGCAAACATATATTCATAGATTATTATTACATACGATAGCCCAATTTTTGCTGAATAGAAACCATTATGTTATTAAATAATTAGGACATTATGATGCAAAGATGTCATTATTGACCAATAAACCTATTGTTAATTTGAGGTGATCATTGTATAAAAAAGTATTTGTTATACTAAAAAAGCGTCATTATATAATGGGAGGATTATCTAATAATAATCCTTATATTATTTTATTGAGGTAATTATTGTATAATAAAATCATTCTTTTATCATTATATGACGGGAATATTACTGGCTCATTGTTAGATAGAGTATTTTATGAAAAATATATGACTGAAACATTACAGTAAAATGCGATATCTATCTATCTATCAATCTATCTATCAAGCGAGTTAGCTAGCTAGATAGCTGTTACTCTCTCCCTCATCCCAACTAGTTCATATTTATCGATCTGTATCTAAGGATTTTGTATCTCAGTGTATGTATGTATGTATGTATCAATCACTGTCTGTTCATATCTCATTATCCCTCAATACCTTTTTATGTATGCATGTATGTATATATCTTGCTAGCTAGATAGCAAGCAGTTAATATAACCATCGTCTTAACATATTCATATTCATATCTATCTATCTATCTATCTATCTATCTATCTATCTATCTATCTATCTATCTATCTTACTAGTTAGCAAGCAGTTAATATAACCATCGTCTTAACATATTAATATTCATTGATATCTATCTATCTATCTATCTTACTAGCTAGCAAGCAGTTAATATAACCATCGTCTTAATATATTCATATTCATTGATATCTATCTATCTATCTATGTATCTATCCTTAAAGATCTTATTTCTCTTTATGAGTTTATATTCATTCATCTCTATCTAATGAGTTTGTATCTCAGTCTTTACACCACTCTGCCATATACATATATATATATATATATATATATATATATGCGCATGCGCGTGTGTGTGTACGTGTGTGTGTGTGTGTGTGTGTGTGTGTGTGTGTGTGTGTGTGTGTGTGTGTGATTTTGTGCGTGGGCCCGTGTGTGTATGAGCGCACTTGGACGCGTGTGTGTGTTTGCTGAACCTTCTTTGCCTTGATCATTTATTTATGTATGCAATAAGCCTAATGTTTATACGTTTTAGCCTAAAGAGAAGATGAAACGCTGAGTATTGAGTCTTTTTGGCGCTTTTTTTGCCAGATTATCAGATCAAACTTGTTAAATCAATAAGCAACCCACTTAGGCAAAAAAAAAAAAAAAGATTCAATAATAATTTGTCTTATAGAGAAGAGAAATCGGGCGAATTCTTCATTTCACACTAATCTCATAGGTTTATGTCTTTTCACTTTCACAATCTTACGATCCTCACCCTCGGCAGTTTATTAGATCCTCACACACCGCATTTGATCTGTTTAGAAGAAAAGGTGTATACGCTGATTAGAAAGTACATAACAATGTTTTCTAGTCCACGTCTCCTTACAATGAATATAATTGATATATTTTGGTATGATACGTGGGTGGGTCAAAAGTTTTGTAATATTTTAGAAAATTCAGGCACAATTCGATTGTTCCAAATGTTTGTTACAAACTCATGAAGTTGACAAACCACACTGAACTGTGAGATGCCGTACTCGCCTGATACTCTCTGAGTTCTACTCACCTCTATAGCTTCGGGCACGGGTTTAGACCTAGTAGATTTTGTCTGATCATCAGGGTTCTTTTAAGCCAAGAGAATAGCTAGCTCCATCTGGTTACAGTACCGTGAACAAATATACCTTCACTTTTTGCATAAGAAATGTTTTTAGAGTTTCCGCAGAATTACTATCCAGTTAAAAAATGTTAAGCATAAATTCCTGAGTTACATCACATGGAAGACTCATTTGTACAGCTTTCAAACCAAACGTACAGTGAAGCCATGAACAACCTGACAGCGCACCAACGACTACAACACTACTGAGAGCAGAGTTTCTTTGGTCATGTGATATCTATATAACTTATGCCTGGAGGTTAGGGAATCGTTTCCGTTTTATGGTTGTATTTATATTATTTGTGTAGGTATTCCTTAAGAGTTTTCTATTTTGCACACAATTATTTGACATCAAGTATTTCTATATAATACTAATATTTCAGACGAAATTATTTGGTTTCTCGTCATTATTTCTTTTTGGTTATCATTTATTTGCAAACAGTTATATAGTTTCAAGTCAATAATAATAATAATAATAATGATAATAATCCTTAACAAACACTTAAAACAAGTAACAATTCTTAATAAAACTAATTTACACAGCAAATGGTCCGAAGTTGTTTTATCTTGTACAAATAATATTCAATTTGACTAAGAGATAGGACTCTAACAGGTACAATTATTCCGAATCAGAGTGGACCTAGGAGTAATGGTGACAAAGAAGTTCTCTAATCATCTTAGAGAAAAAATCTATATAATCAAAAATACTTTCAAAAATTTATAACTAAATATTATATTTGATTGAAAAAATATAGATGTATGACTAAACAAAAAATATATAACTAAATAAAATATAGCTAAGAAATACATAGAACATAAAAAATATGTAACTAAAAAACTCATCATCATCATCATATCGTGCTGGCAGCACGGATATCCCTGACCCTCTCTCGCCACTCCTCCCTATCGTTCATCGCCCTAGGTAGGTCTTCAGGACAACAACCTGTATCCTCACATAGCTGCTGAATGTACGTTCGTGCTGGTCGTCCTGCTTTTGCGCGGCCGTGTGTGGGGATCCATAAGAGTACATCTCTTATGAGTTCATCTCTGCTTCTCCAGCAGTGTCCTGCATGTCTGGTTCGCCTAACTTGAATAGTTTTCGTGATAGGGGGCAGGTGGCCGTACAGTTGGTGTCTTGTGGGGTGTTGCTGCCAGGACTTGTTGAGGATTGCACGCAGCATTCTTGTGTAATTGCCATCTAGTTTCTTCTCCAGCCGTTTTGTTAGCGTCCATGTAGTGCATCCATATAGCAGTATCGATGTGACCGCTGCTTGGAAGAAACTGCGTTTCATTTTATCGGTTAGGTCTGATTTCCATATAGTCGATAGCCTATTGATAGCTGTCCATTCTTTCGTTAACCTCGTTTCGATGTCCTTTTCGGTTGATTCGACGCTGCTGCCTAGGTACGTGAATTTGTCTACTTGTTTAAGAGGGGTTCCTTCTAGAGTCGAGATGTCCCCCGTTTGGTTATAGCACATATATTCCGTTTTGTGTGCATTAACATGGAGGCCTATGCTTGCTGCTGCTCGTTCCAGGCTATGCAGAAGTGTTTCGGCTTGGTCAGGTGTATTTGCCAGTATCGCTATGTCATCGGCGTAGTCGGCGTCGGTAATTGTTGTTGCGGGGTATCTTCTGCTTCTTTTCTTCGTCAGTTCGAAGCCATTCTCTTTGATTTTGTCAATCGATGTTCTAAGTACGTAGTCTAGACAAATGATAAAGAGATACGGAGCCAGGGTGTCCCCTTGTAGTACTCCTGCTACAATGTCGAAGTATTCTGTGTCTCCATCTGGTGATCGTACTTTTACTTTAGTGTTTCTATAGAGAATCGTTATTGCCGCTACGGTTTCTTTAGGTATGCCGTACGCTAGTAGGATTTGTTCCATCTTTCCTCTGTGAATGGAGTCGAAAGCCTTGGTAAAGTCGACAAATATTAATGTCGCTTGTAGGTTCTTTGCCCGTACACCTTCAAGGATTCTGCGGATGGTTAGTATTTGTGAGGTCGTAGATCTATTTCTTCGGAAGCCATTTTGGTTTTTTCTAAGTATGTTGTCGATTTTGGGTTCTATTCGGTTTCGTAGTAGGGCATTGTAGATTTTGGCAGCTATGGATGTAAGTGTTATGCCTCGGTAGTTTTTGGCTAATCCGAGGTCCCCCTTTTTAGGGAAGGGGAGTATGCATCCCTTCGTCCATCTATCTATCGGATTTTGATTGTATACTGCGTTGCAGTGTCGGAGCAGTATGTCGTCGAATTGTCTGGTCTTCCATACTTCCGGGGGAATTTCGTCCAGTCCTGCAGCTTTCCTATTTTTAATTTTTCTGAGAACCGAGTCGAGTTCTCTTTGTGTGAATCGTCCAAGTTTAATGTCTAATTGTTTGCTAATTATTCTGGTGATTGGTTCATGCGTTATTTTTGGTGGGTTTCCAAGTAAGTTTTCGAAGTGCTGTTTCCACAGTTTTATTCTTTCTTGTTGGTTTGCTGCTTTAAGTTTTGCTTTGGCTGTGTTCTTTCTTCTGCTCACTTCGTTTATTGTTTGCCAGGCAATTCTAGATTGTCTATCTTCTACCGAGTCTCTAATCTTATCTATCTGATTTTGAATGTATTCTGTCTGTTCCTTTATATATATGCCTGCTAATTGATATTGTGCTGTTTTTAGTTTTAAGGCATTTGTGTTTGTTGGGTTTTTTCGATAGTTTTTGGAGGCTGTTTTCACTAGCGCACGTTTTTCTCTCACCGCTAAGGTTTCCCATGGGACTCTATATTTAGTTTTAATTTTTGTTGGAATGTATTTTGCTGCTGCCTCAAGGTGTGCATTGACGAAATTTTCGTATTCGTCGTTTGGTGTACTTTTTTCCGTCTTTTCTTGTAGTGTTTCGAATCTGTTTCTTAATTCTAATACGTATTTATCTCTGACATCTTTGTTGTTTAATAGGGCCTAGTCATAGTGTTTGGTGGTCGCTGTTCGTTTGTCGTTTTTTTCGTAGGCTTAACCGTATTTTCGCTGTGACTATTCGGTGATCGGTGGACACACCCTCAAAAGAGGAGTATGCCTCGCAATTCAATGCACTATTCTTCCATTTATTGTTTATAAGGACGTAGTCTATCTGAGCTTTAGTATTGTTTGCGTACGTGTATGTCCATAGTTTGCCCTCTCTTTTTTGGTAGTTTGTATTGAGGCATGCTAATCTATTTTCTATCATGAAATCTGTTAGATGTTGCCCATTTCTATTTGACGTGTTGTGGAGGCTGTATTTGTTGTTTCCGTTTTTCCCGATTTGTGCATTCATGTCTCCGCCAATGACTAACATGTTGTGTTTCGGGATGCTACGCACTAATGAGGATAACTCATCGTAGAAGGTGACTATTTCATTTTCTTCACTAACATTGGTGGGGCTGTAGCATGAGACGATTGTTGCTCTGGGGTTTCCGTTAAATGTAGCTACCATCATTCTAGGTTGTATTTTCTCTATGCTATTAAGCGTTTTTAGTGCTCTAGGTCCTATAAGCAATCCTACCCCTCCCACTGCGGCGTTGACAGAGTTTTTCCATGCGGATACAGTGGCGAGCGACCATCCATTGCCAGTTTCGTGATATTTGATATCTTCTGTGTGCGTGTATCTGTGTTCTTGTATGCATATTATATCTATTTTATGTTCTTCGGCCGATGCGATTAGCTCTGGGAGTTGTCCTATTCTATTTAAGGTTCTTACGTTAAATGTGGCTATTTGTAGTGTTTGCTTGCATTTTAGTAGTTTTGATTGTTTGAGCTCTGTAGCTGATTTTTCGAACACCGAGGCCAGGGCTCCAACCTCAGCAGGAGCGAAGAGCGATGCGGTTTGTGTAAGTGGTTTGAGTGTGGGTCATGGTTATCTTTCGATGGCTGTTTTATTCTCTTCTATAGAAGCCACTCTTATAGAGGAGCAGCAGTAGTTCCCCGATCGAACTGTCGATCCTGAGCGAAAAGTCGTCAAACTCACGTCCAGGACCCATTTGGGTATTGAGTTTGGTCGTCCATTGGTTTATTCAAATACCTTAACGTACATCATGCTGCTTCCCATGTGTACATAAAATAAAAATAAAAAAATAAATAAAAAATAAAAAAAATAAAAAAAATAAAAATAAAAAAAAATAAAAATAAAAAAAAAGGGGGGGGAATTTGTTTTAAGTTTTAACTTAGTTAAAGTCCAACATTAAGGTACTTTCTTATGACTTTCACTAGTACTGACTTATACTTTTTTGCTGTATTGGGACTTTTCCAAGGGTTTTTCATTTTTTTTTTTTCTTCCATCCTACAGTTGGGGACCTAGCAGGCTTTAGGAATTATAGAGCTCTGTGGTAGCATTAGGCGTTCTAGGCTTTTTCTTCTAAACTACTGTTAGGGCTTTCTTTACGAATTTTTAAATTATTCGATAGAAGATATTTAAAAACATTCTGCCTTGTTCGCTGACATGTGGATAGGCTTAATATCAAATTGGCTTTACAGTAGAGTAAGCGTGCCTTTACATTTAAAACGCATAGTTTAAGCATTATTTTACAAACAAAATACAGCATAACATTTTGTAAAATTCAGCATTTTAAATTGGAATTAAAGACATACTGACCAATATTGACATATTTCTTCCACTTGGCTCCTGAGTTCAAATGCTTCTTTTCGTTTGGACTTTTATTTACTACTGATATTTTAGGTAGCTTTGGGGGCGGTCTAGTGGGGTGAAGGGGACAATTCGTTTTTGTTGGGTTTTTTTTTTTTTTTTTAACAAATATAAATAAAGCAGATCCTACACAGTTTTTATTTCGAATTTCGAATTTCAGTTATAAAATTGGAAAAAAGTATTACATTTCAACGAAACTTGATAAGGCATCGTGTCTTTTTACAGAATTTGTTTATTCCATTGAATTTTCGTCTGTATAAGTTGAGAAAATATGTCATTTATTTAAATAATTTCATTTAGTCTGTTTACAAAAAAAATTATGAAACTAGAATGTTCAGGAATTAAAGAAAAGGTGTTTTCATCTTAGTTGTTATTAGTTTATTTACTGCTAAACAGAGAAACATGATGAACATCCTCTAAGTGTACTTATTCAATTATTTTTCGAGAGTCAATTGTTATAAACAAAAAAAAATGTGTCCGTTCAGATTTTTAAAAAGTGACAATAAGATTGAATAGAACAAGTAAAAGGATGAGGTAAAATAGAAAAATTGTATCGAACAAGAAAATTGGGATGAAAAATAAA
Organism: Sepioteuthis lessoniana; assembly: GCA_963585895.1. Classification (NCBI taxonomy): domain Eukaryota; kingdom Metazoa; phylum Mollusca; class Cephalopoda; order Myopsida; family Loliginidae; genus Sepioteuthis; species Sepioteuthis lessoniana. The sequence continues at coordinate 3,892,590 of OY757939.1, forward strand.
AGTAATAAGGCTCATTGACCCAGTGGGTACAGTGTTCGCCAATGGTCCGGGAGACCAGGGTTCAATCCTTGGTCGCATCATACCAAAGATTTTAAAAATGATACTTATACCTCCTTGCTTAACACTCGGCAATATAAGGTACGTATCAAGGGTAAAGTGCAGCAATCCAGGGAAAGGAGTAGTGCCCTCCCCGACACATCGGTGTTGAAGCTATTGAAAATGGAACATGGATGAATAAATTCGTGTTGAAAGAACATCGACGATCAAGAATGGTAAGCTAATTCTTTAATCAAATGATGCAAACATG
>OY757939.1:3900596-4015596 GCA_963585895.1 Sepioteuthis lessoniana
TTGGGAAATGTTTTCATATTTCCTTTTTGACATTAAATAAGGAGTTTTTATTGTTCACGTGTGATATTCAGGGGTTTTTTTTTTGTTTGATTATCAGTTTTCTCCAAAAGGTTCAATCAATATTTCTTCCTGATTCAGACCCATTGTGTTCCAATTTTGATATTGAAAACGATGAGATCTGCTTGAGACACAGCCAGCTTATCTTCAACAACGTTAAATAACTGAAGAGAAAAGGACAATATAAGAAAAAATAATGATCGAAGTAAAATAGAGACAAAAGTAAAAAAGAGAAAATGTAAAAGAAATATGAAAAAATAGGATAAAAATGGACGCAAAGAGAAAGAGAAATACTGTTAATAATAATTATAAAAAAATAAGGTTGGAATTAGAAATTGAAGGAAGAATCGAGGACATCCAGACCACAGATCGGCTACAATACTGAGAAGAGTCCTGGATACCTGAGAAGACCGCTACTATTCACATTCCAGTCGAAGACAATCAGTTAACGTAGAAGTGAAAAACTCACATGGAGCATAATATGCACAACCCAGCACCTGTCCTAGAAAAAGAGGGGCATAAACTCCTATGGGACTTTAACATACAAACGGATCCCCTAATCCCGGCCAGAAGACCACACCTCATAATAATCACCAAAAAAAAGAGCATTTGCAATATTATCGACATTGCTGTCCCGGCGGACCACAGAATAAATCTGAAAGAATGTGAAAAGAAGGATAAGTACCTCGACCTTGCTAGAGAATTGAAAAAGCTGTGGAACATGAAAGTGACGATTGTGCCAATTGTGATTGGTGCTTAAGGCACAATAACTAAAGGATTATTAAAAGGCCTGGAGGATTTGGAAGTTGGCGGACGGGTAGAGACTATCGAAACGACAGCATTGCTGAGAACGGCCAGAATCCTGAGACGAATCCTGGAGACTTGAGGAGACCCGCTGTCCCTCAGACTCTAGTGAAAAACCATCATCTAATACTGGAGTGAAAAACTCTAAAAGAGTAAGCAATAATATTAATACTACTACTACTACTAATAATAATGATAATGGTGGAATTGAAAATCAAAGGGAGAATCGAGGACATCCAGACTACAGATTGGCTACAATACTGAGAAGAGTCCTGAAGACATGGGAAGAGTTGTTACTATTTATATTCCAGGGAAAGACAACCAACTAACGCAGATGTGAACAACTCATATGGATTATGGAGTAAAATAAGAATAATAATAATGATCAGCTCTGGGATTTTGCGATACAAACAGAGAATCTAATTTCGACCAGACGATCAGACCTTATAATAATCAACCACAAAGAAAGAGATCTAAGAGAACTGTGGACTTTGCAGTTGACCACAGATTAAAAGGGAAAGAAAGCTAAAAGAAGGATCAGTACCTGCATCTTGCAATGGAATTGGAAAAAAAAAACTGTGGAACATGAAGGCGACGGTTATACCAGTTGTAATTGGTGCTCTTGTTACAGTCGCCAAAGGATTGGTACAAGGACCGGAGGACTTGAAAATAAGAGGACGAATAGAGACAATCCAAACTACAGCATTGTTGAGATCAGCCAGAATACTGAGAAGAGTCCTGGAAACTTGATGAGATTTGTCGTCACTAAACCTCCAGAGAAAGACATTCAGCTTACGCTGATGTGAAAAATTCCCATAATAATAATATAGGATTTTTAGATACAGTCGGATTACCGACTCTCGGCCAGACGACCAGACATTCTGATTGTCAATAAAAAAAAAAAGGAAATCATAGAGTAAAAATAAAAGAAAGCGAGAAGAAAGATAAGTACCTAGACCTTGCTAGAGACCTAAAAAAACTATGGTACTTGAAGGTTACGGTTATGTCAATTGTGTTCGGTGCTCATGAGACAATCCCTAATGGATTGGTACAGGGACTGGAAGACTTGGAAATAAGAGGACAAGTAGCGACCATCCTGATTACAGCATTTACAAGATCAGCCAAAATACTGAGACGAGTCCTGGAGACTTGAGGAGACTTGCTGTCACACAAATTCCAGTGAGAAACGCTGAGCTAACGGTGGTGTAAAAATCTCTACAAGGAGTGAATAATAATAATAATAATAATCTCTATAAATAACACAACGAAACAACGCCGTAAGGATCAATTATATTGAAGCGAAAATCAATAATTCGCAAGAGCTTAGCAAATGTAGGTCATGTGGTGGTAGAAACGAAACCATTAATCGTATAATAAGTGAGTATGGAAACTATTGGAAAATGAGTATAAGACTAAACAAAACTGGGTAGGGTAGGGTAGGGGATCCTCTGGGAAATGTGCAAGAAATTAATATTTCAATATACAACCAAATGGTACAAGCACAAAAAATGATTCGTTCAGGAGAATAAGACATAAACTTCTCAGGAAATTTGAGATGTGAGCAGATCACCGAATCCCGACCAGATCTAGTGATTATGAAAACAAACACTTTGCCATAGAGTCGATGTTGCCGTCCTACCAGATCACAAAGTAAAACTCTAAGAAAGCGAAAATATAAACAAGTTCATGGACCTCGTCAGAGAATTAAGAAAGCTGTTGAATATGGGGGGAGCGGGGACTGTAATTAATTGGTGCGCTTAGAATGATTCCAAAAAGTTTGGAAAGTGGGGCTGGTATTGCTAGAAATCGGGAGTCGAATCAAAACAATCCAAATTCCAGCATTGTTGAGATCAGTCCTGGACACCTGAGGAGACTTGTTGTTTCTCAGATTCTTGTGAGAGACCATCACTCAACGTTGATGTGAAAAACGTGCCTAGATAAAAACAATAGTACTAAGACCTTGCTAGAAAACAAAAGAAATTATGGAACATGAAGGTAACGGTGATACTAATTGTAGTTTTTGTATTCGGAACAATACCCAAAGGATTGGTAAAGAGATTAGAAGATTCGGAAATAAGAGGACAGCTGGAGACCATCCAGACAACAGCATCATTAAAATCGGCTAGAATACAGAGAAAAGTCCTGGAAACTTTAGGAGACTTGCTGTCACTCAAACTTCAGGGAAAAATGTCAAAAAACAGTTCTATTTGAAATAATTCAGTTAAGCATAAGCACACAGTTTAAGTGTAAGTACGGTTTAATTGTCAAGAACATTTCTATTTCAAGCTATTCAGTTTACTCAATTCATTTTAGCATAAGTATGCTGTTAGTTCTATCAAACCCATAGATAGGGCCTTATCAGGTGCTACCACTCAGGGCCAGAGTGGACCTGGGAACAATGGCAACGAAGGGGAACTCCCCTTTCCCCAAATCTCCAGCACTGCTGGAACCTCACCATCAGATTGTTTAGTGTCATATATCAGGACACTCGTTGGGGGGGGGGCTTACCCCTCTGCAGAGAAGCAGTCAGTGTAATCTACAGCCCCAGCCGACTGGGCAAACTACATCTTGTGTTCGTACAGTTCTGGTTGGTCAGCCAACATTTTCATGTCCGTGTCAAGGGGTCCATAGGAGAACGCCGCTTATAAATTTGTCCTTACTTCTCCAGCAATGTCCCGAATGTCTCGTCGTCTTATTTGGATGGTTTTCGAGATGGGAAGTAAGTGTCTGAACAGGTAGGGTGTTGCTTCCAAGAATTGTTCAATATGGCTCATAGTTTTCTGGTCAAGTTTCCGTTTACTTTTTTCTCTATAAAGTTACTCTGCGAACATGTGGCGCATCCACATAGTAGAATTCATAAGACCGCTATTTGGAAAAGAAAAAAAAAACACGATTTATCTTATCGGATAGGTCTGACTTCCATATGATCGATAACCCACCAATTGCAGTCCACGCCTTTGGTAGTCACATATTGATGTCATTTTCAGTAAATGAGACGCTGCTTCGGAGATATGTGAACTTGTCCACTTATTTCAGAGAACCACCATTTAGAGTGGAGATGTCTCCTCTTTTTTTTTTTATTAAAACACATGTACTCTATTTTGTCTGCATTCAATTGGAAGCCAATACCACCGCTGCCTACTCCAGAAAGCACAGCAGGGATTTGGCTTGAGTTGGTGCATTTGCTTGAAGCGCTATGTCATTTGCGCAGTCTTCGTCCGTCATAACACATCATCATCATCAATAACAATAATAAATGAGCAATAATTGTAATCTTATTTACCAACCCCTCCACTCGAGGAGGATATGACACAAGGTCAACTTTTAAGCAGAGTTTAATAGGTTTTGAGTTCAGAGTTTTCCTTCTCCTAGACTAGTTGCCTCAGCAAGGCTGAAGAACCCAGTCTGTCCTACTATTTACCCATAGCTGGAGGGAGAATAATTGGATAATAAGGGTATAAGTGCTATGTGAAATGCGATGAGTTTCGTCCAGGATTTGAACTCGTGTCGCCGTGTCAATTTCCTACGACGATAACCATTACACCACGGGCACCTCCTAAAATGAGCAATTATTGTAATAATAGTTAACTATTATTGTTAGTGATATAATTATTAATAATCAATTATTATAATAATATTAATGATTTTAACGGTAATTAGAATGAATGTATTCAGAATGATATATATCAAGGATTAAAATAAAGACTAAATTTCAATCTTAAATAGAAATAAGATAAAACATTAAAAAAAATTTAAACTAAAGATAAGTTTAATATTAGCAATGATATTTATCGTCAAGTTTTCCTTAATAAATAGATAAATAAATAAATGAATAAATAAATAAATCAGTATACTGATAGATTTTCTCTTAAAATTGAATAGGTTAACTTATGAACAAGATTTCAGTCGCTGAAGGTTCTATGAGTCTTGTTTTTTTTTTTTGTTTTTTTTTTAGATACATAAGGATACATAGCACCAGACAATAACATTACATCCGGTTTTGATATCAACGTTTCACACTCCACTCTTTCTTTATTCATTCATTTATTTTATTTTATTCTATTTCATCTATTCCTTCATTAATTAAAGCTTTTAAAAGAGTGAGGATCTATTATAGATTTTTCTCTTTATGGTGTGATAGCTATCTGAAGAGGTGGGTTTCTCATATGAGGTGGCTAGCTGAAATAAATATATAATAACCAAAGGATGGTCTGTTGATTTTTTCCAATTATATGACTTGGCTCTGTATGAAATTCATAAATTTCTACATCAACCGTCAAACATTGAGCACTTCTGGAGATTTATAAGAATCCTCTCATATTTCTACATCAATCATCAAACATTGAGCACTACAGGAAATTTATCATATCCTATTTACCAACCCCTCCGCTCAGGCAGGATATGACACAAGGTCAATTTTTTAAGCGGAGTTTAACAGGATGGAATTCAGAGTTTTCCTTCTCCTAGACTAGTTGCCTTACCAAGGCTGAAGAACCTTGTCTGTCCTACTATTTACCCATCGCTGGAGGAAAATAATTGGATTCATACCTTTCCCAATGGCATTAGTGCTATGTAAAATGCAATCAGTCTCGTCCAGGATTTGAACTCATGTCGCCGTGTCCATTTCCTATGACGATAACCATTACACCACGGGCACCTCCAGGAGATTTATTGGAATCCTCTCATATTCTCAGACCGAATAATTTCAAACTGATCTTCTTTGGATATATATATATATATATATATATATATATATATATATTCAAGCAAGTTTTGTGAAAGGCGATGGAGCACTTTATTATTTTCAATTTTATTTTTCGAAGTCTCCTTGTAATTTTTCTTGTGTCGGTGAAGGAATTATTCCATATCTTCTGCTACAGCGCTTTCGACCATACTTTTGGTCGTCGACCGTGCTTGAATAGAAGTAATGGAACAATTCCTTAGCCATCTAGATCCCTACACAAGGAAAAATAACAAGGAGACTTGAAAGAATAAGATAACAAATAATATACAGAGTTTTCCATCGTCTTTAACAAAACTTGCTTGAATAATAACTTGCTGCCTAAATATACACTCTTCAATATATATAAATATATATATATATATATAAATATATATATATATATATATTGCACTTGGTTCGCCACTTTGTGGGTTTGTGTTGAACTAAGTGCAATACAATATGGATAGTGCTCAATATCTAGGATAGAGCTGCGTTTGTACCTTCACTTAAACTCATACAGACACAAATTAATAAACAACTATAACCCACACAAGCATACGCACACACTCACACACTTACAATCACACGTAAAGATTCCTACAAAATCCCATCGGTTGTTTTACTGTATTTTTTCGATTTTCAATTTATTTCTTTTTCTTAACTGCCTGATGATTGTTGTTGTGCAAAAAACTCCATGAAACCCAGGGGTCACAGTCTAAATTTCATGAATTAAATATATATATCTAATATATATTATATATATATATATATATATATATATATATATATATATATATATATATATATATATACATAAATATATGTATATATATATATATATAGAGAGAGAGAGAGAGAGAGAAAGAAAGAGAGAATTGAAAAGAAAGGTAATCCAAAAAGAATAAATTAATGTAAATGAAAGACAACGTTCTAACGTTTCGGTTGGAATGAACCATCACCAGAGCAAGGAAAGGGTGATATCAAGTGAGGTTAAATCACCGATGGATGTTTAAACATAACGTTGACTCTCTTTTACATGGAATTCTTCTTTTTGTATTACTTTATTTACCAATTTCTCTCTATATTGCCAGATTCAATTTCATTGTTTACTGCCATATATATATATATATATATATATATATATATATATATATATATATATATATATATATATATATATGCGCTTAGATATTATAAAAATACATAGACTAAGTTTGTATTATAACATGTGTACAAGAATGGCTCATCTAGCGAAAAACATTTTGCCAAGAAATTTTGTATGAGAATTACTCTTCATCCATCCATCTTCTATAGTTGACATTCATTTTGACTAATTATGACACGAGGCAAAAATTATTGGACACAAAATGAAGATCAAACTCCTTACGTCTGACACACGAAATGACAACTTTTTAATAACACTTATCAATTAATTTAGCAAATTTAATTTTTTGAAAAGCGGTCGTAACGTTCATAAATACATAAAACCTTTCCAATTAATTTTTTTCGAAAATTTTAATTTCGTCTTTAAGAAAAGTTAACTAAATTATATTGTTTCTTATGGGATATTATACAATCCAACTAATATTATTTAGTATTTTGCATAACCAAACTCTACGGCATTGAAACTTGTTTACCAAAAATATGAATATACAGTTGTCCAAAGATACAAATCTTATGTATATTTATGCAATTTCATTTTTCATTAAAGAAATGTTGGAATTTTATTTTATGGTATAGAAATGTTAATCCTGTTGAGTTTAGTAACAAATAATACTATTTTGATTCTATAATAATACTATTTCGATTAGAAACAACAAAACACTACCATCTATTTGGAGGAGTATTTGCTTATAGGCGACATAGTATTTATGAATATATATATATATATATATAAATGTTTCGAGCTTAAATAATGGAGCCGATATTCGAACAATTTATACAAGAACTAACCCTCTGACAACAGCTTTAACGTTCATTCTTTCTGAAGCCTGAATTGCACAATCGCATTTTTCCCTAAATTTTTGAGGAATGAAATTTTGGAAAAAATCAGCTTGCTCGTTAAGCTTTTATAACGTCCTTAGTCAGCTTAGATTAGAAATACATACTACACAAGAAACTTTAATTAAGAAATTAAGGACATTAGGCTTGAGACTAGAACAGCTGTCACCTTATTCGACTTTAAATTGGACATGATTAATAATCTGATTCAGTTAAAGAGCCATACAAAATAATATTTGCTTTAAGTTTCCATGTTACTACTACAATCAAAAATGGTCTCGTAAATATTTACGTTTCAGTAAGCCTCTATACCCCCGCATATGGCCAATCAAAAGCAGGACGACCAGCTCAAACATATATACAGCAGCTATGTGATGATACGGGATGTAACCCTGAAGACCTGCCAGAGGCGATGAATGATAGGGAGACGTGGAGAGAGAGGGTCAGGGATATCCGTGCTGGCCGCACGACACGATGATGATGATGATGATGATGATGAAGCCTCTATAGTTACCTTGTGGTCATGAGTTCAATCCCTGGTTTGGAAGGTGCATGATAAAGATGTACCCAGGTTGAATAGAAAAGACAAATGCTACATTAAGAAAGGTTTGAGAGAAATAGGAAATAATCAAATCTCATAGATTGAATAAATGTGTGGTTTGAAATTTTTAGAAATCTACAGAAAAGGTGCGTTACAAAAGGCCGGACAATATAAAGTTTGAAATTTTCTGTCTATAAAAAAAACAACTAAAATGAGGTCACTCATCCGAGTAAATAAGTTGATCATAAGGATATTTATTTTATATACAAGAGAGGTTGTTAAAAATCCCTGAATATAAGGCAGCAGAAAAATAAAACTCAATCAAGATCGAACCCTCATCGCTAGTAATAGCCTGCATATTTTGCCTGTTCATCCAATCTAATGAGAAAAATATTGAAAAAGATTTTAAAAAATATTAACTTTGCGAATTCTTGGCTTATATATGAATTATACACAAAAATGTCATCAGATGAAATAAATCTTTAAAATTCAAGCAAGTATGAAAGAAAATTAAAGAACAAAATAACCTAGTCTACAGATCTACAAATAAAGTAAACTGTAATACAACAAATGTAATTTTGAAATAAAGAAAATATCTTGTGATATTAAATCCAGAATAGAAAACGTCACAGACAGATGTTATCGCCATCTTTTCGAAAGATTCTCTCATTAATTTAAATTCTGTTTTGTTGTAAAATTTTGTTGCTGATTTCTTTTGTGTTGCCTCCACTTTACGTTTTTATATATCTTCAAGCATCAATCTCCGTTCTCTCTTTCCTTCACGACTGATTCTTATACAATATCGCTGCAAAGCTACGAGTAGCATTTTAATGAAATCAAAAGGAGACCGACTGATAAATGAGTCAAGAAAGCGGGAATCCAAAACGAAGGGAAAAAAGAAAAAGAAAGAAAAATGGTGTCTCCAGTTTGGTTATCATATTTATTTTAAAGCGATATTGCATCAAGATTATTGACTGATAAAATCTTGTCATTAGATGTTACATTGTTCGCTGTGAAACTAGAGAGAAGAAATATAAATAAAATTAGTGCAATGACTGTACTTATTCAATTAAAACAAAAATCTTTGCAAGTTGTATGATTACGATCAGGCTGACGGCATGGACGATATGGATGACAACTACTAAAATTCAAGATTTATAAGATTATATAAAAATTTATAATGATATAAAATCAAGATAATGTGATGAAATGAATACAGGTAATTTGATAATAGAAGATTGGAAACTAGTAACGAATTTGACGTAAAAAACCACCGACCTGAAAATGTGTCTGCACAATTTTGCCAACGTCTAATAAACAATCGAATATAAAAGCCGCAAACCCAAAGATACGAGAATGGAATTTACGTTCGTGTTTTAGTCACGTGGCCACGACACCCTCAGAAACAAGAGGTATGTGCTAGCATCATTTAAGCATCCACTATTTTGTGCCGTATCAGCTACATTATTTTCCAAATACGAAAGTATATTCATTGATGAGATTTCATCTTCATCAGCATTATCATCACCAAAGCAAACCCTCTGCACAAATTCCTTTGAGTCTTTCGCCGCATCCAATCCTATCGTTCATCGTTTCTGCTAAGGCCTCAAGATGGCATCCAATGTCTCCACATATCTGTTTTTCTGATCGGTCAACATTGGTGTGTCCATACGTAGAAGTCCATTGGAGAACATTGCTTACTTCTTCGACAATGCCCAACACATCTTACTCGGATGATTTCTGAGATGGTGCAATAAGTAGTACTAACACGGCTACAACGTAGAAGAAAACTTGTTCTATTTGGTCAAATAAATCAGAGCATTGTTCGAGCGCTATTAGTGCTTCGAGACTCAAGTCAAGTACTCTACCTTTGATAATTTTTAGTGTATAAGACTCATTATGATTCCAGATTTTTCAACCCAAAAGTTTATTGTCGACGTAAAATATACAATTAACTTGTTTGCTGACCACATGCCTTCCATGTTTTGGGATAACATGACCAAAAGTAAGTTATAATGATTGCCAAAACGAATGTGTTTTATGGTTTTACAGAGACATATCCACTGGAAAATGGGTTTGTTTATGATTTGTGAGCTTATTCTTGCTTCAAGTTTGTTAGATTTTTCGGGAACATGTCCGTGTATTTGTACTAAAAAAAGTAAAGTTGGCGACCGTAGTCGAGGGTGACCAGAGGCTCCCTTTTCCATAGCTACAACACCAAAATGTAGGGGAGGGCGCTAATCCTTTCCCTGAATTGCTGCACTCGACCTTTGATACATGCCTTATATTGCTAAGTGTTAAGCAAGCAGGTATCAAGTACCATTTTTAAAGTTTTGGTATGACGCAACCTGGGATTGAACCCAGGTCTCCCAGACCATTAGAAAACACTTTACCCTCAACTATACAAATTCTTAATCTTGTTACGAAGCGATAAAGCCTTGAACAAATGTTGAATTTTTGTTAAATTCAGCCGCTAAAAATTCTGCAAATTTTGCATGCATTATATACGAGTTTTTTTCCCCCAGAATTCCGTCAACTTTAGGGATACGTCTCATTATCATCATCATGTCATGCCGCCAGCACGGATATCCCTGACCCTGTCTCGCCACTTCTCCCTATCATTCATCGCCTCCGGCAGGTCTTCAAGGTTACATCCTGTGTCCTCACATAGTTGCTGTATGTAAGTTCGAGCTGGTCGTCCTGCTTTTGATTGGCCATATGTGGGGGTCCATAGGAGTACATCACTTATGAGTTTGTCCTTGCTTCTCCAGCAGTGTCCCGCGTGATGGGGGGCGAGTGTCCGTATAGTTGGTGTCTCGTGGGGTGTTGTCGCCAGGACTTGTTCAATACTGCTCTCAACATTCTTGAGTAGTTTCCGTCTAGTTTCTTCTCCAGCCGTTTAGTTAGCGTCCATGTAGTGCATCCATTTAGCAGTATCGACACAACCGCTACCTGGAAGAAACTGCGTTTCATTTTATCGGTTAGGTCTTATAAATAAATGTTTGTTATAAATAGGTACAATTAATATTAATGACCAGGTTTTTAAATAGTTTGTAAATCTCAAAAAGTAAGATATTTTAAAATAATTACATAGTATCATTGTTTTAAGGGGTTTAACAATAATGACTAAAAGTAAAAACGTTTCAGTCGATAAATATCTTAGGTGTCAGAAAATCAACAAAAATTGCGGCCTACAAGTCGACTATGTAAGTCTGAATTAACCTTTAAAAAACTAGCGGTCAACTTTTATGGCAGGGCAACAATCCAAACCTTTGTCAAATAGTGATCAACCAATAGATATCCACCACTAAGCGTCAGTCCAGCAAACTGCCACTAACCTTTCCTAAGAATGGTCAACCAATTCATATCCACCACAAATCGTCAGTCCTGTAAGTAAGTAAAGTTGACGACTGTAGTCGAGGGCGACCAGAAGGCCCCCGCCTTTCAATAGCTAATACACCGAGGTGCAGAGGAGGGCACTACTCCTTTCCCTGGATTGCTCCACTTTACCCTTGATACGTACCTTATATTGCTGAGTGTTAAGCAAGGAGGTATCAAGTACCATTTTTAAAGTCTTAGGTATGACACGACCTGGGATTGAACCCAGGTCTCCCGGATCATTATCGAACACTCTACCCACTGATCTAATGAGTCGATTTTTTAAAGAATGTTCAACCAATCATTATCCATTTATAAGCGTCAATCCAGCAAAATGCCACAAACCTTTCAAAAGAATGCTCAATAATCGATATCAATCACTAACCATCAGACCAGAAGACTTTCACAACCCTTTCCAATAAATGCTTAACCAATCGATATCCACCACTAACCTTCAGTGGTAACGTATTCTAAATTTTTTTGCTCGTGCGTAGATTTATTTCTTATGCTATAAATGATTTTGATTCTATTTTAATGACATCGCAACATTCGTAGGTTATTTTATGCCAAAGTCATCCAAGTAGAAAAGTCGTGGTACTATTTAATCCATCACCAGGAGGATAAGTGGGGCGACAATACCTTTCCCAAGGGTATTAGTCAGAAAGTGAACTTAATAGCGCGACTAGAGATAGAACTCAGTTATTTCAATGTGACAGCCCAATACGTTAGCCCGTACGTCATGGGCACTGACATCAATTTCTGTTTGTGACTGTTTAGTATAAATATAAAATTAGTAAAAAAATTGTAAAAGAGTCACTGCTTAACATAATTCACTAATTTTCTAAGTTGTGTAATTAGAATTTTGAATTATTAATACGCGGTGCATTCAATAAGTTTCCAGACTTTTTTTTTTACAGGCATTTAAAATTGTCATAGACTCTTGAAAATTTAGTATGTTATTGCTATTCATCTTATGAAATGACTGACAAAATTTTATGATTTCAGGTTCAAATAAACTGCTACACCAGGAATTGGAATACACCCTACTAAAGCCTGATTGTCACTGCTAGTCAATTTCAAAAATGCAATCTGGACGTGAGGACACTTTAGAAGAACGATATGCAATAAAATTCTGTTTTAAACTTGGAAAAAATGCCACAGAAACGTATGGAATGCTTCAGACTGCTTTTCAACCATCTTGCATGAAGCGAACATCGGTCTTTGAGTGGCATAAGAGATTCAAGGAAGGCACTGAGTCTGTGAGGGTTGATGAGAAGTGTGGGAGGAGCAAGGACATCATAACATCAGAGTTGATTGACCAAAGGGTTACGGTTACTATGATAAGGTTTTAAGGGAGTTCAGAAAGAGATTCCGTCGGAAGAGGCCAGCACTCTTCAAATTGGGTCAGAGGCATTTCCACCAGGACAATGCACCAGTCCACAACTCCATCCTTGTCACAGACTATTTGACCAAGATGGGCATCAAGACAGTTCCTCACCCTCTGTATACTCCTGACCTTGCTCCCTGTGACTTTTGGTTATTCCCTAAGCTCAGAGGCTGTCGTTATGAGACAATTGAGTAAATGAAAGAGACTGTGACGAAGGTCATTGACATGTTCACACAAGAGGACTTCCATGGGGCCTTCCAGTAGAAATTGTTGGAATGGTCCATCAAATGCATTGCAGGCGGAGGAGATTACTTCGAAGGGGACTAGAGTTTCATGTGTTTATTATCAATAAACGTGCCCATACGAAAAATGTCTGGAAACTTATTTAATGATCCTCGTATATTCAAACTAGTTTAACACTCAAGATAAAGATGCTAGTTCAAATTCTTCAGAGAATTATAAAAATAAAGTAAGCAAAAGGACTTTTTGATATTTATATCTTTATCTTACAGTGTCTGCACGCTAGGTTTGATTTCTTAACTGATGTAGTCAAACATTAGTACAAACATTATTATTCCCAAAAGTTTTACATCATCTGATAATGAATATGAAAGAAGTCACTTTCATTACCAAGATGTTGACAATAATGGTAAAATTCAATATCCCTCCGCAAAACTCCTTGAAAATTTTTCACGTAATATATTTACTCCTGAGGATAAAAATATGTAAGCGATAATCTTTTGTGTTATATAGATTTCTCTTTTTTAAGTATTACCGTTTCTTAACGTTCGGTGTAAATTTATTATTGACAGCAACGATGGTAAAATATACATTGAAAATGAAATAACATGTCTTTTTTTTATACAGATGTGTATGTTTGAACACATCATTAAAATATTGACAAATGACTGGATCTTTATGGTGATAAATTGTCAAAATTCTGCAAAAGAATTAGTTTCATGTTGAAACAGCGATCGAAAAAGATACTGATACATCTACTCTGGAAACATCAAATGATATCCCTGACCCTTTCTCTCCACTTCTCCCTATCGTTCATCACCTCTGGCAGGTCTTCAGGGCAACATCCCATATGCTCACATAGCTGCTGTATGTATGTTCGAGCTGGTCGTCCTGCTTTTGCTTGGCCATATGCAGGGGTCCATAGGAGTACATCACTTATGAGCTCGTCCCTGCTTCTCCAGCAGTGTCCTGCATGTATGGTTCGTCTAGCTTGGATAGTTTTCGTAATGGGAGGCAGGTGGCCGTATAGTTGGTGCCTTGTGGGGTGTTGCTGCCAGGACTTGTTCAATATTGCTCACAACATTCTTGTGTAATTGCCGTCCACAGACAGATTGTTTTGTAATATGACAACCCATCATTGTGGCTAGACATGTTAGCTGTTTCAAGATGGGATGGAAACCCGGCTGACTTAACGCCTGTCGAATATATTACCGCACTTTCGTCAGTCTCAGTGTGAGCGAAAAAATTTAAAGTACATATTTTGTTTGCATATACACTTAACGGAGTGCTCAATTCATCTGAAGAATTTGCATCACGTGTGAGTGGTAACCTTAATCCCTACCGCGAGTGATCTCTCTCTGTCTCTCTCTCTCTCTATATATATATATATATATATTGTCACAGTGTTGGTTGTCACTATTTCACTTTGTTGGTTTGTGGCGACCCAAATGCGATATAATTTGGAGAATGCTCAATATCTGTGATAGAGCTATCCGATAATTCTTCCAACATCGGCATTTTCAACAATTACAAATACATATACGACAACGCACTTAAAAACGGTTGTTACAGACAATCACCAAAATGCATACCCGACCAAAACAAACCTAAACACAGAAATAGGAAGATAACTTAGTTCAACCCGCCTTAAAACAAATGCGTAACATTAAGCATAGGTGGAGACTTCCAAAATATAATTAGCAGACACTTCCCCAACCATAGCCCCCCTGCTAAAATCTTCAACAGAAACAATATCAAGGTCAGCTACAGATGTACCAGTAACATACAGCAAGTAATAAAAGTCACAACAAAAAGATCGAATCCATCCACAGAACCACACACTCAAACAATCAATGCATTTATAGGGATAAAGAAACATGCCCCCGACTATGAAACTGCCAACAAAAAAATGTAGTGTACAGAACCACTGTAAAAACCAACAGCTCAATCAAGCAATACATAGGTGCAATTAAGGGCACCATAAAACAAAGAATATATAACCACAAACTTTCCTTCACCAACAGAAATTACTCATCTAACACTTCTTTATCCTCATACACATGGCGCCTAAAAGACATGAATATCCTACTCACCATCACTTTGGTTATACTAAAACTAGCACCTGCCTTCAACAAGACATCAAGGAAATGCCTTCTTTGCCTCCACGAAAAAATAGCTATTATCCCCTACCCATCACAAAACACTTTGCTTAGCAAAAAATAGAAATTCTATCCAAATGTAGGCACGAGAACAAACATCTACTCTCACATTTCGACCCATATACATAACCCATCCATCTAACCGTTACCACCTCCTCTTCTATAAATCCCTCCACAAATGACCCCACATCACACCCGACGCACAACAAGTACCACTTTCCTCCATCAAGCAACACACTCGACGCACCATAAGTAACACCTTCCTCCATTAAATCCTCAAACCCTTCAACAACCTGTTAACATTATGTTAGCTATGTTTTCATTAGTGTTAGAAATAGGTCTCCACACATTATATTTAACATATCCACCACGTACACTCCATCATATATTACAATAAAGTATACGTAATATAATATTAACACAATACAGATGTCTAATAACTAATGTAACCTTCACAACTCCCCATCTATTGCCCTTACGTCCCATGCCTCTCATGCCTACACGTCAAATTAGATATTCATTTCCTTAATAATGCAATGATGATAATTTGATCATTAGTTAAAATCATCACCATACACACTCACACACAAAAGAAAATGACATAGCTAATACAAACAATTATTGCAATGTCTCAACATTATATTTACTATATTCCTTACATACATATAATCATGGATTACAATGATGTATACGTAATATATCATTGACAAATTATAAAAGTAAAGATGGCGACCATAGTCGAGGATGACTCGAAGGCTCTCTTTTCAATAGCTACTACTTCGTGGTATAAGGGAGGATGCTACTCCTTTCTCTGGATTACTCCACTTTACTCTTGATCCTTACCTTATTATGCTGCGTGTTGAGTATGGTGGCATCAAGTACCATTTTTTAAGTCTTTGGTATGACTAGACCTAGGATTGAAACCCCGTCCCCCGACCATGGGTGAACAGTCTACTCTATAGGCCAATGGTCCGGTCAATATTATTATAATTAATATAAACTGTTATTGCAATCTAACTCAAATCATATTCCAGCATAAAATACCAATATTGCATAATATTCCATAGTATATTACAACATACCATATCTCTCCACCATGATATTTATTGCAATTCTGGCCAAACCATACTGCACCCGTCTATTCTGCTTACGAATCAAAACTTTATTTTTAACGAAATGCGATGATGATATTTTGCGCCTTATTTAAAAATCACCATCACACACACACACACGAACAAATATATAAAGAAACAAATAAACAATGGAGGTGCCGAGGTGTAATGGTTATCGTCATATGAAATGGACACGTCGACACGAGTTCAAATCATGGACGAGACTGGTTGCATTTCACGTAGCACCTATACCCTTGGGAAAGGTATGAATCCAATAATTCTCCCTCCAGCTATGGGTAAATAGTAGGGCAGACTGATTTCTTCAGCCTTGGTAAGACAACTAGTCTAGGAGAAGGAAAACTCTGAATTGAAACCTGTTAAACTCCGCTTAAAAATTGACCTTGTGTCATATCCTGCCCGAGCGGAGGGGTTGGGTAAATATGATAAAGAAACAAATAAAACATTTTTTCTCGGTCATTCTGTTGCAAATTCGGCTACATATAGCGTCTCATACATCTGGGGGACAACTCCAAATTTATCGCGCTGCTTCTGTATCTTCATACACACATATACTAAACATCACTTATACACAGCCATACACAATAATACGTAACTGTAACATACACACACACACACACATACGCGCGTGCGCTCACACATAAATAGTTGTACACAATTCTAACGGTTTTTTGACTGTATTTTTCGATTTTTTCGATTACTTCATTATCTTTCGTTATCTGTCTGATGATTGTCGTTTATAAAACGTCATGAAGCCTAAGGTCACCGACAAGCTTCCATACTATTAATTATATGTAAAATCTAATATATATATATATATATATATATGCACATAATGATATTTTAGTAGTATAAAGATATATCCAATTTACCGCCTTCTTCAGTGTCGAGGAGTACTCCAGCTATTCTCTCTCTCTCTTTCCTCCCTCTCTCTCAATTTCTCCCTTGCTCTATATGTGTATATAGCCGGTGTCATTTGTCTCTGGTTAAGACCACAAAAATATTGTTTCAATCAGGAAGACCACATTTTTATAGAAAATTATCAGCATTAAATATATATCACATAGGCATACATACAAACATACATACGTACTTATATATATATATATATATTTGTGTGTGTGTGTGTGTGTGTGTGTGTGTGTGTGTGTGTGTGTGTGTGTTTAAGGAACCAGAAGTAGTTCGAAATAACACTGCTCTTGACATTCCTAAATCGCGATGCCCTAAGAATATTTTCCACAACATTAGATTGGATGCCAAAGAGAAATTGATTACCATAGTCTCGTCCAGGTTTTCCTCTGGGGATTTCAAGATATTTCATTTCTATGAATATCTGAGATACTTCAACAATGTAAACAAATCATTGTTGATGCTTCATCAAACATAACTGGTGACTTGTGTGAGAAAGTGCATTTAGTCTTTCAAATAACAATTCATAAAGTGTTTGAAAGTAATCGCTTTTGTAAGTATCTCTCTTAGGTGTGTGTGTTATTTAACTTAATATGTTCATTTCTATCGTGTCTTCTCATGAATTAACCGTTTTGACTCATCGGAGAAAGTTAATAACACAACTAAAACTCTTAAAGCAACTCCACAACAATTCTCTTTAGTTTTAATCATATCCCAACCGTAAAGAAAAGTGTTGCATTCTGGTTAGTGAACGCTTGTAATATTAAATAAAGGACAAACCACGATATGTGAGGAAATAGAGTTATATTCTCAGGAAAAAGTATATACAATAGAGAGACTATTAGTAGACAAGAACATAGGATTAGTGAACGCTTGTAATATTAGATAAAGGACAAACCACGATATGTGAGGAAATAGAGTTATATTCTCAGGAAAAAGTATATACAATAGAGAGACTATTAGTAGACAAGAACATAGGATTAGTGAACGCTTGTAATATTAGATAAAGGACAACCCACGATATGAGAGGAAATAGAGTTATGTTCTCAGGAAAAAGTATATACAATAGAGAGACTATTAGTAGACAAGAACATAGGATTAGTGAACGCTTGTAATATTAAATAAAGGACAACCCACGATATGTGAGGAAATAGAGTTATATTCTCAGGAAAATGTATATACAATAGAGAGACTATTAGTAGACAAGAACATAGGATTAGTGAACGCTTGTAATATTAGATAAAGGACAAACCACGATATGAGAGGAAATAGAGATATATTCTCCGGGAAAAGTATATACAGTAGAGAGACTATTAGTAGACAAGAACATAGGATTAGTGAACGCTTGTAATATTAAATAAAAGACAAACCACGATATGAGAGGAAATAGAAATATATTCTCAGGAAAAAGTATATACAATAGAGAGACTATTAGTAGACAAGAACATAGGATTAGTGAACGCTTGTAATATTAAATAAAGGACAACCCACGATATGTGAGGAAATAGAGTTATATCCTCAGGAAAATGTATATACAATAGAGAGACTATTAGTAGACAAGAACATAGGATTAGTGAACGCTTGTAATATTAGATAAAGGACAAACCACGATATGAGAGGAAATAGAGATATATTCTCCGGGAAAAGTATATACAATAGAGAGACTATTAGTAGACAAGAACATAGGATTAGTGAACGCTTGTAATATTAAATAAAAGACAAACCACGATATGAGAGGAAATAGAGATATATTCTCAGGAAAAAGTATATACAATAGAGAGACTATTAGTAGACAAGAACATAGGATTAGTGAACGCTTGTAATATTAAATAAAGGACAACCCACGATATGTGAGGAAATAGAGTGATATTCTAAGGAAAATGTATATACAATAGAGAGACTATTAGTAGACAAGAACATAGGATTAGTGAACGCTTGTAATATTAGATAAAGGACAAACCACGATATGAGAGGAAATAGAGATATATTCTCCGGGGAAAGTATATACAATAGAGAGACTATTAGTAGACAAGAACATAGGATTAGTGAACGCTTGTAATATTAAATAAAAGACAAACCACGATATGAGAGGAAATAGAGATATATTCTCAGGAAAAAGTATATACAATAGAGAGACTATTAGTAGACAAGAACATAGGATTAGTGAACGCTTGTAATATTAAATAAAGGACAACCCACGATATGTGAGGAAATAGAGTTATATTCTCAGGAAAAAGTATATACAATAGAGAGACTATTAGTAGACAAGAACATAGGATTAGTGAACGCTTGTAATATTAGATAAATGACAACCCACGATATGTGAGGAAATAGAGTTATATTCTCAGGAAAAAGTATATACAATGGAGAGACTATTAGTAGACAAGAACATAGGATTAGTGAACGCTTGTAATATTAGATAAAGGACAACCCACGATATGTGATGAAATAGAGTTATATTCTCAGGAAAAAGTATATACAATAGAGAGACTATTAGTAGACAAGAACATAGGATTAGTGAACGCTTGTAATATTAGATAAAGGACAACCAACGATATGTGAGGAAATAGAGTTATATTCTCAGGAAAAAGTATATACAATAGAGAGACTATTAGTAGACAAGAACATAGGATTAGTGAACGCTTGTAATATTAAATAAAAGACAAACCACGATATGAGAGGAAATAGAGATATATTCTCAGGAAAAAGTATATACAATAGAGAGACTATTAGTAGACAAGAACATAGGATTAGTGAACGCTTGTAATATTAAATAAAGGACAACCCACGATATGTGAGGAAATAGAGTGATATTCTAAGGAAAATGTATATACAATAGAGAGACTATTAGTAGACAAGAACATAGGATTAGTGAACGCTTGTAATATTAGATAAAGGACAAACCACGATATGAGAGGAAATAGAGATATATTCTCCGGGGAAAGTATATACAATAGAGAGACTATTAGTAGACAAGAACATAGGATTAGTGAACGCTTGTAATATTAAATAAAAGACAAACCACGATATGAGAGGAAATAGAGATATATTCTCAGGAAAAAGTATATACAATAGAGAGACTATTAGTAGACAAGAACATAGGATTAGTGAACGCTTGTAATATTAAATAAAGGACAACCCACGATATGTGAGGAAATAGAGTTATATTCTAAGGAAAATGTATATACAATAGAGAGACTATTAGTAGACAAGAACATAGGATTAGTGAACGCTTGTAATATTAGATAAAGGACAACCCACGATATGTGAGGAAATAGAGTTATATTCTCAGGAAAAAGTATATACAATAGAGAGACTATTAGTAGACAAGAACATAGGATTAGTGAACGCTTGTAATATTAGATAAATGACAACCCACGATATGTGAGGAAATAGAGTTATATTCTCAGGAAAAAATATATACAATGGAGAGACTATTAGTAGACAAGAACATAGGATTAGTGAACGCTTGTAATATAAGATAAAGGACAACCCACGATATGTGATGAAATAGAGTTATATTCTCAGGAAAAAGTATATACAATAGAGAGACTATTAGTAGACAAGAACATAGGATTAGTGAACGCTTGTAATATTAGATAAAGGACAACCAACGATATGTGAGGAAATAGAGTTATATTCTCAGGAAAAAGTATATACAATAGAGAGACTATTAGTAGACAAGAACATAGGATTAGTGAACGCTTGTAATATTAGATAAAGGACAACCCACAATATGGGAGGAAATAGAGTTATATTCTCAGGAAAAAGTATATACAATAGAGAGACTATTAGTAGACAAGAACATAGGATTAGTGAACGCTTGTAATATTAACTAAAGGACAACCCACGATATGAGAGGAAATAGAGTTATATTCTCAGGAAAAAGTATATACAATAGAGAGACTATTAGTAGACAAGAACATAGGATTAGTGAACGCTTGTAATATTAGATAAAGGACAACCCACGATATGTGATGAAATAGAGTTATATTCTCAGGAAAAAGTATATACAATAGAGAGACTATTAGTAGACAAGAACATAGGATTAGTGAACGCTTGTAATATTAGATAAAGGACAACCAACGATATGTGAGGAAATAGAGTTATGTTCTCAGGAAAAAGTATATACAATAGAGAGACTATTAGTAGACAAGAACATAGGATTAGTGAACGCTTGTAATATTAAATAAAAGACAAACCACGATATGAGAGGAAATAGAGATATATTCTCAGGAAAAAGTATATACAATAGAGAGACTATTAGTAGACAAGAACATAGGATTAGTGAACGCTTGTAATATTAAATAAAGGACAACCCACGATATGTGAGGAAATAGAGTGATATTCTAAGGAAAATGTATATACAATAGAGAGACTATTAGTAGACAAGAACATAGGATTAGTGAACGCTTGTAATATTAGATAAAGGACAAACCACGATATGAGAGGAAATAGAGATATATTCTCCGGGGAAAGTATATACAATAGAGAGACTATTAGTAGACAAGAACATAGGATTAGTGAACGCTTGTAATATTAAATAAAAGACAAACCACGATATGAGAGGAAATAGAGATATATTCTCAGGAAAAAGTATATACAATAGAGAGACTATTAGTAGACAAGAACATAGGATTAGTGAACGCTTGTAATATTAAATAAAGGACAACCCACGATATGTGAGGAAATAGAGTTATATTCTAAGGAAAATGTATATACAATAGAGAGACTATTAGTAGACAAGAACATAGGATTAGTGAACGCTTGTAATATTAGATAAAGGACAACCCACGATATGTGAGGAAATAGAGTTATATTCTCAGGAAAAAGTATATACAATAGAGAGACTATTAGTAGACAAGAACATAGGATTAGTGAACGCTTGTAATATTAGATAAATGACAACCCACGATATGTGAGGAAATAGAGTTATATTCTCAGGAAAAAGTATATACAATGGAGAGACTATTAGTAGACAAGAACATAGGATTAGTGAACGCTTGTAATATTAGATAAAGGACAACCCACGATATGTGATGAAATAGAGTTATATTCTCAGGAAAAAGTATATACAATAGAGAGACTATTAGTAGACAAGAACATAGGATTAGTGAACGCTTGTAATATTAGATAAAGGACAACCAACGATATGTGAGGAAATAGAGTTATATTCTCAGGAAAAAG
Source organism: Sepioteuthis lessoniana (assembly GCA_963585895.1). Taxonomy (NCBI): domain Eukaryota; kingdom Metazoa; phylum Mollusca; class Cephalopoda; order Myopsida; family Loliginidae; genus Sepioteuthis; species Sepioteuthis lessoniana. The sequence goes on from OY757939.1 coordinate 3,923,113, forward strand.
TATATACAATAGAGAGACTATTAGTAGACAAGAACATAGGATTAGTGAACGCTTGTAATATTAGATAAAGGACAACCCACAATATGGGAGGAAATAGAGTTATATTCTCAGGAAAAAGTATATACAATAGAGAGACTATTAGTAGACAAGAACATAGGATTAGTGAACGCTTGTAATATTAACTAAAGGACAACCCACGATATGAGAGGAAATAGAGTTATATTCTCAGGAAAAAGTATATACAATAGAGAGACTATTAGTAGACAAGAACATAGGATTAGTGAACGCTTGTAATATTAGATAAAGGACAACCCACGATATGTGAGGAAATAGAGTTATATTCTCAGGTAAAAGTATATACAATAGAGAGACTATTCGTAAACAAGAACATAGGATTAGTGAACGCTTGTAATATTAGATAAAGGACAACCCACAATATGGGAGGAAAAAGAGTCATATTCTCAGGAAAAAGTATATACAATAGAGAGACTATTAGTAGACAAGAACATAGGATTAGTGAACGCTTGTAATATTAACTAAAGGACAACCCACGATATGAGAGGAAATAGAGTTATATTCTCAGGAAAAAGTATATACAATAGAGAGACTATCAGTAGACAAGAACATAGGATTAGTGAACGCTTGTAATATTAGATAAAGGACAACCCACGATATGTGAGGAAATAGAGTTATATTCTCAGGAAAAAGTATATACAATAGAGAGACAATTAGTAGACAAGAACATAGGATTAGTGAACGCTTGTAATATTAGATAAAGGACAACCCACAATATGGGAGGAAATAGAGTTATATTCTCAGGAAAAAGTATATACAATAGAGAGACTATTAGTAGACAAGAACATAGGATTAGTGAACGCTTGTAATATTAGATAAAGGACAACCCACAATATGGGAGGAAATAGAGTTATATTCTCAGGAAAAAGTATATACAATAGAGAGACTATTAGTAGACAAGAACATAGGATTAGTGAACGCTTGTAATATTAAATAAAGGACAAACCACGATATGAGAGGAAATAGAGATATATTCTCAGGAAAAAGTATATACAATAGAGAGACTATTAGTAGACAAGAATATAGGGTTAGTGAACGCTTCTAATATTAGATAAAGGACAACCCACGATATGAGAGGAAATAGAGATATATTCTCAGGAAAAAGTATATACAATAGAGAGACTATTAGTAGACAAGAACATAGGATTAGTGAACGCTTGTAATATTAAATAAAGGACAAACCACGATATGAGAGGAAATAGAGATATATTCTCAGGAAAAAGTATATACAATAGAGAGACTATTAGTAGACAAGAACATAGGATTAGTGAACGCTTGTAATATTAGATAAAGGACAACCCACAATATGGGAGGAAATAGAGATATATTCTCAGGAAAATGTATATACAATAGAGAGACTATTAGTAGACAAGAACATAGGATTAGTGAACGCTTGTAATATTAGATAAAGGACAACCCACAATATGTGAGGAAATAGAGTTATATTCTCAGGAAAAAGTATATACAATAGAGAGACTCTTAGTAGACAAGAACATAGGATTAGTGAATGCTTGTAATATTAAATAAAGGACAAACCACGATATGAGAGGAAATAGAGATATATTCTCCGGGAAAAGTATATACAATAGAGAGACTATTAGTAGACAAGAACATAGGATTAGTGAACGCTTGTAATATTAAAGAAAGGACAAACCACGATATGAGAGGAAATAGAGATATATTCTCAGGAAAAAGTATATACAATAGAGAGACTATTAGTAGACAAGAACATAGGATTAGTGAACGCTTGTAATATTAAATAAAGGACAACCGACAATATGGGAGGAAATAGAGTAATAATCTCAGGAAAAAGTATATACAATAGAGAGACTATTAGTAGACAAGAACATAGGATTAGTGAACGCTCGTAATATTAAAGAAAGGACAAACCACGATATGAGAGGAAATAGAGATATATTCTCAGGAAAAAGTATATACAATAGAGAGACTATTAGTAGACAAGAACATAGGATTAGTGAACGCTTGTAATATTAAATAAAGGACAAACCACGATATGAGAGGAAATAGAGATATATTCTCCGGGAAAAGTATATACAATAGAGAGACTATTAGTAGACAAGAACATAGGATTAGTGAACGCTTGTAATATTAAATAAAGGACAAACCACGATATGAGAGGAAATTGTGACATATTCTCAGGAAAAAGTATATACAATAGAGAGACTATTAGTAGACAAGAACATAGGATTAGTGAACGCTTGTAATATTAGATAAAGGACAACCCACAATATGTGAGGAAATAGAGTTATATTCTCAGGAAAAAGTATAAACAATAGAGAGACTGTTAGTTGACAAGAACATAGGATTAGTGAATACAGAATAAGGATATACTCCAACGATAGTATTGGCTCTTCACCTTCTAGTCTGCCCTGTATTAGTAGCTACTGCTATATATGACAGATGGACTAGGTCATTGTGTAGAAAAGGTGGGTGATACTCAACAAAAAGTAAACAAAAAAAAAAGGATTAATCCTCAAATTTTCTGAATTTTTATCAAGTTTAACGAATTCGGTACATTATATTTACATTGTTTAGATGTAAAAAAATCAAAAATATTATGAGTGGCTATTAATACATGCAAGATTTATTTGGCATTATAAGGTCTATAATATAAGAAATATACATGCATCGGTTTTTGTTTTACCAAAAAATAATACATTTAAGTCAGGAAGAAAGATTTTCAGAGGACAGAAATTAACACGCTCAGTAAGGAGTGAACTGGTACTATATATATATATATATATATAGTATATGATATACGTGTTGTATAGCCACATAATACATCTGCATGCAGAATCATAACGAGACACAATAAAGGCGAGCAGACACAGTTCTTTAGAAAAATATACCTCTCATTTTATTTGAAAGGGTTCGAAAGGGTTACTAAAGGTTTTACTGTGCGAGAGGTGAGTTGGAGTGCGAACAGAACTGCAACATATTGACCCCCACTCTTATGGCCATAACAGCGTTTCTTTCCCGTTCTCATGGACTGCTCAACCTGGGGCCTGGGAGCACAGGCTCTCTGGGACATGGTCCTCATTGCAGCATCTTTTCTCCAACTGACTCGAACTTCCTGTGCACCGAGTTACATTATTGTTTTACGCCCACTCAATTCAACCTGTCGACACTCAAGGTTATCCCCTTTATAACTTCGTCTGGATGCACCTGTTATTTACACAGGTGCATTTCCTGTTTTGACAGCTCGGCCAACGTCAATATGCAACATAAGTAATATACATGCATGGGTTTTAGTTTTACCAAAAAATAATACATTGGAGTCCGGAAGAAAGATTTTCAGAGGACAGAAATGAATACGCTCTGTAAAGAGTGAACTTGTATTATATATATATATATATATATATAATTCTACAGTAGAAAGGGCTAAAAATTAGGAAGTAAGGGATAATAAGTGATCAGAAATTAACGTACACGTTTATTGAATAGGATTAATGAATTACGAATGATTTTGATGTAAAGTTGCAACGAAAATCAACCAAAAAGAAATTGTTATTAATCAAAGTAAACATTACTGATAGAATCGAGTATAATACGTATACAATAAATGTATCGTTAATTGATAAAACGATACTGATTATCAGGAAGAAAAAGATTCTCAGTGGACGGGAATTAATGCAAACATAAAAGACAATTATAGAGATATTATCCGAAGTGCATTGTTAATCGTTTTGCTATAGAAAAGCATTGTAAATTTCGAAGCATGTGATTGTCAATTATAAATAATTCATTGTAAGATTTCAGGGAATACCCTAATAAACATAAATGCTATAAATACTTAGGCATAAATATATATAAAATTAATACTATTATATATTTACCAATCTCTTTCCGTGAGCTGGATGTGACACACGGCCAATTTTTTAACAAATTTTAAAAGGTTTCAATTTAAGGTTGTTCTCTTAGATCACTTGCTACACCAAGGTTAAAAAAAGCTCTATCTACCCTATTGTTTACTCAAAGCTTGAGGTAGAATAGTTGAATGAATACCTCTCCCAAGTCTTCCTTCTCCTATACTGGTTGCCATTGCATGGTTAAAGAGCTCAGTCTGCCCTACTATTTACCCATAGCTTGAGGCAAAATAGTCGGAAGAATACTTTTCCCAAGGGCATTAGTTTTCCTTCTCCTATACTGGTTGCCATATCATGATTAAAGAGCCTAGTCTGCCATACAGCTGGAGGTTGAATAATTGGATGGATACCTTTCACAAGGGTATGAACGCTCTGTGAAAATACAAATAGAGTCGTTCAGGATTTGAACTAGGTTCACCGTGACTATAAACTATGATGTAACCATTAAACTTAGAGTACCGCAAATAAAAAATGCAATTATTATTATTTGTGATTTTACTGTAGAAATGCATTAAAAGACAGAATAAAAAGAAAACGGTTTTCGGTGATCAGAGGCTGATGCCAAATTGATTGTCATTATAAAATTATATTGTTAAAGGGTGTTACTCAGTAGATATATTGAAACTCATGAAGGAAAGTATTGTCAATGGTCAGTAATTTGTGGAAGCATTTATGGGAAAAAAGTGATTTGTTATATGTATTCATTAAAAGCATATTAACCCTTCAAATCTGGGAAGCTGGAATTATTGTCAAGTAGAAATTCCTCACGCAACTCGAAGTTCGAGCGTGGAATCTTCATTTCAATATCGCTATTATTCATCAATAGTTGTTATTTTTATCTTATATGTAATTAGATTATTTTTATAATAATATCTTAAATTGCCGATTCATGTTTATAAACTGTTATTTACCAGCCGGTAAATTTGCGTAAGGACACCATAAATTATTATCTTCCTTAGATTTTTCGCATATCCAATAGGAATCCAAGAAGTATTCGCATAAGAATACTAAAAGCCCATTCTCAACTTCTTTTTGAAATTATTCTTTCAACAGTTGAGATGTGGTCAATAACCCTGCCCTGTAAAGGTTTGGAAAAATGACTATATTACTCACTCTTATCAAGTTAGCCTTTTTCCATTTTGTATCACTTCCATGAGGGTATAGTTTTAGTAATTTGGACACTTTTGTGTTTTGTTTATTCTGATACCACTCGTTGATATATTGGTCAAATAGAATTTCAAATAATATTACATATTTTCTTGAGTTTATATTGTATTTCTTTCCGTATTGTTTACTGTTAGCATATCATGGATATAGTGATATTAATGCTTGGATTGGAGGAGCTTGACTAAAATATCTTCCCCACACCCAAGCAAATCAATCGTTTTTAAATAATGCATTACACCGTTATACATATGTTTTTAGTTACGAGCCCAAGTTGGGTGTCCTAAAGCTATGGAGGGTGGGAGAATTTCTAAGGATTATATTTTTACATATAAAATGTATTAAAAATCAGGATGAAAGGGACTTTTGGTATTCAGAAAAGACGGGACACATTACAGTCTTAAACTGGCAATTATACGAGATAGAGTCAAAAGTTCTACAATATTTTCATATTATATACAAGTTTGTGGCGCATATATCACGTGACCGAAGCGGATAGAACCATGGTAGGTGCTCGCAGTGGTTGTTAGTATCATGGTAGATTGTGTGCTGAGACGCTGTGTATTACTTCACGTCGCGTGCAATTTGAATGCCGGACAGAATACGTGCGATGTAATCTAATTTGGAAACTTATGTTTTACAAGGTTCGAACTAGGTTAAAACACCACTGAAAAACTATTTTGTGAGAAAGTTGATGGCGCACTTGATTATGATAGAATAAGCAGATGGTTGTAGAATTTTTGCTCGGGCTACAAGAAACTCAACACTCAAGCAAGGGTAGAGTAGGTCTAAAACCGTGGATTCTGATGTCGAGCTCAAAACCATATAAACAAATCCAGCGAGTTGTACTAGCAGAGTATGAAACGAGCTCAGATTCTTCCAATTTAGTGAGGTTGATCATCTTCCCAATATTGTGTCCTCTCGTCACCAAAATATTGCCAGACTTTTGATTACCACTGGTATAATGAAAATAAATTGCTGATAATCTTGAAATTTCAATGCATTTGAAATTAAGACAGAAAAAAGAAAAAGATTATTGTTGAGTATTAGTGCAATATTTGAAAAGACAATTGGATGATTATATGTTTCATAGAAAGATATTGTTCATACCTTTTACTTTATAAATACATTGATAAGATAAAAGCGAGTATCATTGGTCAAAAATGATTGCTTTCGTCTCGAAAATTTCCAAATTGTTTTGCTTTTATGTTTACTTTATTGCACAGTGTTTTATAAGAAACATTTACGTCAACAAAATATTCTGTCCAATTAACAACACCAAGTAATACTCATCTATTTCTAATTCGAATACTGACAAAGCTTATTAGAAATCATTTCCTCTTTATTATTCTACTATTTGCAAGTTTTTTTTACACAAGCTAAAATTGATGGTTTTTCAGAAACAGAGTGACAGCAAGTTTCCTCAGATCTCAAGGAAAATTCAAAGAATCCTGGATGATTTTTTCAGTGGTGAGGTTTACATGGTCACGATTCTATCTCGCGATTCTTCCTCTGAGTGGTTTAGCCTGTATTGTCTCGTTTAATCCTCTAAGTAGCGTTGACTTAATGATGGCGATTCTTTCTTACTCAGATCAGAAAGGGCTGCTCGGATTCTATTTCTATGTAGTCTGGTCTATAGAGTATCGATTCTTCCTCTGAGAGGCATGGTCTGTATGGTATCAATTCGGCCTCTGTGATGTGGTGTGTTTGTTATCGATTATTCCTCTGTGGTGTGGTGTGTATGGTCTCGATTCTTCTTCTGTGGTGTGGTCTGTATGGAATCGATTTTTCCTCTGTGGTGTGGTCTGTATGGAATCGATTCTTCCTTTGTGATGTGGTCTGTATGGTATCGATTCTTCCTCTGTGGTATGGTCTGTATGGAATCGATTTTCCTCTCTGATGTGGCGTGTATAGTCTCGATTCTTCTTCTGTGGTGTGGTGTGAATGGTATCGATTCTTTCTCTGTGATGTGGTGTGTATATTCTCGATTCTTCCTTTGTGGTCTCGATTCTTCCTCTGTGGGGTGATGTGGTGTGCATGGCCTCGATTCTTCCTCTGTGGTGTGGTCTCTATGTTATCGATTCTTCCTCTGTTGTGTGGTCTGTATGGTCTCGATTCTTCCTCTGTTGTGTGGTCTGTATGGTAATGATTTTTCTTCTGTGGTGTGGTCTGTATGGCATTGATTCTTCCTCTGTTGTGTGGTCTGTATGATAATGATTTTTCCTCTGTGATGTGGTCTGTATTGTATCGATTCTTCCAGGAAGTAGTGCAGTCTGTATGGTTGTTTATTTGTCTTCTATGTAGTGTGGTCTTCATAGGGCTAATGTGTCTTCTTGGAAAAGTTGACAAATAAATTGTTGCGTCAAGATTTTTTGCATGTACACCTAGAATTCGACTATTAATAAAATTTGTAATGTCGTGAATCGATTTCTCCGGAAGCCACGTTCGTTCTTCCTAAGTATCTTCTAAATTTTGGGTTCTATGCGTTTGCGTAGTAGAACATTGTAAATTTTGGCCGCTATGAATGTAAGGTTTATACCTCAGTAGTTCTTAGCTATGCTGAGGTCGCCGGTCTGATGGAAAGGGACGATGCATCCCTTTGTTCATCTGTCTGTTGTATTCTGGTTATATACAGCATTACAATGCGGGAGCAGTATATCGTCGAATTCCCTGGTCTTCCATACTTCTGGTTGGTATTTCATCAAGCCCTGCTGATTTCCTATTCTAATTTTTTTTTTTTTGGTCCTGAGTCGAGTTGTTGCGTAAACTGTCTTAGTTTGGTGTTGAAGTCAGACTTGACCGATAAAATAAAACGTCGTTTTTTTCCAAGCAGTGGTCGTATCGATACTGCTATATGGATGCACAACATGCAAAAGCAGGACGACCAGCTAGAACATACATACAGCAGCTATGTGAGGATATGGGATGTAGTCCTGAAGACCTGCCAGAGGCGATGAACGATAGGGAGAAGTAGCGAGAGAGGGTTTGGGATATCCGTGCTAGCACCATGATGATGATGATGATGATGATGAAATCTCTTAATTGTACTCCCAATATTTTACTCAACATCAGTTGTTAGATTATGGGTCGGTGATTGTTTGGGGCGGTTCCTTTGCTTGGCTTCTTTTGGATCAAGTTAGTCTTTTATTATTATTATCATTATTATTATTATTTATTCATTAGAGTTTTTCTCATCAGCGTTAGCTGATGGTCTTTATTATTATTATTATTATTATTATTATTATTAATATTATTATTATTATTATTATTATTAATATTATTATTTGACTTTTCGTAAGTTTTTACCACAGTTTTATCCGGTATCTTTTGCCGAGGTCTGCACGTAACTTTTCTCAGATCTCCTGGACTCTTCTAAGTATTCTAGGTGATCTTTACAGTACCGTGGTCAAGATAGATTCGACTCTTTCTCTGATATCCACTCTGCGGATACACACACACACACACACACACACAGACACACACACACACATATATATATATATATATATATATATATATATATATATATATATATATATAAGAATATATGTATACGTTTTGCATATTTGCATTATATAATTTATATGAGGGTATGCTGTAAAGTCACAGTCTTAGGATGGAATCTCTCAAATATAAAAGAAACCCCAATTATTATTTTTTAAAGAAAACATTAGAAACGATACACTAAATAGTAGGGCAGACTAGGTTCTTCAGCCTTGGTGAGGCAACTAGTATAAGAGAAGGAAAACCCTGAATTCAAACTTGTTAAACTTCGCTTAAAAATTGACCTTGTGTCATATCCTGCCCGAGCGGAGGGGTTGGGTAAATATCGATACGCTAAATGTGTTGAACTGCAGGGTGAATATGCAGTATACATGTCATAGATCTCATTCATTCCCTTTTTTAATGGACAATTTTTTTTCAGCACCTAATCAACTGCTTATATATATATATATATATATATATATATATATATATATATATATATGTGTGTGTGTGTACGCGCTTATATATATATATATATATATATATACAAGCACGCACACAGACACAGACACACAGACACACACACACATATATATATATATATATATATATATATATATATATATAGTCATCCACAGACTGTTTCGTTCTATCAGAACTCTTCAGTGTGGCTAGACACGCAGGACACTCGAATCCGGGATCGAAACCCGTCCAACTTAGACTAAGTCTCAGACCTCTCGGCCACCAAGCGGACCACGTTGGCTAAGAGAATTTTTTAAAGGTATTTATTTAGCAACAGCAGCAGCATCAGCCGTTTGTTAACATTTTTTATACCCAATACCCTGTTTGAAGTTATCTTGAAAATAACATAAAATTCAAATTTAGTTTGAAAAATTGTCGAATTTTAAATAACAAATTTACATGTCAAAACAAAGTGGAAGTTAAAATTTCAGATGTATCAATATGTTTTATTGAAGTTATCTGATATATTTGAAACAACTGTGTTCACTTATAAGGCAAAACTACACTTTTTACTTCAATAAAAAGGTAATAAAAAAAAGATATTGATCAACACCAATAATAGAACAAGTAATAAACACGTACATATCTTTATTTTTTAAGTAGAGGAATTAAGATTATGAATTGAAGTGCCATGACTAGAAAATCCGCCGAAAACCTACGCCCGACATACGGAAACACTGGACAGCTGTTTAGACCTTATTAGGTCTCCTCAGCAGCTGTGTATACCGTAATCTCCACCACTATAGATAAACACGTCTTTGAATCCTTTATATTTTGATATAATATCCCTTCTTCTTAATAATAGCCAATAATATATTATTAGTTGATAATTTTTATTTTTATTTCAGCAGGATCAATTTCTGACTTGTTAGTTTTGATTACTTCTCATAAGTTTGATTCGCTGTTTTATTGTTGGCCGCCTTCATAAGATTACATTTTCGCAATTACCAATAAATTTTCGAATAAAGAATTGATGGTTGACATTCTATTATCTTCTTCCTTGTAAATCTTTTAAGTTCAAAGAATTCACTGATAAGCTTAGATACGTCAGATAGCGAAGTAACATGCATGAATACACACTTCACTTTGAAATTGTGAGACAGGGACTTGTCTCCCGCAAAGAAAGTCTTTTCCATAAAATCACAACAGTTAGCACTGTTCAGTTTAAAAGCTTCATCGACTTAGAATTCTCAAATAATGATTTAGTCAACAAGTGCAGCCCATACCATTACCCACTGGCTGCTTTCTTCAGCTACAAGCACGTTTGAATTGGATAAAATCCATTCTTTGTTCGATACATCTGGTCCATTAAATATCTGTGGAGTTTAGTCCATTAAGATAAATTTAGAAAAGTTAATTTTCATGTACTTCTCGTCCTATTTTTGACGCTTTAAAATATTTGCTTTTGTGAGAGGAGGTTATCTAGGGGGTTTCTTTACAGATCGTAATTTACAAACTTTTGACAGTCTTGACTATCTCAAATCAAGCCTTTTCAAAGATCTAAGCGCTGGTCAAAAGTGACTTTTTCGCTATAAATCATTTTAGTTTCGAGAAAGAAAGTTCCTTTTGCTCCACTTTGAGTTCTCAATTTAATTTATAGTTTGATGATCTCTTTTAAATATAATATCATGATACCAAAGTGGATATTCCTTCAATCAATTGCTTTGATATTTTCTGTTTTTCGGCAATCGTTAAATGCTTCCCATCGTTTCTCGGCCTTTTGGCTGGGCCGTCTGGCATTCATGCCGGATGGGCGATCGAATCCAAGAGCAGACTCGGGGCCAAATTGGTCACCAGCTTCGGCTGGGCAACCTTCGGGTAGGCGAGCTGCTTTTCAGATCCCTATGCACGCCTTGTATAGCACTAGACCTTACAGTCTAGTTCAAGCTATATTCTGGCATACGTGCCCGGACCTAGATTTAGGTCCGTGATACGGCTTGACTCATTAGATCCACATTGCACTTAGTGGGTCAATGACTAGCAGGGTTCGAGTCTCGGCTCGTTCCCGACCTTCCCCTCCTCTTTATCCCCACTTTAATCGACCTTCGGGCATTTGACCTTGTGTCAAGTCCTGTCTGGTGGGAGGCAGTGATAAATATTATCGTTAAATGCTTCCTTTGCAATGTTTCAATATTCAGTATGGACAAAAACAAGATTTTTAATACATTTCAGAAATCTTAAGTAAATTTATGTTTAATCTACATATTAAATTCACTCAGTCTCCCATTTTCGTAAATTCCAAATAACTAAAAAAATTATCGTTGAAAATAATAGAAAATTTAGTTGAATATTTTATTAAGGGGGGGGGGGGAATGGAGAAGTTTAAATTTAAGAAATATTCGTTCAGAACTTTTTGAGTCGTTGAGGTTCATCTTGATTTGAATAATAACTTTAGACAGGCAATATATATATATACTATATATATATAGTATATATATATATATATATATATATAATTAAGACCTTGACACACTGAGTGATAATTATTTTCTCTTCGATCTAAACTTGATGACGAGATCAAGTTTATTTTTACGACAATGGTTTTTCTCAGAATGTTGTGCAAACAGTTATTAAGTTTAGATTAATTAATTTTAATAAAATCGAACTGGCATCAGTACAAGGCTGGGTGGAATTAGTGATAGATTTGCATCGCAAATCTGATAAGCTCCACAGATGTACTATTTTTCAACCAATATACGGGTTGGCTTTAACACTAAAGCTATTCTGACATCTATTTACTTTTTCTTCACCCTATATATGCCTCATATTTTTTTATTCCATTATATCCTCGATTCAGCTCTGTTAAGGCAGAATCGAAACTGGTTAGTTAGTTTGTCAATTCTTTTTTAAGTTTTCATTCTCTTTATGAATTAATACTTCGGTCTGTCTATTGTTTATATATATATATATATATATACTATATATATATAGTATACTATATATAAATTAACCTAAATCGCGAGTCGAAAATCTTCTACTAAAGTTTCACCTTAACGGATCATCAGGAAGCCTAAGAAGAAATTTCCCTAGTGAGAGTCAGTTACATAAGATATTTAATAAGAATGTGTTAAATTAAGTTATAGTTGCATGCCAAACATTAATGGAATAATAAATAGGAGTAATATAACTAAATTAAGTACGAAGAAAAATAAGGTAATGTAACTGTAGGGATAAGGTTAGATGTCCCCTCGAAGGCAAATGTAAGCAGGAATGTGTAGTGTATAAAGTAGAAGTATATAGTGATTCGAATAATAAGAGAAATAAAAAGATATACTTTGGGTCGATGCAAGGGGATTTTAAGAGTAGGTACTATAACCATAAAACAAGTTTCTCGCACGAGAAATATAGGCATAGCACTGCATTATCTAGTTATGTGTGGGAGCTTAAGGAGAACGAAGGGGTAGATCCTATCATGAAATGTGAAGTAATAAAGAAATGCCGTAAATATAGGACAGGCAATAGAGCTTGTAGGCTTTGTATGGAGGAAAAATTAGAAATAGCATCTTGTAAAAGTAGGAATATGTTAAACAAAAAATCGGAGGTGTTAAATAGTTGTAGACACAAAAGGCCTGGTCACTCTATAATTAGGGATAGGTTTTAGAGATATATTTTTATTTTATATATTGTATATATATTATACTATATATGTATTTTAATGCAAATTCTAAGCTAGGTGCGGTTTTGGTGAATAAAAGAAAGCGATTTCTCCTTTAGAATTCAGTCGAACTTAGGCTTCCTGATGATCCGTTAAGGTGAAACTTTAGTAGAAGATTTTCAACTCGCGATTTGGGTTAATTTATAATTGGCTCCATTGTCTGGTGTTGAGCACTTTAGTAATTGTAGCATTGCAGGATTCGCGGAGGGTTTTTTGGGTTTTCTTTTGACCACTGACTGCGTATCCCTTGATTTTTTTAAGGGTCGGGCGAGGTGGCCTTTTCTTTCTTTTTTGACCAAAAATTTTTTTCTTTTTCCCTGGGCGGTGATTCGAGATACTTTTATCTCTTGTTCCTGGCCAGGCTTTTTTTTGTTTTTTTCTGGTACCGTGAATACTGTAGATATTAGATTAGTATAATATATATACTATATATATATATATATATATATATATATATATAAGCATGTTTCATTAAATAATAAAGACAAGTTTTGTCTGTATAATTTATGTAAGATCCTTTCAAGTTTTCTGGTAGGTGTTTTAGTTTCAAGTTGGAATTGGTTGATGAATTTCCCAAAATTGTCCGGGGGGTGTCCTCGTGATGTAATAGTTATACCGATGGACGGCAGAATCGTAATAAGTGAGTTCAAACTCCAGTCGCGCTATTACATTCACTTTCAGACAATACCCTTGGGAAAGGTATGAACCCCCTTATCCTCCAGTTATTGGTTAAATAGTACCACTACTGTTCTTCTAGGAGAATAGCTTTGGCATTAAATAACCTACAAAGGTTGATATGCCATTAAACAAAGAAACCAAAACAAATCAAAATTGTCCCCAGCGCTTTCGACCCTTTATAGGCCATCATCTGGGGTTGCTAGCTTGTGTAATGTGTGTTTGTATTTTTTAGCAACCCCTGATGATGGCCTTTGAAGGGTCCTATAGCGCTCGGGACAATTTTGGGAAGATTCATCTACCAATTACAACCTGAAACTAAGGCACTTATCAAAAAACTTTAAATGGATCTTAAATAAGTTATACAGAAAAAATTTGTCTTAGTTATTTAATGAAACATGCTTAAATAAACAACTGTTGCCTAACTACACACACACACATATATATATATGTGTATGTATATATATATATATATGTGTGTGTGTGTGTGTGTCCATGTATATTGTCCTAAATGTGTCTGTATCAAAATAATTAACCTGCATTTTACCCGACCAGTTTCACCAGGGAACTTGTAAAATAAGTGGGGGTTTCCCTATTGTAACTAATATGGATGCAAAATAAATGGGGGTTTCCCTATAGTAAATATTATGGATGCAAAATAAGTGGGGGTTTCCTCTTTTAAAATTTGCTGGCCTTTGATTAAAATTTTCCAACTGATAATGACAATCCAGTCACTGATAAAATATACATTACACTGATATTTAATCTAATAGGAATATTTCACATGAATTGAAAACTGACCTATTTATTTTTCGTCCATTTTCAATGGAGATGATCTCGATACTTTTGTAAATACATTTGGTTAAGCTGAATTTCTCTCGCATTGCATGGAGCAAGCAATAAGTGTAACTGGTCTCTACGAAAACCAATTAAATAGTAATCTTCTGTAATTAGATGACCAGTTCATAAAATCGGTAGCTTTATCTCATTTACAGAAAGTGATATCAACATCTACACAGAAAAAGCATGGTCTGCTGTTGATAGCTAATTGACCAAAGGAATGTGAACTTTCAAATAAAATAAAACGCGAATTCGTCCATGTGTAGAAGTATCAGTACTAATGTATGGTTATGCATTTTGAATAAAAGGCTAGATGCTCTGTGCGGACACTGGATTCCGTTTAGAGAACTTACCGAAAGTAATGGTTAGTGGTGACGCTTGAAGAGAGAGAGACAGACAGACAGAGACAGAGACACGGAGAGAGAGACAGATAGAGAGAGAAACAGAGACAGAGACAGAGAGACAGATAGAGAGAGAAACAGAGACAGAGACAGGGAGACAGAGAGAAAGAAAGAGAGAGAGACACGGAGAGACAGAAAGAGAGACGGAGACACAGAGAGAGAGAGAGAGAGAGAGAGAGAGAAAGAGAGAGAGAGAGTCAAAGGAATCTATATTGTAGTGACGTCTTCATAATGATAATAATATATGTCAAAGAAGTTATGATTGGTATAAAAAAATTGTCTATTAAAAATGAATGAGGATTTTATTATATTTAAATATTTTATATCGGGTGGTACAAATGTAATGTTTTGGGAATGACTTAATATGTTTTGAAAGTTTATTTAGTGATAAGACTTTTAGATGTGCAGTTCACCTGTCTTGCTGGACTTTTTGACCTGTTAGATAATACTTTTCTATTTTGACTCTAGTCGTAATTTTGCCCTTGTTGTTAAAGTCAGTTCGTTAGCGCGAAATTTTTTCAACTGGGAGATTTTTATTTATGTTTACTGCTTTTATTCTACGTCAATGAATATTCATTCTGACGCTGAAAGGTCATTCTGATTTTCTTTTATATTGCTTTGAGCAACGTGTGCATTCGAAAATGTAAATAATATTTTTCTTTGACAAGTTTGTTTATGGTAGATTTTAGGTTTTATTGGATATATTGAATTTGTACATTTGGTGTGTTTTCTCCGGAATCTACTTTAAGAATTACATGGAGGACAACATTTCATTGTTTTTCAATCGTATTTGGTATGACTTTGCTGATTATAGACGAATATACACACACATACATATATAGTTACAATTCATCTTGATTCACACATACGTATCAATCATTATATATATATAGTATATTATAATATATATATATATATATATACAGTGTATCACAAAAGTGAGTAAACCCCTCACATTTCTGCATATTTAAGTATATCTCTTCATGGGACAACACTGACAAAATGACTCTTTGACACAATGAAAAGTAGTCTGTATGCAGCTTATATAACAGAGTTAATTTATTTTTCCCACAAAATAACTCAAAATATAGCCATTAAAAGCTAATATATATATATATATATATATAATACTAGTATAGTATATATATTATATATATATAAACAAACAAGATAAGGCCATGCAGGTGTTCATGGCGTAATGTTTGTCGTTCTTGGAAGCAGAATCGATGAATTATGTTTAAAACCTGACGAGATTCCAGGCGTTTCATTTCGGACTAAGGCCCTGAATTGCGTCTCTTCACTCTCTCCCAACTATGGGTAAATAGTAGAGAGGTCTAGAGTATTTAGTCTTGGTCGAGGCTTCGATCCAGAGGATCACGTGGATTAATATTTCACTTCCCTTAAAGTTATGAAACCATCAGCCAACATCATACCTGCCAAGTTGTTCTCTAACTTTTCCATTCGTGCATGATGCCCTCAATAGAGCACAACGTTACAATATATACATTGCATAAATACTTATTAAGTAACTGAAGTTGAGAATATGAAGATATCCCAGTATATATATATATATATAGATATATATATATATATATATATATAGTACAATTTGATGGAGAGTGAGAGTCAAACTCGGTTAAGTCGTCATAATAAATTTATTCCGGTAGAGAATATCTACGACAGTTATAAATGCCTGTACAATATATAAATATATATATATAATATATATATATACGTGGTACATTCAATAAGTTTCCAGACTTTTGTACAGGCATTTATAATTGTCTTAGACTCTTAAAAAATCGGTATGTTATTGCTATATATCTTATTAGATGACTGATCAATTTAGAAGAACGATATGCAATAAACTTCTGTTTTAAGCTTGAAAAAAATGCCTCAGAAGCGCATGGAATATTTCAGACTGCTTTTCGACCATCTTGCATGAAGCAAGCATCAGTTTTTGAGTGGCATAAGAGATTCAAGGAAGGCACAGAGTCTGTGAGGGATGATGAGAGGTGTGGGAGGAGTAAGGAAGTCAATACACCAGAGTTGATTGGCCAGAGGGTTAGGGTTAGGGTTACTATGTTGAGGTTTTAAGGGAGTTCAGCAAGAGATTCCGTTGGAAGAGGCTAGCACTATCAAATCGGGTCAGTGGCATTTCCACTCGGACAATGCACCAGTCCACAACTCCATCCTTGTCACAGACTATTTGACCAAGATGAGCATCAAGACAGTTCCTCACCGTCCTTATAGTCCTGGCCTTGCTTCCTGTGACTTTTGGTTATTTCCTAAGCACAGAGGCTGTCGTTATGAGACAATTGAGGAGATGAAAGAGGCTGTGATGAAGGTTTTTGATACGCTTACACAAGAGGACTTCCATGGGACCTCCCAGAAGTTGTTATAACGGTACAACAAGTGCATTGCAGCCGGAGGAGATTACTTCTAAGGGGGACGAGAGTTTCATGTGTTTACTATCAATAAAAGTGCCCATACGAAAAAAAAGTCTGGAAAATTATTTAATATATTTATATATATATATATATATATGTGTGTGTGTGTGTGTGTGTGAGTAGAACAGAATGAGTTGATGAATACATATATTTGATTATTAGATGATTAGCTTGATATAAAAATTATAAGATAGACAAATGGGTTGGTAAATAGGACCTCGACTAAGATAGACAAATAAATGAATTGATATAGCGATAAATTGATTGATAAGAATAGACTGATTGAAAGATATGAATAGACTAAGATAGATAGTGAACAATCCATGTTAGATAGAAAGATATGGATTCGGTTACTAGTTTGATTGAAATATAGATAAGTTTGAATAGTAATTTACAAAGCTCTTTGCTTCAATGTGGCACAAGGTCGAATGAAAGGGGGCACCCAATGAGACTCGAACTCACTCGTGTAGGATTGCTAGTCTAGCTTGCTAACCATTCCACCACCAGAGGTGCCCTAGGTAAGTTTGAATAGACTTTATATATATATCTATATATCTATATATATATATGTGTGTGTGTGTGTGTGTGTGTGTGTGTGAGTGAATTTGCAATTTAGTTTCATATGAATTCAGATAGATAGATAGATAGATAGATAGATTGAATTGATTGATATAATGGAATGTCAACTTTTGTGAGTCGAGAGATATGATTTGGGTACCTAGTTTGATATGAATATATACATATATACATATATATAGAGATATATTCAAATATATATAGAGAGATAGATAGATAGATAGATAAAGTATTAGATAGATCTCTACATTTGAGAAGTAGTATGCAATCGGTATTTTCCTTCAATCTTGTATGATTCACTACTCCCCTTGAATCTTTTAACAACAATTCTTTTGGCATTTTTTTCGCAAACCTTGACAAGCAACAACCATAAAAAGCATTTGTTGCCAACGGTGATTCGTTCAGTCTGACAGACAATAGACGAGACATCGTTCTACAAGTAACACGTTTCTTCGATCTTCGACACGCCAAAACTGGCACCTCTCAGGTGGAGCAGAAAACGCTTCAGACATTTGTTTTGATTTCGTCAGACAAGAGAAATGCGACACTCAAATCAAGACTGACATGAAGTCACTAGAAATAACCTTTCATTATATATTCTGAAATGTTATTTGCAAACTGTGACGGAAATTACGCGGACATACAGTTTATACACACACACACACACACACACACACACACACACACACAAATATATATGTGTATATATATATATATATATATATATATATATATATATATATATATATACACACACCACACACACACGCACATACATTTATATATATATATATATATATATATATATATATATATTTATATATGCACACACACACACACACACACACACACACACATATATATATATATATATATATACATATATATATACACACACCACGCACACACACCCACATATATATATATATATACACACACACACCACACATACACACGCACACACACACACATATATATATATTGTTATTTTTTATTTGTCCGTCAATTTCCTTACTTGCTTGTTTGATTGTCATTGTGTGGGTTTTTATATAACATTGTGACGACAAAACAATCCTTTTATTTCGTCTCAAACAAGTTTTTTGTTAAATGAGAAGAATGGTAAATGAAAGAGAAAAAAATGAAAAAAGATGAATGCTGCTGCTGCTTGTGGTGAAGAAGAAGAAGAAGAAGAAGAAGAAGAAGAAGAAGAAGAAGAAGAAGAAGAATTGATTGATTTTTACAGTATCAACTCGTCTAGGGTTATTTCATGTTTAGAGCCTCGGAAATCGAGTTCATATTTACATTTGAGCAGCCGTTTCTTGAAATGCCGTTTTAGTACACGCTCTGATCAAATACGAAGAAATTTTTTAAACATATTTGATCAACTCGTAGGGGTACCTCTGGTGGTGTAACGGTAAGCAAGCTAGACTAGCAAACCTACACGAGTGAGTACTTGTCTCATTGGGCGCCCCAGTCATTCGGTCTTGTGCCACATCGAAGAAAAGAGCTTTGTAAATTACTATTTGATCCCCTCGTAGACACTTTCAAGTATTATCATTTCGGGTCAGAATTGATCTGGGAGAAATGGCAATGAGAGAATACTTCACATCGTCCCAGAAATCTAGCATTACTATCAGATGCAATTTAATGTCATACGCAGAAATACACAACCCTGGGGGCGTCTTACCCCACTGCAGGAATATGGGTTCGAACTGGATCATATCACCGCAAAAGTCTCATTGGGTGCCCAATTCATTCGACCTCGTGTCACATCGAAGCAAAGAGCTTTGTAAATTACTATCACCGCAAAAGCAACGAAAAACTCCCGTTGCGGGAAAAGTGAAGGTTTATCTGATAATAGTACAGTAACTGGTTTAAAAAAAAAAACTTCGCTAGGATTTGAGAACATCGAATAAGTTCAAATAGGTCAAAAACCCTTAATCCCAAGGCCGACCTCAAAATTACTGAGGAAAACCCAGGAAATAGCTGTCAGAGAGTATCAGGGGAGATTTGTATCTATGATTTGTACCCATTATGACCTCAATGTTGCCTGACATTACCAAAATATTACAAAACTTTTGTATTTTAATGTTGCTCTGTAGTTTTTTTCTACATTATTACTGCTTCGTTCCATTGATATACCTCAGATATTGGCACAATTCCCAATCATATTACCCACCTAGTCAGGTATATTCCTGCGCTCAATCAGGGTCAAATTCGACATCGTTATATATCGGTGACTACATATCACTTGATTGATTTTAAATATATATTTATATATATATATATATATATATATATATATATATATATATATATATGCTGACACTGTTTCTGATTTGTCGCTATTACCGAGATTTGATCGAGGAGATGCGCATGAGCGAGCAAGCAGACAATGTTTCCCGTTCATCAGACAGTGAAAGAACGCCACTTGACTTCCAATGTGCGAACCAAGTGCAGTAGACGGGAAAAAGCAATTGCACAGAAACAGACATTATCGTGAAGTCTCGATACGGGCTAACGGGCTGGGAATCAAGAAATTATTAGCACTCCCAAAGAGGACGCCGCACAAATAGTAAGGGACGAACCATCTTTCTGGTTCAGATTTGTCACTTTCGAATGAACGGTGGTGGAATTAGACTGGATATTAGTCTATAGTCAGTTGGGTTTGTTTGGCTGTAAATCTAGAGAGAGAGAGAGAGAGAGAGAGACGAGGGGGGACACCATATGGGTGGGAGGTTCATTGGGGAAATTTCTGAAGGTATTATATATATATATATACGTATATATATATATATATTGTAGGTATATATATATATATATATATATATATATATATATATATATATATATATATGTGTGTGTGTGTGTGTGTGTGTGTAGAAAAACTGATAACAACGATCGTTATTATCAGTTTTTGTCCGTATTGTCGGATTACAATTCTTTATTTACTCTTCATATATATATATATATATATATATATATATATACATATATATAATACATACAGAATGTATATATATATATATATATATATACATATATATATATATATATATATATATACTTTCTTTAAGAAAAAACAAAAACCGGTCACATGAGGATGATAAAGTACGTGGCAAAGATTTCTTGGCAAGCCCAAGATTGGGATACAACTCATGGAATATAAATATATCCATCTCGCATTTCAACACATTTGGCACATCATTTCTCGAGTGTTTTTTTTTTAATCGAGAAAATTCAAAAAATAAGCATGGATGATTGGTTGCTTAGTTGAGTGGTGCTTTATGGCAAGTCAACTCTTTTGGGTTATTTAATGACAAATCTCGAATATATATGTATATATATATATATATACATATATATATATATATATATATATGTATACGAGATGTTTCATTAAATATCTTGTATATATATATATATATATATATATATTTAAATATCTTGTATATATATATATATATATATATATATATATATATATATAACGAGATATTTCATTAAATATATATGTCTTGTTAGCGAATAGTTTTTAGCTGACAAATTTTAAACAAGTCGTTAAAACTAATTCGCTTGCAGACGATAAAATGATTTCAAGTATTCTTATCTTACATTAACAATTTTATTTATTAAGTATTCTGATGAAATATTTAAACAATGCACACAGCTGATTAGTTTCAATAACTATTTATAATAATCCACGGGAAAGGATTGAAAAGTTCTATTTAATCCATTGATAGGACTCTAACAGGTACAACAAACCCGAGTCAGAGAGGACCTGGATGTAATGGTACTGAAAGAGTGACTCCACATTCCCTAAAGCCTGGGACTGGAGTCTTCCCATCATATACAAATTAATGTCATATCAAAACCTCTCAGTGGTTAGGACTTACTCCTCCGTACAGGGGGTGTCCTCGTGGTGTACTGGTTAAAGCGATGGACGGCGGGATCGTAGTAAGCAAGTTCGTACTCCAGTCGCGCTATTACGTTCACTTTCGGGCAAATACCCTTGGGAAAGGTATGAACCCCCTTATCCTCACAGCTATGGGTTAAATAGTACCACTACTGTTCTTCAAGGAGAATAGCTTTGGCATTAAATAACCTACAAAGGTTGATATGCCATTAAACAAAGAAACCAAACTAAAATTTCCTCAGTAGAGGTGCAGTAATTCTACAGATCTAGTCGATGACGCGGACAAATGTACAAGTCCTTTCTTGGTTGAGCTGATAACTCTTCGTGGATGTATATATATATATATATACATATGCGAGTGTGTGTGTGAGAGAGAGAGAGAGAGAGAGAGAGAGAGTGTGTGTGTGTGTGTGTGTGTGTGTGCGTTTGGATAGAACAGACAGAGTGTCAAAAGCTCTTAATGACTGTCAGTTTCTCACCCGTGCGAAAATCAAACCATTTGATGCTCATAGACAAGTCACCAAGCGCCATTACACTACGCATGCACAATCATTTTTAGATGTATATGATCTCTCACCAATACTTAGCACGTTTTATTTACATATTGAGTAACAATATTACACACACACACACACAGACACACTTATATATATATATATATATATATATATATATATATATATATATATATATATATATATATATATATATATATATATATATATATATATATATATATATATATAGGATCAAGTAGCTGTGGTAATACAGAGTTCCTTAACACTTTCTTTTGCCATCTATCATTTTTATCTATTACAACTAGTAGGTCTTCTAGATTGCATCCAGTGTCCGCACTGAGCTGATGTAGGTAAATATTGGCAGATCACCAAACGCTTAAACGTCCATGTGCCGGTATCAATGAGAGAACATTGCTTATGACTATCCCTATTTCTCCAGCTGTGCTCTGTGTGTCTTGTTCGTCTTACTTGAACAGCTTGTGAATTGAGAGTTAAATGGCCGTTCGTCTAATGTTTGGTGGTGTTTTTTTTTTTCAAGGAATTTTTCAAGACAGCGTGTAATGTGTAATTCCTGTCAAACCATTTCTCTGTGCGTTTTGTTAGCTTCTCGGTGGTGCATCAATACAGTGGCATGGATATAGCTACAGCTTAGAAGGAAATCACGTTTTATTTTATCTGATGGAGTAGATTTCTATATAATTGCTTGCATTCTACGCCTTCACTAGGCACACCTTGTCATCACTTTCAGTTGATAAGATGTTGCAGCCAAGGTATATGAAAAGATTAACTAATTTTAGAGGCTTGCCATTTAAAGTGGAGATGGTTCGTTTTTGTTTAAATCGTATGTAGTTTGTTTTATTTGCATTCACGTCGACGCAAATGCTTCCTGCTTTAGGTTGTGTAGTAGAGATACTACTTAGGCTGATGTATTTGGCAGAAGCGCTAGGTCGTCTACGAAGTCTGGATCTGTTATAGTCACATTGAGATATCATCTGCTTCTTGTTTGTTTTTATTGTGAAACTATTTGCTTTTATAAGATTTATTAACATTGAAAGTACATAGTCTTCACAGAGTTTAAACAAATATGGTGTTAATGCATTGAGCTGCAAGACTCCAACGTCTCTGACGAAGCCGTCTGTGTTTCCATCAGGTGAGGGAATCATTGTTCCCGTGATTTTGTAAAGCATTATTATTGCTGTAACATTTTCATCAGGAAGACAATATGCAAATAATATTTTCTCCATATTTCCTCGGTGTACGGAATCGATTAATAACTGGCTTAGTGGGTAGTGTGTTCGCCATTGGTCCGGGAGACCTGGGCTCAATCCCAGATCGCGTCATACCAAAGACTTTAAAAATGGTATTTAATACCTCCTTGCTTAACACTCAGCAATATAAGGTACGTATCAAGGGTAAAGTGGAGCAATCCAAGGAAAGGAGTAGTGCCCTCCCTTACACCTCGATGTAGTAGCTATTAAAAATGGAGCCTTCTGGTCGCCCTCGACTACAGTCGCCAGCTTTACTTACTTTTATGGAATCAAAGGCTTTGGAGAAGGCAACAAGCAGTAGTGTGGCCACGAAATTCTTTGCTCGTGCTCTTTCAGTGGTCTCAATGGATTGTCAGAATCTGTGAGGTTGTTGATCGATTCCTTCGAAAGCAGTTTTGGTTTTTTCCTAGAATTTTCTCAATTTTGAATCGAATGTGATTGAGAAGTAGGGCATAATAAGATTTAGCTGTTATAGCAGTAAGAGTAATGGCTTTTTAGTTCTTAGTGATTCCGAGGAACCCTTTTTACGTGAAGGAAACGATGCAAAGTTTCGCCCATTTCTCTATTGTTTTTTTTTTTTTCTTTACAGACTGTGTTGCATAGTCAGAGACGTACGCATCAACCGACTCGCCACTTCACACTCGTAGGATGTGACACCATGTCAAATATTAAGCGGAGTTAAACAAATTTGAATTCCGTGAGTTTTTTTTTATCTTAGACCGGTTGCAATAGCAAAGCTTATAGACCCCAGTCTTCCATGATATCTGTTCATAGTTGATTGGAGAATAGTTTAATTCATACATTTCCCATTTAATAATGTCCAAAAAATTACCTCAAGCCCATTTAAAAATGTTGTGTTTACAAATCATATTTTTAATATACATGCATAAACAGGATTAGGCATTAAATAGCTAACAATGGTTGATATAAAACCAAACAAAACAGCCTCATCCAGGTTGAACTCGTGTCGCTGTGTCCATTTCCTACGACGATAATCATTACACCACGGGCCCATTTCAGTCATAGAAGTATATCGTCAATTTTCTTGTCTACAAAACTTCTGCAGTTATTACCTCAAGGCCCAGAGCATATCTGTTTTTAATTTATCAACATTGCGTCATATTCTTCGTATTTCGGGGTCCTAAATTGACGTAAAATTTGCTATGAATAATTTTTGGATAGGTTTGTCAGAGATTTCTGGTTCGATTCCGAGCAGATTCTTTAAATGTTCTTTCCATTTTAGAAGTATTTCTTCTTGGCTGGCTCCTTTTAGTTTTGGCTTCGATACTCTGTTCCTTCAAATCATTCATTGATTGTTTGCCATGTTATTCGAGATTGAAATTCTTCTTATGAATTTTCAATTCTATTGATTTGGCCTTGAATGTATTCTGATTATTCTTTTTGGCATGTGTTAGTGTTACATACTGACCTTTAACAGCATTTTAACAGTGCATATGCACCTGTTTAAATAGGAAACATAAGAATGAATCAAGTGAATTGAGAACCTGAAGGAAATATGCGTAGGCGTTCAGAAAATCACATAATTACAAAAAAGTCAAGAGGACAGTGATTAGGAAATAAGCTGTCAGCTGAGTAGACAAGAATCGTCGTTATGGGTACCAGTCAGGCGGTGATAGCCGGCAGTTTGAGAAGCACGAGGAAGAAAGGTTCTGAGATGTGTGTGTTAACGAAGGTTAAGAAGATATGGTTTAATTCTAAAGATATGAGATAAACCCAAGCAGTTGCTGACTGATTTTCAAATGTGTGTCCGACGTGGTGTCAATCATACTCTCTCTCTCACTCTCTCACATGCAGCCATTTCAACACTTTCGTGGTTATAAAGAAGAGAGTTATATTTTTATATACACAATAATTAGGGTCTCTTCTTCATTAAGGATATACAACATTAGTTGTTTCTAGCTTTTCCTCAGTTTCTGAGCGTTGCTATTTATTAGGTTTCTTTTACTGAGTAAGGATACTTTTTAAAGTTATCTCGTTTTGACCAAACTCTTCGTGTCCCCCATGGATATTTGCCTTTGGCTCTTGGGTTGGTCTATATACACTATTCCGCTGCTGCTTTGTGGGGAGTGACAAAGTTTTTATATTCGTCATTCGGATTATGCCTTTCAGTTACCTCCTGAAGAGTGTCAAATTTCTTTCTTATCCTATATTTATTGCCTATATCTCTATTGTTTGTTTAGGGCCAAAGATTCAGGTGTATCTTTGCCATGAGGATTGTGTAACAGGAAGATACTCCTTCAAAAAAGTAGAGTGCTTCACAATTCAAAGCGCTATTAATCCACTTTTTGTTTAGAAGTATATAATCTAGCTGTGTTTTAGCTTTATTTCTCTCTTTTTTGGAATTTAGTTATTAGCCATGAAAAACTCATCCCGAGTGAAAAAATCAAGTAAATATTCGCCATTTCTGTTTGGTTGGGTGAGTAAGCCATAATTATGATTGGCATGTTTACCTGGCATCAAGACAGTTCCCCAGCCTCCCTATAGTCCAGACCTTGCTCCCTGTGAGTTTTGGTTATTCCCTAAGCTCAGAGGCTGTATTTATGAGACAATTGAGATGAAAGAGGCTGTGACGAAGTCATTGACACACTCACACAAGAGGACTTCCACTGGGCCTTGAAGAAGTTGTTGTAACGGTACAACAAGTGCATTGCTGCCGGAGGAGATTACTTCAAAGGGGACTAGAGTTTCATGTGTGTACTATCAATAAAAGTGCCCATACGAAAAAAGTCTGGAAGCTTATCGTATGCATTTCGTATCTTAACTGACAATTAGTATATTATGTTTGGGAAAGTGACAACTAAAGGAAGATAGCTTATCGTAGAAAATGGTAATATCCGTTTGATCCCTAGCATTGGTGGGACTGACGCAAGAGACAATTTGATGCAGGGGTTATCATTAAATTTAGGACACATCATTCTCGGTAGGATTTTCTCAATACTTTTTTGTGATTTTAAGACAGGTGCACTGCTCCTAGGGCATTATTAACAGAGTTTTCCCACGCAGATGCCGCAGATGTCCACTTTCATTTGTATGTCATTTTAAGTTAAGTTGACTTTGGTAATATCTGTGTCCCTGCACGCATTTAGATATCTATATTGTCCCTACTGCTGATGCTGTAACTCGGATAGCAAGTGTTTTGTACTCATCATCATCATCATCAAGATTGATGTAAATGATAAATATGGCTTATTCCATCCGTTTATATCATCTATCGTCCCCCGAAATTCTTCCAAATTATATCCTGCGTTCTGATTGAAGTAAATAAGTCCTTGTTGGGCCAACATTGCCTCGTCTACGTATAGGGGTTTATAGAAGAATGTCACTTATGAGTTCTTCCTCGCTTCTCCATCACAACATATATGTGCATATATATATATATATAGAGAGAGAGAGGGTCTATTTCTGGAGTATACAATTTTTAATCACTGTTAACTTTTTATGGTACTAATAATATCCTTTGAAAAATAATATAGTCCCCCGAATCTGGATAATAGACTGTACAAGATATACGTAAAAGTCATAAAGGTTATTGTTGTGGTCTTCAGATAAGACTGGTGGAAGAACAACTCAAACAACGGGTGATAGGTAAACGCTCTTGTATTAGCAGAAAAAGGAAGTTATACGAAAGAAGTACTAGCCGTTCTCGGCTTACAGTCTGTCTGTCAAATGTCTCGTAAGAAACGAGAAGGTGTCTTTTCCGAGCGAGCTAAGATCGGCGAATATGTTTGGGTTGGACGAGTCCATCTTTGGGGTATGGTAGGATATGTCCCCATAATAGTTATCGAAAATACCATGGAAAACTAGAGAGTCGAACTGACACCAAGAGGAAAAAGCTTAACTGAAGTGAAAATCCAGAGAGGTATCTTCTAGGGAGATGCGCTATCACCATTACTATTTGTAATTACGATGATGTCACTCAATAACATATTAAGGAAATGTACAGGCGGATACCAGACTAATAAATCGCAGGAAAAATTAACCGTTTAATGTATATGGACGACATCAAATAGCTTTTTAAAAATGAAAAAGAACTGGAGACTCTAACATAGGGAATGAGAAGATACAGTCATGATATAGGGATGGAATTTGGCATAGAAAAATGTGCGATGCTAATAATAAAAACAGAAAACGACAAATGACGGAAGCAATTGAACTACCAAGTCAAGGAAAAATCAGAACGCTCAGAAAAATGGAAAATTACTAATAGTTGGAAATATTGGAATCGGACACCATCGGCCATGCGGATATGAAAGAAAAAATAAAAAGAATACCTCAGGAAAATGAGAAAACTACTCGAAACCAAACTACATATCAAAAATTGCATCAAAAATATTAATACCTGGGCTGTCACTCTAGTAAGACACTCGGGATCCTTTTTGTAGTGGACTAGAGAAGAAATTCAACAAATGGACACGCAAATAAGAAAACGCATGACTATACACAAGACTTTACATTCCAGAGATGACGTTTACAGACTGTTGATAATGAAAAAAAAAAGGTGAGAAATGACTCACCAGCATTAAAAATAGCGTCGATGCATCGATACAACGACGAGAAGACTACATAAAAAAAGAGCAGGCGAAGACTGATTACATCGACAAGGGACAATACAAACAATACAAGCATCAACAGAACAAAAATAACTAGAAATCAAAAATGGGAAGAAAAATGACCCAGAAGATATTTCAACCTACAAACAAGCGAAATCTCTCTTGAGAAAACTTGAATATGGCCAAAAAAATAGGAGACCTTAACAGAGAAACTAAATCTCTTCTGATAGTCTATTAGCGGAAAACACCACATGACGTGGGGGATAGAACTAACAAATCGGGAAAAAAATTGAACGCACGGTTAAGAGGAAACGTAAAAAATTTTACGACAATTGCAAGCTGACACGATCAAACAAGTGGAGATGAAACAGAAAATCAAAAAAGAATATCTCTGGAGAACGAGATAGCTACTTTAATCCAAATTAGATAGCAGGAACCCAATAAAAGGGTTAAATATCTGGGCTGTACCCTCGTAAGTTACTCAGGACCATTCCCGAAGTGGACCAGAGAAAGACTTAAGCAAATGGACCAAAGAACAAGAAACTAATGACGATGCATAATGCCTTATATCACAGAGATGATATTGACAGACTGTAAGGGAGTGCAGCAAATTAATGCAGAAAGTGTTGCATTGTTGGCAGATTGGAATGTGACGAATGGATTTTTTCTAAAAAGGACAGACGTCTAGGTACTATTTACCCAACCCCTCCGCTCCTCGGGCAGGATATGACACAAGGTCAATTTTGAAGCGGAGTTTAAACAGGTTTGAATTCAGAGATTTCCTTCTCCTAGACTAGTTGCCTCACCATGGCTGAAGAACCTAGTCTGCCCTACTATTTACCCATAGCTGGAGGGAGAATATTTTGGATTCATACCTTTCCCAAGGGTATTAGTGCTATGTGAAATGCAATCAGTCTCGTCCAGGATTTGAACTCGTCTAGGTGGCTAAAAACTTAATGGATAAAGATGATATAGGTTTGCGAAAATATAAAATGAGTAACACATTGACGGGTCAATTAACCAGACGGTCGTGACACATTGAAATGAGAAATGAGATGATCTAGATATACATATTTACTCAACCCCTCCGCTCGGGCAGGATATGACACAAGGCCATTTTTTAAGTGGAGGTTTGAATTCAGAGTTTTCCTTCTTCTAGACTTGTTGCCTCACCAAGGCTGAATAACCTAGTTTGCCCTACTATTTACCCATAGCTGGAGGGAGAATAATTGGATTCATATCTTTCCCAAGGGTATTAGTACTATTTGAAATGCAACCAGTCTCGTCCAAGATTTGAACTCGAGTCACCTTGTCGATTTCCTACAACGATAACCATTACACCACGGGCACCTCCATTGACCTAGATATAAGGCTACAGAAATAGTGGACAAAAGCCCTGAAGCAAAAAGGAAGGAAATAATTTGGTGGCTGACCAGATGTGAGTTTTCAAACTTGAGTAGGTGTGTTAATAAAAGCAGTTGTGTTCAGATGTCAGAGCAGAATCCGGCAAACGATCGACTTGAAGAGATCTCCCGCCAACCCCGTATGCACTCACAAACTCTGCCTATCTTTCTCTCTCTCTCTCTCTCTCTCTCTCTCTTAGACTCCATACCTGTAGCAAGCTGGAGAAATAAAAAATGTTATATTTTTTATATACAAGTGTTTGTCATTTTTTGTGGTTATCAAGTCCACCTGTAGAGTGCAATCTGCTGGAAGAACAGTCTCGTCCAAGATTTGAACTCGTGTCACCGTGTCCATTTCCAACGACGATAACCATTACACCATGGCCACCTTTACAATTTCAATCTCTTTATGGAGGAAGAAAGCCTCCTGGTGCTCAAAAAATCCCCTACTGCACGTATGATCTCTCTATTGTTTTAAAAATGTCAATCACATAAGTGAGATTTGTGTTTAAGAAACTGGAACAAGTGGGTAGTTTCAACTATTGCTGTCTGAGCAGTGGAAACAGGCGTGTTATCCTGGGTCAAGACCACACCTTTATGTTTTAATTTTCTGTACTCTTAATTTTCATTCTTAGTACTGGAAATTAATAGTTTTCCCTTTTCCATGTCGTCTCTAATGATTAAGCCTTCAGAATCCCCAAATGGAGGAGCCATCAATCTTCCAACGGACGCTGCCTGCTTGAAGTTCTTTGTGGGTGGAGAACCAGAGTGTTTTCTCTCTTTGCTTTGAAATTTTAATTAAGGTTCGAAGTTGAGTAACTAATCTGTGATAGAAATTCTTAGGGTTACCCTGGAAGGGATTCAGAAATGTCATGGAAATCCCAACCCTTTTCAGTTTGTACTCAGTATTCTTAGAACCGATCTTATAGACAGCATGCTCAAACTCAAGTTCACAGTTAAAACAATGTAGACCAAACTAGAAGAAATACCAATGGACTTAGCTATCTGCTGGACAATACGACATATGTTATTTGAGACTTAACAGTGAATGGTTGTGATTTGTTGATGAACTGCCCGAGGGTCATCTGTATTGTCCTTGTCCCGTTAAAAATTCTAAAGCCCACTCTTTCACAGTTAAATCGAAAAGGAAACCTGAGCAACTATTTATACTATGTCCTCATGGGTTTCCTTGTGAATCATACTTTCTTTGGCAGATATTGCTCCAGCATCTGGTTTGTTCATTAAGATTTGTCACACACCCTTTATATTAGTCTCAACTGTACAGAAATTAAGACAAATTTGAAAACGTTTTTCCTGTATCATAAGATGTTGTATTGCGTTGGCACAACCAAAATGTTCAGTTATAGATCTAATTACAACATGAGGCTAATAACTCTTTGATTAACCTCGTACAGACACACACACACACACACACACACACATATATATATATATATATATATATATATATATGAGAAACACATAAAGGAATGAATTCAGACATACAATTGCAATTTTTCCATCTGAAATAGATTAATCCCCGGATAATAATTTATTATCAAAATATTATTTTTTCCAGCGTCAGATGATGGTCTTTAACGGGGGGGCTGAGAGTGTTGTATGCTCATAATCATAACAACACAATAATAAGGACGCAGGAAGACTTCTTTATAAATATATGTACCTCTCACTTTATTGTAAGGGTTCGAAAAGGGTTACTCAAGGTTTGCGTGTGAGAGGGAGCTGGAGACCGAACGGAAATTGCAATATTTTGACCCCCACTCTTATGGTCGTCAACGTTGTGTCTTTCTCGTTATCCTGATGCTCAACCGGAGGCCCAGAGGTCCACTCTGCTGGGTGATGGCTTTCTTTACTGCATCTTATCGGCAACTTCCCTGGACCCCAAGTCATCAGAGCCCCAAGGCCCCTTCGGCCTGATGCGGCTTTCCTTACCACATCTCGTCTATAACTCCGTCCGATCTCTAACTGGAACCCTTCAGGGGCCCCAAGGCCCCTTCGGCCTGATGTGGATTTACCTACCACATCTCGTCCCTCCGCAACTCCAACTCTAACTGGAACTCTCTTGACCTCTGTCTTTACTGAGTTATATAATAGTTCAACGCCCACTCAGTCGCCTACTCGATCTTTGAAATTGCATGTTTCATCGCCATTAAGCGGAAATAACTGTCATGCAGTTCACAGGTCACTCTCTTCCGGCGCATCAGTCTATGAGTGTACCATGGGAATTCTTTTTACCTCGTCCCATTTCGTCAGCCAATTTCTGCCCACACGATTTCCTCTCATAACTGCCATTAGAATGTGTCACCTCCTTCCGGTGCATCACCTTGGAATGGAATTTTTGGCCGGGTCGAAGGCCAAAATACATCAAGATACAACAAGTCTCTTCAGTTCTCCAGGAGTCTTATCACGTCTCTGGCTGATCTTAACAATGCTGTACTTTAGATAATCTCGATTAGTTCGCTGATTTCCAACTCTTCGAGGCCTCTTTTCAAGGCCCTTTTGTGGACCCTTTCAAGTGAGCCAATTACATCTGGTTTCTCTTACCTTCAAAGTCTACTTTATAGCAGTTTGTTTTTGTTAATTATCATTAATCACTAAGTTTTCCGGTCGATATTAGGGGATCTATTTGTATTTCTAAAACCCAGTCTTTCTTAGCTCTATTTAATGTAATCTTCAAGTTTTCTTATTGATGTATCTATGCTATCGTCAATACCGGCCAGTCGTCAGTCTCCTTTTTTTCTCAACACATTTAGTAGGTCTAAATGTTTTTTCTCAAATGTAAGGCTTAGGGCATCGACATTAACTTTCTTATGTAATGAGTTTCTCCCTTGTCAATTTTAAGGATGGTTCCGAGTACCTTACATGGCTGATAGCCCAGGTATTTATCCTTTGATGGGGATACGATAGATTTCGGTGTCTATAAGTTTTCTTGTCCTTCTGAATAACTATTTCTTAACTTTTTTCTTGATCTCCGCTTGTTTGATGGTGCATACTTCCAATATTTCCAAGTGATTGTAATTTTTCTTTTCCAGAAATATTCATTCAGTTGTTTTTCTTCCTCTCTTTTTTTTCTGTCTGTCTATGTCATCTGTCGGATATAAGACTTTCTTGTCCTCTTGTCCATTTGACGAAGTTTTCCTCTTGTTCATTTCAAAGATGGCCCCGAGTATCTTATAAGGGAGACTGCTCAGCTGTTTATTTCTTTGATTAGATTTCTTCAATACAGGTTGGTTTCGAGTAGTTTTCTTATTCCTCATAGATATTTATTATTATTATTTACTCCTTTAGAGTTTTTCACATCGGTGTTAGCTGATGGTTTTTCACTGGAGTTTGTGTGACAGCATGTCTCCTCAAGTCTCCAGGACTCGTCTCAGTATCCTGGCCGTTCTTAGCAATGCTGTCGTTTGGATAGTCTCTACCCTTCCTCCAACTTCCAAGTCCTCCAGGCCTTTTTATAATCCTTTTGTTATTGTGCCTAACGCACCAATCATAATCGGCACAATCGTTACTTACATGTTCAACAGCTTTTTCAATTCTCTAACAAGGTCGAGGTACTTATCCCTCTTTTCACTTTCCTTCAGATTTATTCTGTGGTCCACCGGGGCCGCAAAGTCGACAATTTTACAAATTCTCTTTTTTTTGTTGATTATTATGAGGTCATGTCTTCTGGCCGGAATTAGGTGATCAGTATGTATGTTAAAGGTCGAGGTACTTATCCTTCTTTTCACTTTCCTTCAGATTTATTCTGTGGTCATCAGGGACAGCAAAGTCGACAATTTTGCAAATTCTCTTTTTTTTAAGTTCTGGTCATTATTACTATTATTATTATTATTATTATTATTATTCTATTACCCGTTCGTCTGAGATACTCTTTTTAATTATTTGGTTTCATCTCCACTTGCTTGTTGTTGTCCTTTTCCGATATGGTCAAGAACTCGTAAGCTTCCTTTTCTCCAAGAATTCTGATTCTTTCTTGGTTTGGAAGTTCCGTTTTTTCCGTTAATTTTCTTTTCTCCCTCCTATTATCAGCATGACTTGGTTTTCTACGCTGAATTCCGTTCTTATATCTGGGATATATATTCTTGTTGTCTGTATTCGAGTCATCAGTCCTTTTCTGTTTTTTTTTTTGTAAATAGCTTGATGTCGTCCATGTAAATCTTTTCTGGCAAATTAATAAATTTGTATCCCTCTGTGCATTTTCTAAGTATGTGATTGAGTGACATCATTTCTATTACAAATAGTAATGGTGAACGCATGCCTCTTTGGAAAATACTTCTCTGGGTTTCACCTCAGCCAAAGTTTTTCCTTGTGTGGTTAATTCCACTTTCCAGTTTTTCATGACTTCCGTGATGAAATTTACAACTTCGTCAAATACCGTGACATTTTGGGATTGTCTATTATCAACTGTGTGGGACCATATCGTCGGCTTTTTTTAAGTCAATCGACGCCAATGCTTCATTTTCCGTCTCATTTTGCTCTCCTTGAGATGTTTTGATCAGTGTATAGTAGATCACCTGCTCTTCCTGTTCCTTTGTAGCATCCTTTCTGTTCTTCGAGAAACAGTCTGTGACATTAGCGAGTAATAAATCTCCTCCCTAATCTGGGCTGTTAGGTTTTTCCACATCATAAGTAGACACGTTATCGGTCTATAATTACAGAAGGCCGTTCTTTTTATAGGGTCTATCTGGATCAGGATGCTCTTTCTTTTAATCATTCAGTCGGATATATTTGTTTTTTTTCTATGAGTTAGTTTTTCGTGGTAATACGTAGATTTTTAAAATCAGAATCCATATAACCAGAACTGGTGTTTTTTTATTCGAATTTGAATGAAAACAAGTCCTTTTTGGTCTCCAGGACTCTTCTCAGTATTCTGGCCAATCTCAACAATAGTGTAGCCTGGATACTCTTGATTCACCCTCTAATTTTCAGTTCCTCTAGTCCTTTCATTACTCGTCTACGATCGTTTATGTTTCATCTCTGTTTCCACCGTTTATGTTTCATCTCTGTTTCCTCACAACCTATATTTGTTATTCAGTTGCGGATTATCAATATTTTTTCTTTCATGCAGTAAGTCCTTATGGAATTATTTTGGGCTATTATTAAAAGAAATTCAGTTTCTTATTTGGGAGTTCCCTTTTTTCATTTTTATTCAGGTCTTTTTTTTTAAGCAATATCGCCAATTTGTCGGTTGAAGTATCCATATAGTTGTTTTTCTTTCTTTTTCTGTTTCCTAGTTTTTGTTGTTTTTCTGTTTGTTTTTATATTAACTTTGTTGTTACTGGTTACTTTAATTAGTCTTTCCTCTTTATATTGTATTCCACAAACTTTAATTGACGCATCTACGTACGCCTCAATGCAGGCAAGTCATCTTACTTTTCCTTTTCTTGACTTATACAGTCTTTCTATGGGATCTCTTGGGTGCAAAGCCTTGTATATT
Organism: Sepioteuthis lessoniana; assembly: GCA_963585895.1. NCBI lineage: Eukaryota > Metazoa > Mollusca > Cephalopoda > Myopsida > Loliginidae > Sepioteuthis > Sepioteuthis lessoniana. The sequence continues at coordinate 3,957,978 of OY757939.1, forward strand.
GTCATTAATTTCTTTGTTCCATTTGTTAGAATTCCTCCCTTGTCTATTTTACGAATGGTCCCGAGTATTTTACTACGAAGACTTCCCAGGTGTTAATTCCTTTGATAAGATCTCTGCTGCAGAGCGTAGTTTCGAGAAGTTTCTTTTTCTTGTGGGGGAATCTTTTCTTATTTTTTTTCTTTTATCTCAGTTTATAATTTATTTATTTTGTGGATATTTACATTTCAAGGCTAAAGGGCTTTTTTTTTTATTCCAGAGGATTTGTTTCACGTGTGAACGAAATTTATTTTTAAAACTTTCTGATGAAATCAATCGTTTTTGCTCGCGCTTAAAGATTTCAATGTACTGCTTTTTCTCGTGAACGTCGTTCAGTTTAATGAAGAATTTGTAAATGATAATATTTTAACATTTTAATTTGAAAATTAGAATGTAAAGTTTTTTCAGTTGTTTTTCTAATGTATAGCGGAACCCTTTTTGAGGTACATGTTTGATGACGTAATATCCATCTTGTAATATAATTGCCGCGGGATTTCGTTTTATATATCTTGCCTTTCGGTTTAGTTAGGCTGAAAACCTCTCGCTTAGCGCATGGGTTAGTTAGGTGCAACATCAACGCAGGTGTTCACGCGCACGCCGAGAGGATGTGTCATTCCGAGATGTCAAAATAAAAATCCCAGATAGGAATTAGGACTAGGGGATGTGGATGACGTCATGCACTTGAAGCGTGGGCTGAAGATTTTGGGATTTGAGTTAAGTCAGTCGAGATTGAGAGCTTGGCGAGGCCAGACGAATCTGTGCGCTACGGGCGCCGCGCGTTGGTTGGGTTGAGAGCTGACGATGTAAAAGCAGTCAGCATAGAAAGATTGTGTCTCTCTCTCCTCATGTCGAAAAACCTTTAACTCAAGGGTAATAAAAAAAAGTTTCGTACTTGAACTAAGAAGTCGTGAAGTGTTTTGCGTGTATTTCGGATTCCCTATGTCTATTTCACACATCTGTAAATCTGGCTATGTGTAACAATCTGTCTTCATGACGTTTAAGAGGTGATGTAGGATTGCATGACATTATCCATCCTTCTCTATTATTCAGGATTTTTAATTTCTGTTAAAATTATAATCTTCAGGAAAAATGTTGGGAGAAATTTATAATTTAAATCAGAGCATATAATAAGTACGAAACCATTCAAACCGATTCGGGATATGGCAGCAGATCGATATGTTAGCCATTCAAGAACTGCTTACCATTTTGATCTAATTGAAAATGAAAAGAAGGTTGACGAATTAGATATACTGCTTGAAAGCTGATCACCAGAAGCTGTCATTACTTTTGTAAAACGTAATTGAACTAATACGATGGTCCTACAAAATGGATCTATCGAAGTAAAAAATGCATTTAGTGAATAATGTCCATCCATCCATTCGTAGAACCAAAGATACGCGACATTTAGCTCAATATTTTTAGGTAAAGAAATGCTTTTTAGAATGAATGTAATGGCTGCCTCCTACCACCAATGAACGTTGTGTCTAACTGTGTGCCCAACAGCAAAGGCTCAATCACTCTCGTGGTCGGTAAATGAAACAGTTACACATAAGTTAAGTATCTTTGAAAATTGTCCCTTAATTAGTGAGCCACCGCAGAGTGACAAGTAATGACTTAAACGTCTCGAGAGTGCCAATTTATATTTACCTGTTTTTAATACCAATCCATAAGTCAGTTTCTACATTGATTATAAAGGCATTTTCTGAGACCCCTTGTCTAAATTTTTCCTTTCCAATGAACTTGTCATCATCCGTATTTACCCAACCCCTCCTCTCGGGCAGGATATGATATAAGGTCAATTTTTAAGCGGAGTTTAACAGGTTTGAATTCAGAGTTTTCCTTTTCCTAGACTAGTTGACTCACCAAGGCTGAAGAACCCAGTCTGGCCTGCTATTTACCCATAGATGGAGGGAGAATGATTGGATTCATACCTTTCCAAAGGTTATTAGTCCTATGTAAAATGCAATCAGCCTCGTCCAGGATTTGAACTCGTTTCGCCGTATCCATTTCCTATGACGATAACCATTACACCACGGGCACAACTTTGTCATTATCTTTTCATCTCGTCTGTGTCTCCATCGTTATCTTTCTTCGAGACCCCGTAAAGCCAAATGAAATTTCATCATTTGTTGCAGTATACTTAATAGTTATGTCCTTTTGTCTCGTCACAGCTCCTCAGACGCATATTTCTGAGGCCTGCTGCATTTACTGAGATTTAAATACACAAAAAATAAACTGATAGAAATGAAAGCAGGAGAAGAGGTAACGAGTTGAAAGATAAATAATTAAGACTGGCATAAGGAGGAAATTAAAGAAAATAAGGCACTGTATATTTAGAATGTATAAATTCTTAATATCTTCCTTTCAAATGTGTTTTAAAAGTTCATTTTCACTTTTATTCGATTTTGCTCAGGTTTTTTCATCTTAATTCTCTTAGTTTTTCTAGTTTAATAGTTTTTATTTCATCCAAATCTCATTTGTCCTTTATTAAATTAGAAGTATTAGATATAATAGTCCATGGATTTTTTAGACGAAGAATTTTCTAATTTTCATAATTTTGACCGCCCTTATCTCTTAGCTTGTGCAGTTTTACTATTATACATTTTTTGCATCTCAATTTTCACTCTCGACTCTTCCATATTTTAACGATGGTAATTTCAGGAATTGCAGTCTTTTAATGTAAAGAAGATGTTTGATGAGATAGAACATAATTTGCTCATATAGAACTAGTTCAGCTTTCAGGAGCACAGATTGCTGCTGAAAGCTGAACTAGTTCTATATGTTTAATGTTAAACTCATAGAATTATGTTCTTAAGAAAGAGACATAACTTGCCTTAGCTAAGTAAAATCCAATCTTGTGTTGTAATTGATTTTGACACTGTTTGTTGGTGATAGGTTAAATCACATTCAAGTTCTTTTTACAGATGACGGATAAGAGAGTTTCAGAAAAAAGTAAGATAGCAAATATTTTGTCTTCCCTATCTCCAAGACCTCGAGAGACTTCAACACATTCTCTGAAACAAATTGGCTCGAATCAATCAAACAAATCGGTTGAGCGTTCAACTCAAATTTCCTCGCTTCATTCACAGCATATCGAGCGCCATCTTTGTTGTTATCTTTAACACAATTTAATCAAGCATCCAACCCTTGGAGAGCATCTGCTTTTAATTAGCCTCACGATTATGTAATTTTTGATCAGGAAACTGGAAGAATTTGTTTACAATTCACTTACATGTTTCTTTCTTCTGAAAACTCGTTTACGCGTGTCTACGTACGCTAATTACGACTAAAACCCACAAATATATTGACAGACATTTTGTTAAAATCTCCGAAGAAGAATTTACTATGATTCTGATACACGAATTCAGTTATACAAATAACTGAACATAGTTTTTATAATGTAAAAAAAACAAAAAAACAAAAAAAAAAAAACAAGAACACACTTTCAACAATCAATAAAGCCATTCAGTTCCTGTTGTAAGTGGTCTATTACAATATTAATGTTTCTTTTTAAAAAGGAATTGATATTTTAATGTTCATTGAATTGTAGAAATAGTTTACAAATGACGTTCAACACGAATGCAGACCCACCTAATTTTCATTTGGTTTCAAATTTAATTTTTAAAATCTCTATAAGATGATTTTGAGTGTATTGCCCTGATAATATCGATGTTACGTGCCGTTTTTTCTGAGTTACGAAAATATATTCACCAAACTCTTCAGCTATGAGCTGAATGTAACACATGGTCAATATTGAACGGAGTATAGCTGATTAAAATTAAATGTTTTCCTTCTCCTAGACTGGTTGCTAATCCAAGGCTTGAGAACCTAGTCTTCCCTACTATGTACTCATAAGTAGAGGTGAACAGATGGATTCATACCTTTCCAAAAAGCATCAACACCAAGAGAAACGCAAAGAACCTCATCCGTGATTAGAATGTGGGCGAATGATTCTATTTCCTTCTGGGTTACAGATAGATACATTTTTACAAAGATGATGAGAATTTTAGAATTTAAGAAAGAAAGAAAAAATTAATTTTCATGTTATTCCTGTTGAACATTTGGAAGATTTACAAATGACGTTCAGCGTGGATACAGACACCACAAAAGTATCAATTCGTTTCAAAATTGATCGAGAAATAACTCTAAATTAAATCCTTTTAACTGTATCACTTCAATAAAAAAAAAACACGTTATTATGTGCCGTTTTTCCTGGGATATGGATAATTAAATACATGAGAATTTTCGAATTTTGTCAAAAGTTGGTCGAATTAAAACAAAATCGAACTACAGGACTTTTAATTGTACAAATGTTCCATAAAATGTAGACGAAGCCCAGATTACGGGGCATTTAGTGAAGAATTCATGAATTAATCATCGAATACGAAAATGAAATGTATGAATGATAGTTGGATAATTCCAATGAGCAAATGATGCTGAAGGTCAGTAATATTCCTTTTCGTACACCAGGATTCGGGAACCTTTTGAAAGTCTACTATCATCAAATAGCATAAATCTTAAAAATGGCACCAATCACAGCTGAAACCGTTCCAAACTATGATTCATTTTTATATTCATTCGATTCAGAATAACATAAACAAGAAAACTTTAAAAAAAAAATGCTCCCATGCTTCTTCATAGCTCTTTTAAACCAATGTGTGTTAACGAAAAACTGCGTCCCTTTATCCTATTTACCCGACCCCTCCGCTCGGGCAGGATATGACACAAGGTCAATTTTTTAAGCGGAGTTTAACAGGTTTGAATTCAGAGTTTTCCTTCTCCTAGACTAGTTACCCCACCAAGGCTGAAGAACCTAGTCTGCCCTACTATTTACCCATAGCTGGAGGGAGAATAATTGGATTCATACCTTTCCCAACGGTATTAGAGCAATGTGAAATGCAATCAGTCTCGTCCAGGATTTGAACTCGTTTCGCCGTGTCCATTCCCGACAACGATAACCATTACACTACGGGCACCACCAAAACTGCGTCCCTTTATATAGACATACACATCTATCAATCCATCATTTCAAACAAATATCTGAAAGTTGATTCATTTAGAGAAAATGACAGTTATGCTAAATAACTATGACGACAGTGTTACTAAATGTTTGTAAATGCTGATTTTAAATGTTTTCAGAAGCGATTTAGTCATCGGATGTAGAGAATTACATAATGCAAAAACAAAAATAAAAGCAAAACATAATAAAACAAAACAAAATGAACATACTGGAGTTCTAGAGAGGTTGATTAAAGAACGATAGCATTTTTGAATGACCCAAATATTTGAAATAGAACCAGACTAATAATTTACGATATCCTCTTTGTAATTATCTTGAAAATGTACAAACAAACTTGATGTAAATTAGTATTTTTGTTGCTATTTCCGCCATTTTAATTTCAATTACGTATACGAAGATTGTCATTACGAGACTATTTCATCCTATTTGTCAACTAAAGCTGCGCAGCCTTTAACCAGCCTGATCTTTACCTGCCACGATATAACTCCTTGAGTGAATGCTTGGGGTTAAGAGCTTACTGATGAATAAGCAAATTAGGTGAAATAAAGAATAGACTTAAGAGAGTCTGTAATCCATGTGATTTATTAAGACTTAATGTGTATTTACGAAGATTGGAAAGTGTTGAATCCTAAAAAGGGATAGAATCAGACAAGGTGGTATTTGATTGGAAAGGAAAGGTCTACACGTTCGTAGAATAAAGAAAGTGTTTTATTGTAAGAGAGATACAATGACTGGAAGAGTGAGGCATGCAAATAATCTCCGAAGTAAGATATATTGGTCTTTGCCTCCCACCTGATAAGACTTGACACAAGGTCAAATGATCCGAAGGTCGGATTTTAGAGGGAGGTTGAGGATGCGACTACCTGGACATGGACCCAAACATGAGTCCAGGCACGGATACCAGATTATAGCTTAAACTGAACCCCGTGGTTCGGTGCTATATTAAGGTGTCAATAATACAGTTCACCCACCAAAAGGTGGCCAAGACGAACCTGGGGGCCTTTTCGCATCGAGTTTGCCTTAGATGGACAATGCCCTGTCCCACACAAGTGCAAGAAAAATGCTAAAATGCCGGCGGGGAAAAGCCAACAACAAACTAATGCAGTCGGCTTTAGCCCCAGGGCGACGTATATTTGTCTCTGCTTTCTACCAGACAGGATTTGATACAAGGTCAGATGATGCGAGGGTCAGATTATAGTGGAAGTTAGGGAAGAGGAAGGTCGGATTCGAGTCAAGGCTCGGACCGTGCTAGTTTCTGATAGTCGTCGGTTCGCTTGGTGCAATGAGAACCGATAAGCCTAGCTGAATAAGGATCCAAAAATGAGTCCAGGCACGGATGCCAGATTATTGCTTAAACTGGACAATGGGGGTATAAATATATATCCTTTGGATTTTCTCTTCTTCCTTAAAGCTAACTCTGCGGATAAACTTTTGGTTAAGGAAGGAAGAAAATTCTTTGAGCTGAAGGTCTGGGGAATTTGGACAATGCTACTCTTGCATAATTCTATGTTTTCGGATAAATCGCCAATAAAACAACTTGCAAATTTGTGCTGATTAATCGAGACAGTACTTTATTATGTAAGTTGCTCAGCAACATGTGTTAATTTAAATAAAAAAAAACAGAAATGAGGAAAAATTTAGAACTTATATTCCCTCACTTAGAGAGTAGCTCTTTGGGTAGCAGCTTCATTACCGATTTTGATACAGAGACGAACAAGTAATTATTCATCTCTAGAATTATCTGTAACATTTCTAGAATGTCTCATACATTAGGTTTTATTCTGATATTTATAGCATTATTTGCTGTAATTAAATTCGAGTGTTTTGCAAGAAATCTGTTTTGCTTTCATCTTAATTTCTATGGATTTTATTGCATTATTATATCAAATATAATATTATCTTGGGTTATTATTAGATGAGCCATTGACAGTTTTTAAGTTTTGATTAGTATTTATTGAAAGCATATTTGCTATTCATCTCCAGGTTCCATGTAAGAAGTTATTAAATTTAAAAAAGGCAGAATGATTTTGTACTGTGTCTATTTGAATGTTGCTTTCCATGTCTGAGATGTCTGAAAATGCTGATCTACAAACTTTACAAGACACACGTTTCTCTCCAGGATATATTTCCATGCATATTTCCATTTTTCACCGTTATATAGAGAAAATGCTTATCCAACATTTTCCAAAAAATGATTTATCACCCAAATGTATACACATTTCTTTTCCGTTTTGAATTGAGCAAGTTCTACTTGCACATTTGCCACTGATAAGCTTTCTGGCTGTATTTAAAAGTTCATTTAAAAGTGATGATATAGTCATGTGAAATTAGAAGGTTATTGAACATTACGAATTTCTCTTATTATTTATGCGACAATTGAAAAGTGAAATGTATGAAACTAAATCTGTTCAATTTGAAACAACGTATCTTTATTTTAGCAAATGCTGATACAAGATTAAAGACCGTACGTAATTCACCTCTACAATTGATATCTGCAAACAAAGAAATATCATTTAATACGAGATATTCATTGATTGCATGCACTTATACAATTATAAAAATGATATTTTTGATATGTTGAACAATTATACACCGGAAGCAGTTCATTTGTTATATCTACCGACTTAGCTTGTCTTGAGTAAAATCTCTGGGGACATGAGGTTGCTTAACTCCCAAATGAATAAAGCAATCAATAAAATAATATCTGTTGAATAAATAGAATTCCCTGACCAGATAAACAGACAAAATTATTTAAATTGGTACAAAATTCGATTATATTATGTATATTTTATTTAAAAAATGTTTTAGGAAAGAAAACAAGACAACAAGAAAATAAAGATATTGCATTCATCTTTATCTATATTTAAATTGATCAAAGTAGCCAAAGAGATTTCCAGTAAATTGTAGAAGCCAGTTTTCTCTATATAATAGAAAGATTATTAATAATTACCATTATATTTGCAATTACATCAAAATGGTTTTCACTGAAAGACGTAAAATCTATTCTAAAATCATCGTATTTACGCTTGTAATACAAAAATATTCTCGACAATTCCCATCATGAAATTTGCGCGAAAAAGTTAAAATAGATATTAAGAGATAAATTTGAATTGAAAGAAGCAATGAGTGGTCTCATATAATAGAAATGTAGATAATTAGCTTTTTGTGCTTTTCGAGCGAATCAAAATGGCTGACAGACAAAGGGGTTGACCTTATTCTCAGACACTGGAGTCGATTTACCATTTGGTCTGGTCAAGTATCAATGCTGAATTAGATCTTACAGTTTGATTTGGACAGTTTATTAGGAATCTTCGAGTGAGAATGAGTGGTAATATTAATAGAAATTTACAGCAAAATAGAAAACCGCACAGAATCAGATTACAGTGTTTAATTTTGTTTGAAAAAGCATTTTCTCCCCGAGAGAAACTTTGATGATATAAAGATTTTATAAATAAGTTATTTATAATGCTATTTCTGGTATGAGGACACATTTTATAAAAATCATTTTCTTTCGTAATATGAGTGACATAAAAAAAAGGAAAATTGCTAACCTTAGTGAAGGGGGGACTAGAAGGCTCCCTTTTCAATAGCTACCACACCGATGTGTAAGGTAGGACGCTACTTCATTCCCTTGATTGCTCCACTTTACCCTTTATCCTTACCTTCTAGTTCTGAGTATTAAGCAATATGGTCAAGTACCATTTTTTGAGTCTTTGGCATGACTCGACCTGGGATTGAACCCCCATCTCATAGACCACTGGCGAACACTCTACTCATTAGTCTAATGGCCCGGCATTAAAAATGGTTTACTAATCCAGCTTGCAACCATTACACCATGTTTATTGCCGGAGGACTATAGTTGGTATAAGCTAACTTTTCCGTCACGAGCTGGATACGACACAAAGACAGATTTTAAGTAGAGTAAATCTATTTTGGTTTCAGAATTTTCCATCTTCTAGATTGGTTTCTATACCAAGTTCCATACACTGGTCTTCTCTATTTACCCATAGCTGGAGGGGGAATAATAGGATTATTACCATTGCCCAAAGTTAAATTCAAACAGTTTAGTCGAGGATTTGAACTCTGTCCACTGATTTTATTTTAATGACTATAAATGTTATGCCAATAGCGCCTCGACGTATAACAGCAGCCGTAAGAAATGACGGGATTTTTTTTAACTTGGCGTAGTATCTGTGTAATCTGCCTAACTTTGCAGCAGTATAATTAAATGGGCTCCAGATCACGGGTTAATTTGATAAACCTGTTTACTCTAAAGTGACAAGGGCGCCTCTGGTGTGTAATGTTTAGCCACCTAGACTAGCAAAACTTCACGGGTGAGTTCGGGTTTCTTGTGTACCACATGATCAAAAAGCTTAGTAAATTGCTACTTTTGAGTGACGAAAGTTAAAGACAGAGAAACAAATAAACATCGTCACAATGTATATGAAATTAAGTTTCATACTATACTATATGAATATGATAGATAAGCAAATGATTGAATCATTAAAACCGGATAAGAGTAAAGATTTTATTGTAAAATATTTTCCAAAATGGCCCAGCATATTTTAGTAAAAAAATCTTTTAAAATTATTAACTATCTGTTGTGGGGGCCTTACCCATCTCACCATAATGAACTCTTCTCACCGTTATTAGTACTAAGAGATTTCGTTGCCAGAGGGCTGATCAATCTCGGTCTGACACCTCTCCAGGTGTCGGGTAGCACTTCGGCCGGCCGTGTTATCTGCGGCACGGATCTGGCCGAGTGTGTCTCGGTACCTGGAGATTTCCTTCGGCCTCAGGGGGCCTTCCCCCCAGGCTTTTACCTCCTTTGGGAGGGTTGGGTTAATCGCCCGGCGCCTGAGGCGCCCCTAATAAGGGGAATGCCGACGGGGCCGTAGGCATTTTTGGCAAATGCCGGGCGCGTGTGGGCTACGGCCCTGCGCCCGGACCCACCATAAAAAAGACCTTGTGTCACACTTGCCCGTTGGGTGGGGCGGTCAACAAATACCGCAGATCAATATCGGTGTTATCCGAACAGTACGAGACTTCTTACCTTTTCTATGTAACTATATCTTTCTTGAGAAATATAATCTGTTATCTAATATCAGTGTTTGCGTTTTCATTAGTGACCTTTCCGGGGCCACAAAGCTATCCCAAGGAAAATCATGGAAATAGTGCACAAAAAGTATGTTTGTCTTTATTTAGCAGTAAATAAACTCATGATAGTATTACTTTGTAAATGAATTGTACCGGATATGAATAACGAAGTTATTAAAAAAACAGCTGCCGTAAGAAAGACTAGTTGACAAAGTTCAATATATGATCCCGCGTAACTGGATCAATCATGCCAAAATCACTTGCGATCGACCATTTAAGTAATAGCAGAGGCTGTTATCATGTCACCAACATGGGGCAGATTCAGAGATGAGTTTGTTCTGTGATACCCAATAAAAGACGACGGATTTCTTGATGAGCTCGCTCTTTTGGAGGCTGGCATATAAGGAGACGCGTTAGCTTGAATGGATCACGAGGAACGATTCAAAGATATGTATAGCACCAGATCCAACTTGAATGATAAAACTACTTCCGTCATTCAATTTTCACCTACTTTTGTTATTCTACCTTCACATACATCCACAGCTTCAGAAACTAAAAACAGAGAGAAAATAAACAAGAAATGTCGGAATGCTTGAATCAAGATGTGTTTTTATATTTTGCCTGCTTTATCTGATGCTTAGCAGTCGCTGGTGGAAATTTACTAAGCTTTTTGCTCAGATGTGGCACAAGGCCATATGAAAGGGGCACCCAATGAGACTCGAACTCACTCGTGTAGGTTTGTTAGTCGAGCTTGCTAACCATTACACCACCAGAGGCGCCTTAGCAGTCGCTGGTGACTACCCCGGTGACATAGCAGTCGTTTATGACAACACTACAACCAGTAAGACGCCAAACTTCTTTTGTTTAAAAGCTTCACATTCTGACTTCATAAAATAAAGCAAATTTGATTAAAATATCTATGTTAATTGTATAAGTTTTCCCTCGCCATGCAGAGGAATATATTATTGTATAACAATTTTGATGAAAAAATTATCGAATTTATGGACAAAAACTTCCTCAATATTGGGTTGTTCCATAATATTATCGTCTGTATATCTTAAAAGAAAAAACATACCATTAATTTAGATAATTTAATCTTGTCTATTTATGGAATGTTTTATGAAATTAGAATGTGAAACTACTAAATAAAATATTTAGCTTCTTATTTGTCATTTGTTAAGCTGCAACGTAAAATAGTAAAAAAAGTAAAGTTAGCGACCGTAGTCGAGGGCGACTAGAAGGCTCTCTTTTCAATAGCTACAACACCGAGGTGTAGGGGATGGTGCTACTCCTTTCCCTGGATTGCTTCACTTTACCTCCGATACGTAACCTTATATTGCTAAGTGTTAAGCAAGGGGGTATTAAGTACCATTTTTAAACTCTTTGGTATAACCCGACCTGGGATTGATCCCAGGTCTCCCGGAAAATCATTGGCGTTAATTCCTTTTTTTTCTAAGAGACAAAAGTCGGTCACTTCTTTTCAAAATATCAGTAGCATGGAACCTTGTATCTTGAATAATGGTCCAGTTCTATTATTGCATAAAATTATTATGTAACATAGTGCAACAACTGAGAGTTTACAGAAAAGACGCTCTGCAAAAAAATGTCAAATTTGGAAGAACCTTCCAATTTTTAATTCTCTTTCTTATGCTGCATTGAAACTCTAACAGGAAAACGAGCAATGTCATGCAACTAAATCAATGGTCAACATCTTCACCGGTAAAATGATTTTTTTCTTTTACCGTACACCATTAAATCGATTTGATTGGATAAATTCCATCTTTTCGCAAGTTCCTATGCTGTCTGTAGATCATCTTCCCTGAAACATTTCTCCAATTCATCTTAGACCTGTCATTGACTGTATCCTCTGCAGAAGAATTAGACCTTTCCCAAAACGGGGTGTCCTGTTTATGGCTCTGAATTGCATCTACTGGTGAGGCTCTAGTTTTGAAGATCTATGGAATGTGGAGTATCCCTTGATTGCCATTCCTCCCAGGTCCACTCTGAGCCAATGTGTTCGTACCTGTTACTGTTCCATATTGGGGTTAAATTGATCAATTAAAGATGTTCGTATTCGATAGGACCATATACAAAAAAGGCTCTCAAGAAACATTTACACAAAAATGTATATATCAACTTACAATGAACACGATTCCCTAAAGTCTAAGCATAAAATAACCCTACACTGTTTGACATGATGTTAAATTCAGTCGATCCAATTCATCGTATTTTCCTTATCTTCAAGATAACACATCAGTCCAACCAACCCTTTTCACATGTTTACATTTAATGAATAATATCTACATTCCTTATGGATTTTTTCCAGATTTAAGAAGAAGTCAAGTTTCGAATGCCCATGTACACATTCAGTCAAGATTTTCTCCAAATCACAGACAACTAATTTTCCGGGAATAATTCTCAAAGAACATGCACTCAAAACAATAAAATAATGAGTCAACTTCAAAGACAGTTCTGAGATATTCCTTAAATTGTTAAAAATATGACACTGATACATTTCACATTAACATTTGATATAACAATATAATTATCACCAATGCTTCTTTAAATTAAGTAAGTCTGAGTCTTGATTTTAAATACTAATATACTGACTGACAGACGAAAATCGCTAAATCAAATTTTAAAACGGAAGTTATTGTTTAATAACCAGTTATATTAAATTTCACGTAAAATTTTTTGAAGAAAATGCTGGCGCAGTAATGAATTAGGTGAGTAGAAATACCTTGGTTCGAATGCAATCGGTGCAGAAATGAAACTGTTATTGTCATTTCATTTGCTAATTCCTGTTAAGAAGATTTTATCTATCTCTTCATAAAATCTTGCAGCCGTTTTGAAATTTTATAACTCACATTATGCAAATGATTGAATCATTAAAACACGATAAAAGTAACGCCTCATATCATATTTTGTGGAATAAAAAGCAAAAACAAAAATAAAAAAAGTAAAAATTATATTTAGAAAATCAAAGGATATCAATGCATAAATTATGGAATGTTTTCAGAGAAATCAAGAATTTGCTTGAAGAATGCATCAATAAAGTTGACGATGATCTTTTATTACGACTATCAAAAAATCTACAGAAATAAAACTTTTAGATTTGGAGTTTTGTGTGTTTTTGTTTGTTTGTTTGTTTGCTTTTGCTTGTTTTACTAATTGATTTTCTCCTTTATACAACGTGAATTATTGAATGAGAAATATACTATACGACATTATGAACATTGCATATATTTAAGATATATATATATATATATATATATATATATAGAGAGAGAGAGAGAGAGAGAGAGAGATGGTGGCATACCAACTATTGTGTCATAATACTATAACAGACTCAGTCTTTCACATCATTTAAAGGGATTATACAATTTTTTAGAATACTACCCATAATAGAATTTAAAAAAAATCACTGTATTTTTAACAGGATTTGTTTCGGATTAGATATCAAAGAAAGTTATTGACTTTTTAAATTAGTTTAAACCTTAATGATGGTACAATTTACCAACCCCTCCGCTCAAGGTCAATTTTTAAGCGGAGTTTAACAGGTTTGAATTCAGAGTTTTCCTTAATGATGGTAATGTTTCCGTTCAAAAAACATAATCCAAATATTTGTTACAGGATCGAATCACCCCAAACAGGTGTTTACACAATTTCCCAACGGTAGAATGATGAGAGTACCCACTAATCTTCGAATATCGACTTATTCAACTGGAAGAAAGATGAATATAAACAAGCTCTTAAAAATAATGAGTATAGAACCAATCTTGTATCTAATGCTAACGATGAACAAACGGAATCTGGTGAGAGGAAAAAAGGAACAGAAGAAAAAAAGAAAAGATCGTAGAATATATTGTGGTCCGTGACACCCTTGTATATGTCAGTTAAGAATAAATTGGAAAGTGACTTTTTCAAAATATTAAGGAAGCAAAAAGGGTGAATTAATTAAAAGCAACAAAACAAAGAACTAGCGTATAATCGTAATAAAAAAAAATCTCGAGAACTCTCTTGATGGTCGTTGCATCATAGACAAGGTTAATTTATAGATGCATGGGAAAAATAAAATAAATATATTTGGATACTTTCCAAGTTACGTTCAAGAAAGATTTTATAACCATAAAATCAGCTTTGTACACGTTAAATATAAACATAGCACCCACTTTCTAGAAATGTCTAGGACATTAAAAACAAAAATAGCGGTGCCCTCATCTTGAAGAAGAAAATTATTAAAATAAGCCATCACAACAAGGCCGGTGATACATTTTGCCTTTTTTGTGTGAGGAAGCTAGCTATTAGTACGTACCTCAATACCGAAAATTTCTTAAATCGAACACCTGAGATATTGAATGGATGTAGGCATCATAATAGATGGTGGCTTAATTGTTAACTATCTTTTTATATAGTTAGTTTCCTCCTCTCTGCAACTTTGAGTACCTGTATATATTTATTTGTTTGTGCCAATTCCTTTCCGGCAAAGTTTCCTCGAAGATACTTTTCGGTGAAACGCGGGTAGTAAACTTTTCTAACCAGCTCTAACGATGCATTAAACACTTTTTCAATATTCATTGAAGTATGACTCGGTTTGATTAAAATATTTTCCGACAATGTTTGTATTGTGTCTCCTTTGATTTATATATATATATATATATATATATATATATATATATAAATATGGAGCAGATCTTATAGCAGATGGAGATGTTGAATTTCTGTTTGGAAATAACCTACTTTGGCATGGGAACTGATACATAGCGACAAGGGGAAACGCAGGATTTTGTATGGCCGTCGTCACCAGTATACTTCGAAGAAATGACTTTAGGATCTATCTCACTGTATATGATAAATTCATTCTCTGCCCAAATCAGGAAGACGTTGAAACTCTACTGGATCATATGAATTCAATTTAATCATTCATACAGTTCACTTTGAAGAAAAAACACTACATCAAATTATCCTTCCTTGATGTATTGATAACTCGCACAGAGCAGGACTTCAGATCATCTGTATATCGAAAGCCAAGCATCACCAGACAGAATCTAATTTTCATCGCTTACCATTCATATAATATAAAGAAAGGGATTGTCCGTTGACTACAACAACGTACAAAAGCCATTAGTAGAGACAGCAAAGCATATCACGAAGAAATGAAGATATTAAGAGAGAACCTCCATTGCAACAACTACCCAGAGAGCATAACATCGGTTCCAAGAGACCTAGATTTAACGAGAAAATCGAAATGTAATATAATTAGGAATTTTGCTTGATTGTTTTAGAAGGAAGCTGTTTCCTAGCTAGATTTAAAGGTCAACCAGGAAACAGAGAAAAAAGAAAGTACATATATCAAAAATAGATTCAATGCAGTAAGAGAGAGAGAGAGAGAGAGAGAGAGAGAGAGAGACAGAGAGAGAGAGAAAGAGAGTGTGAGAGAGGGCGTAGTGAAAAGGGAGAAACGAATAGGAAAGTGAATGGTAGTTTTTTTTTTAAATGCGGGTCATGATAGCAGCAGGCTCCCATGTAAAAAATAGAAATGTTTTGGGAGCAACCAACCGACGAGCTCTGATTGGCTGGAAGAAACTTAAACGAAAAAGCCATTAAAAGGGGACGTGGAATAGAAAACAGGGGACAAAATCAGCAGGAGTGGAACGACGGAGATGTGAGGATGGGGCCGAAAATTACGGCACCCACTTTGGGAGAGCTTAATGAAAGTGGTCCTACAACCGCTACGTTTAATTTGGCTGAAGATATATTCCTCAGTCATCCATAGAAGATAAAAGAAAGAAAAAGAAAAAGTCGGAATTAATAGTTAGATAAATAAAAGAAAGAAGAAATAGAGAGAAAGAGTTAAAGAGAAATGTGATAAAGAAAGAAAAGACACAAAATGAAAATGAAGTAGTCAAAGAAAAATGCAACAAATTTTGAAAAGGAAAGAGATGAAATGGAGAACAGAAAGAACATCGCAAAAAAAAAAAAATAGATAAAGAAAACTAAATAAATAATAAGTAGGGGATAACAAGAGAGAGAGACAGACAGACAGACAGAAAATGAAACAAGTAAAAATCTAAAGAAAATAGATGAAAGAGATAGAAATCAAAAAAGGAGAGAAAATAGAAAGAAAAATAGCAAAGAAAAAAATGAAACCAGTAAATATAAAAAGAAAGAAAATTATAAAGAAAGACATAAAAAAAACCGAAAGAAAGATAGATAGAGAAACCAACAGAAAGAAAAGTAGAGAAAAAGACATTTTAAAAAGAGAGGAAGAAAAGTTAATGATAAATTAAAGAAAAAATCATTTACTTAATTAAATTCCACTCCATTAATTTACTAATGTTTACTTATGAGGCGTGCTCAATGTAACGGTTATCATCGTAGGAAAATGATTGACAAGCCAAGTTCAAATCCTGGATGAGGCAGTTTGCGTTTCATTTCGTGTTAATGCCCTTGGGAAAGGCATGAATCAATCTATGCTCAACCCAGTTGTCGGAAAATAGGCACACTGCATTCTCTTGCCTTTTTTTGGCAACTAGCCAGGCAAACTCTAAATTAAAACCAGCTTTACTCAACTTAAAAATTAACCCGTTATCACAACCTGCCTGTTACTAAGCAGTTGGATAAATTCATAAAAAATATTTACACAATCTAAAACAAGACCAGATAATTAGCTTCACTGAGAAAGCTTATCGTTTCACCTCAACAATTAACTTGCAGTAGGCGTCCAACTAATATTTAGTGATATTAACTGAGCGGAATTTATTCTGATACAAATAAATCTAGAGGCGCTTTGATGACGATTATAATGACTACAGTATTTAATGGTCAGACAGAATTGCTTTGTAAAACCTGTTTTAGATTCTCTCTCTCTCTCTCTCTCACACACACACACACACACACACACACATATATATATATATATATATATATATATGAATAAAATAACCCAATTCCAGCAAAGGGAAATAACTTTTAGAATTATAAAGCAGCCACGAGGTAATTTCTGTTGCGTTCGAAATACTCAAGAGTAGAATTAAATGAAGATTTTGTTGAATCGACAGATAAGATCACAAGCAGACAACGATAAAAACGACCGTAATTAACAAGTAGAAACACGTTTTAAGTACGATTTTTTGCACGAATAAATGACGTAAAAATTTAAGAGAAAATTAATTGCTGAAGGCAATCAAACATTTTGATTCGTGCAACGATTTTGTCTATAATGGCAATGATAATGAAATGGGTGGATTTATGCAACGAATAGTTGATTTATTTCGTTGTGGATAGATTAAATACATTCAAATCGATATATGTACAACTCTTGACGTATTTCTCTCTCACACACACACACACACACACACATCCGCCTAGTCAGTGAGGCTTTGTATCCGCTGACTGTATTCCTTGTAGAAGGATAAGACCCATCCAAAAGAGGTTTGTTCAGGGTATGACACTAAACTCTAATGATGATGTTTCCATTGCGGAGCTTTGGAAAGTGAGGAGTGCAACATCATTGCCATTACTCTCAAGTCCACTCTTACCATGTGTATTAGCACCTGTTAGGTTCCTATCTATAGGTCAAATAGATATGTTTGCAAATTAATTGTATTGTATGAGAATACTTGATATTATAAATCTATGCTAAAAAACTGCATAAAAATATAGATATATGCCTACGATGAAATTAATTCCCTAAATTCCATTATTCAACTTTTTCTTATTTCATAAACGAAAAATCCACTTCAGGAAAACGAAAATGACGTCAATATTTTTGTGCATATCAAATGTGGACGAGGCGCAGTTAGCATAACAATTATCATCATAGGAAACGGAGTTGGCAACCCGAGTTCAAATCCTGGACGTGGTATTTTCATTTCACTTTGTGCTATCATATTTACCAACCCCTCCGCTCGGGCAGGTTATGGCACAAGGTCATTTTTTACGCGGAGTTTAACAGGTTTGAATTCAGAGTTTTCCTTCTAGACTAGTTGCCTCACCAAGGCTGAAGAATAAGTCTGCCCTACTATTTACCCATAGCTGGAGGGAGAATAATTGGATTTTACCTTTCCCAAGGGTATTAGTGCTATGTGAAATGCTATCAGTCTCGACCAGGATTTGAACTCGTGTCGCCGTGTCCATTTCCTACGACGATAACCATTACACCACAGGTACCTCCTCATTTCACTTTGTGCTATAGCTCTTAGAAAAGGCACGAATGTATCTGCTATTCTAACAGCTTAAAGTAAATACTAAAACAAATTGGATTCTTTGGTCTTGGTTAGGGAACCATTGAATGACAAAAATTCTGAAATCCGACCAGCTTTACTGGACTTAGAAATTGAACTTGTGTCTCAACCTGCACGTACCAGTTTGATTTCTTTGTTTCATTTGCATATTAACCTTCCTGGTTTATTTAATTCTAAAGCCATCCTTAAAGAACAATAGCGGTACGATATAAACCATAGCTTGCGAGATAATGTGATTCACACTTTTTCTAAGGGTATTAGTCCGAAAGTGAACATAGTAGCATCACTGAAGTTCGAACTCGTCTACTACAATATTCCAATTCAGCACGTTAACCACAATGCTACCGGGACTCCGACTGCTTGTAGTAGAGGGGTTAGATAGATTCATATACTATAAAAAAAGGAGAATTAAAGAGGAGTTTCGACCAATAAAAACTCTTTGGAATTAGTGTGCTGCATGACGATGAGATCAAAAATTAAGAATAGGAATGTTCCCAATAATTGTTTATATCTGTTTACTGTTTAAGTCTTGATACATTTTGAACACACCTAGCATATTTAGCTCGCAGGAAAATTATTGATTTATAAAATGCTGTACTATACTGTATTATATTATGAATAAATCTTAACCTTTTGAATCTGGTTTGTTTTGGTTTGGTTTGTTGGGTTTTAATGGCATATCAACCCTTGTAGGTTATTTAACGCCAAATCCATTTTTATGTAAATAATCTGTTCTATCTAAAACAATTCAGTTTAGCATAATACACAGTTTAATGATCAAAAACATTTCCATTTCTAACTATTCAAGCAGTTGTATGTAACAATTCAGTTAAGTGTAAATACAGTTTTAATGTCGAAAAACAGTTCTATTTGAAATAATTCAGTTAAGCATAAGCACGCAGTTTAATTTTAAGTACGGTTTAATTGTAAAAATCATTTCTATTTCAAACTATTAAGTTTTACTCAAACAATTCATTTTAGCATAAGTATGCTGTTAATTCTATTTAACCCATAGATAAGGCCTTATCAGGTGCTACCACTCCGGGCCAGAGTGGACCTGGAAGCAATGGCAAGGAAGGGGTACTCCGCATTCCCCAAAGCTCCACCATTGCTGGAACCTCACCATCAGATTGTTTAGTGTCATATCCAGGACACTCGTTAGGGGGGTGTCTTAGAGGTGCAGTCAGTGTATTCTATGGGCCATTTTGAATCTGAGTCGTATATATATGTATATATATATATTCTCATTTTTTTCTGTTTTGGTTGCACTGGACCATATATTAACAAAATCATGAAATAAGTTGAGTAGAATTACTAAAGCAACATTTTAGGAACAGATGAAGTGGCAATGTAAGTTTTTGAATAATTGGTACTGCTGGTTAAAACGTTATATATATATATATATATATATATATATATCCTATTTACCAACCCCACCGTTCGGGCAAGATACGACAGAAGGTCAATTTTTAAGCGGATTTTAATAGGTTTGAATTCAGAGTTTTCCTTCTCCTAGACTAGTTGCCTCACCAAGGCTGAAGAACCTAGTCTGTCCTACTATTTACCCATAGCTGGAGGTAGAATAATTGGATTCATACCTTTCCCAAGGGTATTAGTGCTATGTGAAATGCAATCAGTCTCGTCCAGGGTTTGAACTCGAGTCACCGTGTCCATTTCCTACGACGATAACCACTACACCACAGTATATATGGTAGTTCAAAGTTCAGTATTTTTGTGCTTTGGGAAAATAATCATCTGTTAAAAGTGAATCAGAAGAAAACTGCTTAAGCCACCAAGGATTGTGTTACCCTTTTACTCAAACAAGGTATTTCCGCTTATTTTCTACATTACTAATTACTCATTGATCAACATTACTTGCATATGTGATTTATTAGAGCAGCAAGTGATAGAATATATATATATATATATACATATATATATTCTCATTTTTTTCTGTTTTGGTTGCACTGGACCATATATTAACAAAATCATGAAATAAGTTGAGTAGAATTACTAAAGCAACATTTTAGGAACAGATGAAGTGGCAATGTAAGTTTTTGAATAATTGGTACTGCTGGTTAAAACGTTATATATATATATATATATATATATTTCGTACCACAATAATCAGAAATTATTCAGTTCAAATTTCCTGTAATTTCTCGGAAGTTTGCTGGCATTGAATGAAGAAAATGTCTTTCTGTTAGAATAATTTCTGATGTCGATTATATCACCTATTAATGAAGTTTAACTTAATTATATTGGCATCCATTTTTATCGCTGTATTGAGAATTTCCAAACAAACTTTCACTATTAAATCAAGTCTGATTAGTTTTATTCCCCTTGGTATTCCCAAAGATGGTTTATATATATAATATATAACTTAAATCATATATATATATATATATATGTATATATATATATATAAAGACTGGGAAAAGGGAGAGGGAGAGGGAGAGAGAGAGGAAGAAGATCGATAAAAGTATGAACAGATAGTAGATTCCGTCAATGGTGGCCAAGGGTTAATCGAGGCTTCTATTTTAAGACACACTCACACACACACATTTTCCTGTCTTTCATGGCTCCGTAATGAATTTTATAACTACCGTTGGATAGCTTGTACATTTTTAAATAGTTAATCATACAGCTTTATGTGTTCGTATATAGGATTTTTTGTTGTCAATCCGCGCCATAGCTACATTTGTCTTTCTCGTTTCGATTTTCTTGTGGATGTGTTGATCAATTTTCAGATTTCAGATTCCCTACCCTTACTCATTTCAAATTAAGTGAAGGGATTTTATTTCTTTTGCTGGACTGCGTTGTTCATCTTGAAAAAGCGATTTCATAAACACTGGCTCTTCATGAAGTGAATGTTCACTTTCCTTTAGTTGTGCGTTTTTATCATAAGCTGAGGACGTGCCGTTATTTACTGAAATCTTCTCAGTAAATAACGGCACGTCCTCAGAGGGGATTTATCGGAATTTTAGTTTTACTCAGCTACGCAGGACCAAACATTCTGTCATCTTTATTTTTGCTTTTAAACGGATTTCCAAACCCAAATTAGAATTTATAAGACTTTTATAGTTTATCCTTTAAACTTTTAAGTCCAACAATCCCTTTCGATTTTAACGGGCTTTGTGAATCGATATTACTCCCTACTTTAACGATTAACCTTTGGTTTACTTATTGCCTTTTTCTTTCTTATCTTTTGGCTTTTTCATTTTCCTTCTGCTTATATAATACTTCTTGGAGGCACTATTTTTGGAGAGTTTTCGAGCATTTAAAATGTTGCAAAAAATTAAAAAAAATATTTTCACTTTTTACTTGAACTTTAGTTGTGAAAATTAAATGCATTCAAAATATTTACACACAAATAGTTAAATTTAGTTTACTAATGGGTAGAATGATTTGCATTAGGGAATGTCTAGTCCGTTCATTCTATCTGTTCTTATTGTACATCTCTGGGGCCAAGAAGGACGTGTGGGATATTTATTGGCAACACCTGCACAATAATCGTCCCACTAATGCCAGTGATGGAATGGACATCACTACTTTCTATGATGAATGTCTCGCCTTATCCGACACATACTCAAAGACAACGTTGGTGGAGATACTGAAGCTCATATTGTCCAAAACGGAAATTATAAATTCTGCTTATACCATTTGCCAAGCAGAAATAGTGAATATCTGGCGCAGGTTGCTATGAAGCATACTCCTCTTTTGACGGAGTAACTTCCAAACACAGAATCCTCACAACACATATTCGTCTGAGCCTATATAGAAATAAATAACAAACAATTAAAACGCCACGATAAGAGTGGTCCACGTTTCCTAATGAAGATATAATGAATCTATATGCTGTAATTGTAAGAAACAAATTCAGTAGAACTCTGAAAGACGAATACGAAAACTTTGTTACCGCCCATGTAGACACTGTACGAATATATACTAACCAAACGATGTGGGAAATGTCGATTTACCTGCAAATCAACAGCAGGTAGAGAAAACTAGATAACAGGAGAAAATCATCCTTACTTAATAAAAGAAACCCAACAAATTCCAATGGGCAGAAACTAAAGAAATCCAAGAAAGAACTAAAACTTACAAAAAGAGAGAATTAGTAGAATACATTCCAGACCAAATCAATAAAATCAGAAATTCAGTGGAAAGTAGAGAAAAGCGATTAGCACAGCAGACATTAAATGAAATAAACGGTAGGAAAAATACTTCGAGAGCAAAACTAAAAGGTGCCGATCAAGAAAAAAAAAAGAGTTCAGAAGTGGAAAACCATTTTAAAAATCTGCTCGGAACCCTTCTAAAATCACCGACAAAGCTATCCAAAAATATCCATGGCCAAAAAGACATCAAACTAGGACAGTTTACGAAAGAAGTGTAACGTAATATGGTAAACTCAAGCTATAAAGAGAATTTCTGGGTGGTGTAATGGTTAGCATGTTAGACTAGCAAACCAGCACGAGTGAGTTCGATTCTCATTGGGTGCCCCATTCATGCGGCCTTGTGCTACATTTAAGCATAAAAGCTTAGTAAATTAAGAGAATTTCTGGGAAAGGAGGGAAGAAAAAAAAAGAAGTAAAATTACACAGAGTCTACGGTGAGTCAGACCAAAACATTTGTTTAGATCAGCCAGTCACGGTTGAATGACTACGGTAATTAGAAATGACTAGTACAAAAAACCCTGAGGTCCCAAATCTTCTACGCAGATGATGAACAACCGGGAACGGATATGGTCCTCCCTCCGACAGCGGGCGGAAGTAAGGGGACGAAATGGGTATGAAAATGAGTTAGCAGCCGGACTCGAAGAGTTAAAGAGGCGAGTTGAACACCAGCCACGAAAATGTAAAGACAGACGAAAATTACGGTCTCATTTTTGGATGAGCTTTAAAAAGGGGTCTCATTTTAGACGCGAACCTGTGAAGAGGAAAGAAGCGAACAAACACGTTAAAATTACAACAGAAAACTAGAAAAAATCAAAGTCTGTGTATGCTTTCTCTTCCTCTCCTTATGACATGTAATGTCTTTTGTCAAGCCAACGTGGTCGAGTCAGCCTTCATACTCTTTTTCTCCGGATGACTACTTTAAAAGGGTAGTAGCTAATAAATTTTTGTGGTAGTGAATTAAGACAAAGTTTTGTGAGTTCATCAACTTTTCCCACGGTGAGGTTTAAACAGGGCTTCACAAGTATTTAGGAGGTAGCGATGCTTGCATTAACACGTTCGTCACGATGGCGGTATAAACTTCGATTTGATACTGTCATGGCACAGCAGAACTTGACGCTGTAATGAAAAAAAAATTAATAGCTTCAGGCTTCGACGAAATACCTCCTGAAACATGGAAGGCAGAAACACAATACAAAAATGGATGAAAGGCTGCACCCTTCCCTTTTCACCTTGGAATCACTACAAAACTACAGAGGCATAGCTAGACCTGCTAAGTCTTATAACATCCTGTTTTTCAATTGTATCTAAACTGAAGTAGAGAAATTTCTAACGAAAAATTAGAACCGGTTTCGGAAAAATCGATCCTCACTATCAAGGATACTGACAATCTGTCGAATCATCGTCGGAGTATGTGCAAATAATTTCAAGGCAGCAATTCGTGAGTTCTCTGTTTAAATCCATGCAAAAAAAGTTAATGAGAGGAGATACTATTAGCATGCGCTATTCTCAAAGACACTGTAACAGTTTTACAAAAAATCGAAGGTAACAATGATTACCTAGACATAGTTGCTGGAGTCTTACAAGGTAATATACAGGCGTATATGCTCTTAATCTGCCTCCACTACATAATTCAAACGTCAAAAACTCTAAAAAAAAGTCTAAAAGAAAATGGCTTCACACAAAATAAGGAAAGGATCAGACGATATCCCACAAAGTCTTTGACCGATACAAACGCTCTAGTGTTGTATAGTCATATGCTACCACTATACACATATACATGCAGAATACATATTGACGCAATGATAAAGACGAGCGAAGAACTCTTTTAAAAACATAGCTCTCACTTTATTTGTAAGGGTTCGAAAGGGTTGTGTGTGTGAGAGGGAGTTGGAGACCGAACAGAACTGCAATATATTGACCCCCCACTCTTATAGCCATCAGCGTTGTGTCTTTCTTGTTCTCCAGGGCTGCTCAACTGGAGGCCCTGTGGCCCAGCTCTCTGCTGGATGATGGCTTTCTCTTCTGCATCTTGTCTCTAACTCATCTGATCTCAAACTCTCTGACTTCCTGTCTCACCGAGTTATATAATAGTTCAATCGCCCACTCAATATCTATTCTAATGGCTAGCCAGGCCGGAATATGCCACTTCCTGCGTCTTTGGACTCGTATGTTTGATCATCATCAAGCGGAAATAACTGTCATGCAGTTCAGAGGTCACTCTCTTCCGGTGCATCAGTCTGTGAGTGTACCATGAGATTTTACCTTGTCCCATTTTGTCAGCTAAGCCCGCGTACGCGATTTCTTCTCATAACTGCCATTGGAATGTGTCATTTCCTTCCGGTGCATCACTTTGGAATGGCATATTAGGCCGGGTCGAAGGTCAATATACAACACTAGCCCAAGTAGTAGCATATATATTTATAATCTACCAGGATTACATACTACGAACGTCTAACTGAAGAAAATTGTTTTACATTCGCAAAGACAAGAAGCAGAAGATGTTGAATAGCGACATGAAGATTGCTTTGACAAGTTGCGTAAGTTAAGTAGGGGGGCAAAATAGGATGTACATCTGTGTCTTAAGGTAAACAAAACACAGCGGAAATGCCGTGTGAATTGCGAGGATAGCTTGCCGGAAGGAAGTGTGACCACGAGGATTGCGTGGCTATTCAGAAGGTTATATAAACACTGAGGATTTCGACCCAAGGTAAGAACGAAGGAGCCGGCAGAAGGGTCACTAGACGTCACACCGGTCTAGAGGCTGTCCTCGTGTCAGACGGCCCAGGGCTGAGAGATAGAGAAAGGTCTGTTCGGTATGAGACCCGCTAAAATGTGAAAGCTGACGTGATTAAATAATTTTCGATAATGCTAAACCGGCGAAGCAAAGAAGTGTGAAGAAACTGACTTGTGAGAGAAAAGAAACGTAAAGAAACAGTCTCTCTAAATTGATAAGAAACTATGCTGATATTGGAATCTTGTGAAGATTTAAAGGCAAAAATCGAATAGAAACGTAGATGAGTAAATGTCATGAGTTGGTTCTGTACCATTCTCGTGAAAGCAGAACGTAGAAGAAACAGTTCACTAAAAATTCTTATGTCCTTTCGTGTGTATATCTAATCTGTCCCCGACTCTCTCCTTTACTTCACTATTTTGTATATTTAGTTATAAAACGAAAAGAAAAGAAGGATATTATATTTCAATACATAAGAGTTGTTGTTATTGTTCTTCCCGGTATACAACATAGACATCCAGCAGAAAGTATAACAAGTACAAAGTACTCATAATGACTAATGCATCTCACCAATTGTCTTACTTTAACCGAATCTCAGTAGCATATCTGGAGCCTGGAGTAGGAGTCATTGACCTCGACGTGAAAGCAAATAAAATAATTCTTGAGTTTTAACCGAGAAGAAACAATTTCCATTTTAAGCCAGAAGCGTCTTAAAATTAAAAGACCATTTTATATACCTCGACCACAATATCTTATCAACTGGAAACGAAGTCAATATACGCATTTAGATGGCATGAACAACTGTTATAAAATAGCCGAGGGGTTTCGGTTCATGGCTTTGAGTTTAATTAGGCTGAGAACCTTTCGGCTCAGCACATGGGTTGGTTGGGTGTAACATTGAAGCAGGTGTTAACGCGGGTGCGCGCGGGCGGATGGAGGTGTCACTCAGATGTCATAATAGTCCGAGACGATACTGGTCGACAGGGTGCGGGTGACGTCACGCACCGGAAGCACGCAGAAGTTTGTGAGAGAATTTGAAGAAAATGAGAGTCGGGGTACTAGACACCAAACGAGAAGGATCGATTTTGGAGCTCGCAGGCGCGAGCCCACCTTGCGCCCTATGGGGGCCGCTCGAGTTGGGGGCCAAATGAATAAGACAGCATAGAAGATTGTGCCTCTCCTCCTTACGTCGAAACCTTTCACTCAAAGTTAATAAAAAGGTTTCGTACCTGAACAAGAAGTCGTTACGTGTTTTCGAATTCCGGGATTCCTATGTTCTTTATATATTCTATAGTAATGAACATTATATGTCCATTTCACACATAGTGTTAATTGCAAATATGGTACACAACTAAAGAATATTTATTAGTCGTATGGAAATCTGAACTGTCTGATAAAAGAGGAAATGAAGTGGGAGCAAGTGTTCTCCCTTTCATATTTCTCTCTTTCTCACTGAAATTAATCCACCTCTATGTAGTCAAATCTCTGATGAAATCCAATCCCTTTTGGTGCCACCTAGTCACAACCATCTACCCATACAGTCACAGTCAAAAAAACAAATTAACCCCTACCACTATCACTCAAACCTATATCTATTTCCCTCTTTGTTCTTTCCTCACCTATCTTTTATCTATAGATTATTTCCTTCTTTAATACGTTTTAACCATCTTCTCTAATAGTTTTTTCATACTCAGTTGCTAAAATGTATATAATTGCAAAAACATTTTATTCTCATAAAGTTCTTCTTTTAATAAAGAACAAAATATTACCACTAAACACGTTGCAATTGTTTGATTTATCCACTTTTCCACTTATTCTTATCATCTTGTCAGATTCACAAAAATCTACCATTTCTCCAAATATATCTATATCTATATATATATATAAGCAAGTCTGAGCATGCTTGTGTGTTTATAGCAATTATGTAAGCAATTGTCAAGGCTTTGACTTTCTATAGTAAATCAGGAGTCAGGCCCAAAAGAAACTATAAAATATCAATGAGAGTAACGAATTACCTTGACATATATATATATATATATATATATTATAGGTCAGGGTTGCAGATTTAATTGATATCAATCAAAGATGATAAGTGAAAAGAAATCAATAATCATTTTGCCTCCTTCACATGACTGCTCACGTAAGATCAGGTGCAGGGAATATCAAAATAAGATCAGGTACACCTGAGAAATTGGCTCTGGAATTTTTGAAATTATTGCAGCTAAGAAATAGAAATTTAGCATGAAGATGTTTTACGTATATCGACAATCGATAAGAAAATAATCAAGTAGAAAAATAATAATTTTTCCATCAATCTTCTCTCTCTCACATTCACATACATACTCGTACACACACATACACATATGTGCGCGTGCAGGTCTTGAAGCGGGTAATATGATTTGAATATGTGTGTGTGTGTGTGTGTATTAATATGTATATATTAATAAGGCATATTCAATATACAATTAAGTTTCAGTCATTTCCTTTCAATATCTATCTATCTATCTATCTATCCAAGTCTGTTGATCTCTTGGAGTGTTTCTCCCTCTCATTATTTCCGTCTTACTCTATGTCTGTCTGTCTGTATGTCTATCTTGGCTTTCTTAAAATTTAAAGAGATCCAACTGTTTTATAAAGTTCACATGGTTTTATATTTCATGAGTGCTATGTCAAAATGGTCATATATATATATATATATATATATATATATATTAATAATATGAAGATGCTCCGAAGCTGTGCAGTATAAAAATAGTAAAAGACAACCACTCGAGTTCTTATCGGTTTTACAAAAACTTTTATGAAATCCTAAATGCTATATTCATCATCGAGGAGAGGATTCTTCTTTTAACAATGTTTAATTATTTTTTGTAACACCTCCATATATATATATATATATATATAAATTTGTTTATATGTATGTATGTTTCAATCTATTTATATATGTTTATTTGATATTCTATATGTAGAATAGTTTAAACATCTTTGGTCGCTTGTTGGGTTGAATGGTTCATCCGCCACCCGGAAGTACGTACGTGACAGAGAAAAGGCCTTCCAGAATTCAAAGGGGGTGGAGGGCGAAAAGAAAATTGATTTCTTCACCACTCAATTCTAAGATTAAATGTCAGTTGATGCAATCATCTTATTATATTGTATATGCACGATCTTCGACATCACACATTTCATTGTCGACCAGTTTTGGAAAGAATGTTTTAAATGAATACATATTTTTCTAACCTAAGATGTACATAATCTGATGAATTCATCGTCAACAGAACTATCCTCTGACTGTTGACTGAAGTCGTTTCTTTTTCGTATCGCTTGTCTCCGTTCAGTATTCATGCATACATATTTCTAATGCATATAAATCATTAGTCAATCTCTGAAGAATGGACGAATCAATGAAGTTTACAATATTGGGCCAGTAGCCAGAGTAACATTAATAAATATGTGTCGACGTTCTGGTTCAAGTTGATACATAATCTCAAAAGGAAACATTGTCAGCTTGATTTTATGAATGAGTAGTTCAAGACATCGTCTCTTTTATTATGATATTTTAGCACAGGAGAAGCATATCAAGTATTTCATAAAGTTTTTCTCAGATTGATAAATTCCAAGAGTATATATATATATATATATATATGTGTGTGTGTGTGTGTATTGTAGGGATAGAAGAGTGTCAAGTCTGATAACAAAATTGCTTTGAGGGCCACTCTTCTCGGAGAAGTTAATTCCAAAATAAAAAAAACTACAAAAAAGGAAGCTCCAGCATCAAACCTCTGATGATTTGTAGGAATCCTTTTGACGAGAAAAGTCTAAGAGAAAGAACTCTAAAATAAGACCTTCAGTTTGTATAATCACCAGTTACCTTGTTATTCTTATCACTGGGCCGTAGATATGTAGACCCACAGAATGGTGTAAGGGTTGTACAAGCGTGTGTCACGACAGTCCTATGACACGCACATGTCGTCTGAGGCATCTTGTATATTTTTTACAAGTTGGATTAATTATGAATCAAGATGTTTGAGTTGTAATTTTGGCGGAAAAGACGGCTAACATCTATCAAGATGTGGCAGTCATCATATATGGCAACATATGAACTTTCTTAACAACACGATATGAACGTAAGCAAATTTAGATATATATTTTTTTCCTATTAGCCTACTTGTCAGCACCTACTGATTATTTTACTGCTTGTAGGTTTTTCTTTGGAGTCTGAGTGACAACAATTTTATCTGGTTTCCAGGACTCTTTTCAGTATTCCGGTTGATCACAACACTGCTGTAATGAGAATGGTGTCGATTCTTCCTCTGATTTCCAATTCCTCCAGTGTTTCTCCTAAAGATTTTAACAGCGTTTAAAGCACACTAACTACAATTGGTATCACCATCACACTCATGTTCCTCAATGCTTTCCTAGTTTCCTTGTAAAGTTCAGGTATTTATCGATCTTTTATCTTACATCGATTTTCACTCCTTCGTCCGCTGAAAATGTAAAGTCCACTGGTGGCCAAGCTCTCCCTTTTGTCTAATTAATACGAGGTCTGAACTTCGGACTAGAATTATTATTATTAGTAGTAGAAATAGTATCATACTTTTTCTTATTTTTTCACATTAGTGTTAGAGGACTTTCACTGAAGTCTGAGTGACAGCAAATTTCCTTAGTATCATATTTACCAACCCCTCCGCTCGGGCAGGATATGACACAAGGTCAATTTTCTAAGCGGAGTTTAACAGGTTTGAATTCAGAGTTTTCCGTCTCCTAGACTAGTTACCTCACCAAGGCTGAAAAACCTAATCTGCCCTACTATTAACCCATAGCTGGAGGGAGAATATTTGGATTCATACCTTTTCCAAGGGTATTAGTGCTATGTAAAATGCAATCAGTCAGGTCCAGGATTTGAACTCGTGTCGCCGTATCCATATCCTGCAACGATAACCATTACACCACGGGCACCTCCTATAAAGTTTCCTTAGTATTGTGGCCGATCTCAACATTGCTGTTCGCCCTCCGATTTCTATATCTTCTAGTCACATTTCCAAGGCTTTGGAGACAGTTCCAAGTGCCTCAGTTACAATTGGTATCACCTTCCCTTTCATATTCCACAGCTTTTTTGTTCCCTAGCAATGTCTAAGTACTTGTCTCTCTTTATATTTTCTTTTATTTTCCCAGAGTGGTCGGCTGGGCGGACAAATTCCTCTATAAGGCAAGTTTTCTTCTTTGTTTCTTTTTTAATTATCTCTTGGTCTGGTCTTCTGACCGAGATAAGGTGATCTGTGTATATCTCAAAATCCCAGATAATTTGATCCGTCTCACGCTTTAGGACGGATTCTGGTTTGTGCATGTACCATATCGTAGAATGGTCAAACTTCATTTTCTTGTACAATTCACAGCTAATCACCTTCTACATCCAATTGTGGCAAGACGTAAACTTCTTTAGAGCAAGTTTGCTACATCCGATTATTATATGATCAATCGCTTTGTCTTTCCCTCCACATAACCTACACTTTTTATTCTTTTACGTATTATCAATTTTCGCTCGAAAATAATTGGTCCTTATGGCGTCGGTGTGTGCTGTTATAAGGAAAGCTTCAGTTTCTCACTTAAAGTTTTCATTTCATTGCCATGTCCAGGTTTCCCATGTGAAATTTCGCTGGTTTGTTGTTCTCCACATTTTTATTTATTAGATTTTGTTACTATTCTGCTTGTTCTTTGATCGCTAATACTGTAACTCTGCCGCTGTAATTTATATTTCTTTGCTGTTTTTAATGTGGTCTTTGTGTCCTTTGATACAAACACGAGATCTTTAGTGCGGAAGACTCCTATCGTCTGCATTGTTTTCTTGACACAAATAGCCTGTCTATGTCATCATTCGGATAGAAGGCTTTAGGCACCATCATCAATTTTCTTGTTGTACCATAGGACCAACGTTTTGTGCTGTAAAGAAAGAAGTCAACAGAAAAAGAAATACTCAAACTCGAAGGTAAGGGGAAAATATAGCAGTCGTTTTTATTCAGCTATGATCGCTGTAATTCAAAAAGTTCACTTTTGTCGCGTCCTTCCTCTCCCTTCCCCTAGGTGGTGACAGGTTGTGTGTGAGAGCTGGTTGTTTGACACACGTTTGTCAAAGCAGGTCTGTCGCAGCAGACTGGGGTATGACGGGTCGGCTTCCAGAACCATGAACGCTCCCGTTTTGACAACTGCCTTCAACTCTGCCAAAATCTCATTACGTGTTTTCTTATATAGAGATTTTGGAGAACGAATCGAAGATCCGCGAATGTTCTATTGTCACCAGTGAAGCTATCGTGAAACACGTGATTATTTATCTGCGATTATTTTAAAATCACATCTAACTTTGCAGGTTATTCTGCCCGCACGCGCTAGTCTCGTGACACCTTCACTGATTGACGACAGCGCCCGTCCGAAATATTACATTGTTCCTGGATCAATTTATCTGAGCTTCTCCCTTGTCGATTTTAAGAATGGTCCCGAGTATGTTAATAGAGGAATCATCAAGGTGTTTACTCCTTTGATAAAGAAGTTTTCAAGTTTTCTTTTTTTTTTCTGAGGTACTCATTTGTTATTTTTTATTTCGTTTGATAATGTCCACTCCAGCATTCCAAAGTACTTGTAAGTTTCCTTTTCTGTAAGTTTTCTGACTCTTTCCTGATTCGGTAATTTCATTCCTTCTGTCATTTGTCTTTTTCCACTATTCATTATGAGCTTGGCATATTTTCTATGCCATATTCCATTTTTATATCTTAGCTGTATTTTCTTATTGTTTGTATCAGAGTATTCAGCTTTTTTTTTTTTCATATTTTGCAGACATTTTTTGTAGTCCATGTTCATAAGGGGATTAAACTTTTCATATGATGTTGTAATTTATCCATCTGCAGATGGATTTCTTAAGAATATAATTAAGTAGAATTATTGATATTACAAATAGTGAAAGCGCGTCTCTCTGGAGGGTGCCAATCTGGAATTTCAGCACTGCTCAACCTTTTCTTCCCACTGTTAATTCCATTTTTCAGGGCTTTGTGGCTTCTGTAATGAAGAAGATAATTTTGTCGAATATTTTGTACATTTTTAGACATGTCATTTAGACATTGTGGAACCGTATCATAAGCTACATTTTTCTGTCTTGCTGAGCTCTCTTTGACAATGATCTGATCAATATACTGTAAGTCACATGTTTCTTTTGTTTCTCCGTGGTATCCTTTCTGTTATTCCGGAAAAAAAAGTCTGCTGCCTCCAGAAGCGAAGTAGATAAGGAGCATTTTCTCCTCTGATGCTCACAGAAATTCAGAGAAAGTTTCACCTGTAATTTGTAACGAGAGTACCGTTTTCTGTGTCACGTGTTAATAAACCTGCATAAATTTGGTAAACGTAATACAATGAATTTTGCTTTAGCACTGTACTATTTCTGTATTGAAGTCGCTACGAATAGAAACATCTCTGTGCCTTGTAGTGCGAGAAGTATGTGATGGATAGCCTCCTTTGACTGCTTTCTTAGGAGGTAATTTTCTTCGAGAGTGGCGATTTATCTGTGTTTTTTTTTATGCGAGGGTACTCGAATTTTGGTTGTTCTTTGGTTTTCCGAGAAGCAAGTAGGTTGTTGTGTTCTTTCCGGATGAAAAATATTTTCTCTTTATGTTTCGACTTATCGATACTAATACAAGGAATCTCTGTTTAACATTTATCATCTGTCTGTCAGTCATGAACAAAAATACGATTGATTTATATATATATATATATAGAGAGAGAGAGAGAGACAGACAGACAGACAGAGACAGAGAGAGGTTGACAGGTATTTCTGGTGGTTTGCTTCTAACACCAACGACTAGATTGTTTGGTATGTGAGATCAAAACATTCTTGACTCTCTGTGTTGCTCGTTGGATGCATTACCTTTCACCGAAAAACTCTATGTCACTTCATCCAGCAAAAACTTCCAAAATAGTCTCTACGCTGTCAAGAATTTCTTATTATTTGTGTGTGTGTGTGTGTGTGTGTGTGTGTGTGTGTATTCGCAGGTCCGATGATCTAGTTTTTTCATCAAAATCAAACAGCACCAATGACCCTCAGTCACAATGTCGCACAACGAATTTAGATAATAATCTTTCCACAAAATGTGTTACAAAGTCTCTCTCTTATTTCCCTTTCTCTCTCTCTATCTCTCTCTCTCTATATATATATATATATATACATATTGATATATTTCTTCTGTAGGTTTACTCATATATATATATATATATATATATATATATATATATATAAGTAAACCTACCGAAGAAATTTATAATGGCCAAGTCTTTACAGGGAGTAAACTTGAAAGAGGTCTGAAAAAATCAGAAACTGAAAAGTTATTGGCCTCGATGAAATACTTCCCGAAGTATGAAACACAAGGATATTTGATGATGACGTACTTCTTCGATTGTATAACGCTCTAACAATAGATGATTAGAAGACGTTTGATTAGTAACAAAACAATAAAGAAATGGACGAAAGTCAGTATTCCCACCTTCCCCAACAAAGGTGGCCTTGGAATCCTTAAGAACTATACAGGCATAACTCTTACAGCTACATCTTCTGAAGTTTATTATGCTCGACTTCCCAGTCGTATCCAACCTGAAGTGGAAAAATCATAACAGCTTACGGAGAATCCGATCCATAACTTGTCAGGTTCTGACTATTCGTCAAATGATCGAAGGAATACATGGCAAAAAGCTCGATATCAGCCTAATCATAGGAATGATATTAAGAGGTTATCTATCATACAGTAATCTGATCTCTTTAATAAAATAAAAAGGCATTTCTTCCAAGCTCTAGTTGTGTATATTACTGTATGGGAGCACTATAAGGATTTTAACAAAGCTCTTGGAGAAAAAATGGCTATTGAGATCTACACAGATGTGCAGTTTTCTGTTTTGAACAAACCTTGGAGGCAGAACCCAACAAAAAAGCAGTTGTGTGACCACTTGCCTCCTTTCTCACAAACCAACCAAGATGACTAAAACATGCTGGTCGCTGCTGGAGAGGCAGGAAAGAATTCGTATTCGAGGTTCTCCAGTGGACTCCAACACGTGGACACAT
The DNA here is from genome assembly GCA_963585895.1 of Sepioteuthis lessoniana. NCBI lineage: Eukaryota > Metazoa > Mollusca > Cephalopoda > Myopsida > Loliginidae > Sepioteuthis > Sepioteuthis lessoniana. Next base: position 3,992,377 of record OY757939.1, read on the forward strand.
TCGTGTGTATCGACCAGCAAAAAGGTACATTACCCATCTTTGTGTGGATACCATTTAGATAACCTATCTAGAGCAATATTCGATAGGGACGATGGTGAGAGAAACAGAGGCAAGGGAAATTTTGCTATTTGCACATCTTAATGATATATATATATATATATATATATATATATATATATATATATATATATATATATATATATTCGCTGGAGGCGGTTTTATCCGATGCCAATTTTATTTGCTTTCAGGACAAATTAGACTTTCATGATCAATCTTATGTCAAAATCTTTCAAATGCTATATATATATATATATATATATATATATATATATACGTGTGTGTGTGTGTGTGTGTGTGTGTGTGAAGAAAAAGAAAAAGAAAGGCAATGCGGAAAATAATCAGGAAGACATGTTTCTCTGTAGGAATAGCGTTGTTCGAAGTAAAACGAGTTTCTGTCATTCCACAAAAGAAAAAAAATCACAACTAATAAAGGAAAGGGGTCTGCTATTTTCTTGTTCTCTTTAGATATCTGTTAGATTTAACCACTTTTTAAATTTCAATGTAATTCTTCTTTTTCTAACATTCTTTTTTTCTTATCTATGTCTGCTACTATCCCAGATTATTTGAGTCTAAGTTTAGTGTGTAAAGGGGATATATTGTCAAAACTTACCGTAAATTGACGGCAAATAGATTTGTGGAGTAAAATATTCCCTCTGCAGCCCTGTCGAAAAACTTTTTTTGAGAAAGACAGTTGTGGTACTATTTAACCCATAGCTCTGGGGATATGGGGGTTCGTATTGGTAATCTTAAGTCAAATCTATGGTTAGAGGGTATTCCAGATGGGTACCATAGCATTAAGCATGTTTTTCAGTTTTAAGTCTGTCTGGTGCTCATCTTTTGTTTTCTTGTTTTTTTTCTTTAATTTTCAGGAATATATTTCGGAATATATTTTTGATTAGAGGTGTTTCTTGTTATAATTATATGAACACATGCTAAATTTCTTTTGAGTTTGGTGGTTATATTGTTCCTTGGTAATGTTTTAGATTTGATATTTCTATTCTCTTTCTTGATGTTATTTTCACTTTTGGCTTGGATTATTATGTATGCCTTTCATTTTACGTTGTGTATAAACTGATTAAGACAAATGTGTTTGTGTGTTTTTGTAGTTTTGCTTGATTATTTTAGTGCGCATCGGTAAAAGGGAATACATATAATAATTCTTTTATTATATATATATATATATATATATATATATATATATATATATATATATATATATATACATATGTGTGTGTTTGTGTATGTGTGTGTGTGTGTGAGAGAGCTTCAACTGAAATATTCCATTATACAAGTTTTCGAAATCTATTTGTACCATAGGAAATGGGTTGCCTGACAGGAATATTTTTACAATCACCAGAATATTTGATATTTTTCAGCATTTGCTAAGACTATCCGGGAATTTGTCCTTGTTTCAAGATTTTATTGTGTTACTCAGAGCAACACACATCCACCACCCTACATAAACGCATTAAATTTATATTTACATACAAACATACATATATATATATATATATATATATATATATGTGTGTGTGTGTGTGTGTGTGTGTGTGTGTGTAGAGAGAGAGACACACACACACAGATAGACAGACAGACAAAGAGGCAGAAAAGACAGGAAGAGTGAAAGGAAGAAAAGAGAGAGAGAGAGCGAGAGAGAGAGAGAGAGAGAGAGAGAGAGAGGAATGAGAGAAAGTGAGTGTAGTTTAAAAACAGAAAAGGAAGACGATAAGGAAAAGAAGAAGATATTCATAGATATATTGATAGATAAGATAAAGAATGCTCACTGATAGGGGTACGGAAACGAGGTTATTATGGCTAAGCAATTTTCGTAAAATGAAAGACCGAATTTAAGAAATCAATTTCCCCTCATCATTTCATAAGAACTCTCTTTGGGAAGGCATGATACAAAACGTCCCTGCTCTTGGTTTCATTCTTTAAATATCTCGTTATTAGCATGCCACGATGTTTGACTTGTGGGTAAGCCACTGGAGTGAAAGATAAAATATAACCTCTAAAAAAATTGTAGCGATTCTTTTAACGTATATCGAAAAATATTCTCGTAATCTGATGTTAAAAGAATAAGAATAACTCAAAAATACCATTCAAAAAGGAAATAATTTTAGTTATCTTCATTTATTTCATTAGTGATCATTAATAACAGAGAATTGACATTATTGAGTTAAAAATGAAAGTAAATATAGATTAAAATCCGACAGTATGAAGGTAGCAGAAAAACATAATCCAAATAGGTGAATTTACTAAGATGTAAAGTCGACGTTTACGTTTCGGTTTCAGTAACCATAATCGGGACTAGGATATCAAAATAGTTCACATAGCGATGGATTCTTGCTCCTGTCATATCAGCAAGCATCCATCGCTATGTTGATTATTTTGATATCCAAGTCTTGATGATTGTTATTGAAACCGAAACGTTCAACATCGACTTTACATCATAATATATTCAACTATTTGGATTATGTGTTTTTCTGCTACCTTCAGAGTTAAAAATACAGGTTAATATTCAGACAAGACCTTCATGTTAGCCAATAGACTTATTGTTCTACACTGGGTATATGCATTTTAATATCTTAGGATTATTGGTTGTTCAAAAATTAATTACGGGGCTGATTGTTTTATCATCAATCCCAATGCAGATAATTGTAAACATTGAAATGTATTTCCAAAGATTAACTATATAAATCATGTCTTTTGAAATGCCAAAACCATCCTTGTAGAAGAAGAGTAATGTTACTATTTAACACATAACAAGGAGTGGGTAGACAGAGATACAGAGGTAAACTTTGAAGGGAAATCTGAGGCCATAGAAAAAAAGGAATGACATAATAAAAAGTAAAACATGTTTGGAAATAGGAATTGATTTTACAGAATTAATTATTTTTAAAAAAAGAAGAAATGTTCTCTTAACAAAGGAGAATAAGCAATAGTTTAGCAGAAGTAAAAAAAATAAACATGTTAATTTGATCTTTGATTCTCTCTCACACAGACGCACTTGCACAGGCGCGTGTGCATATGCACACTCCGAATGACGAAAATAAGAATTTCGTGAACACCCACGAGAAAGCAGTGGCAGAATGTATACCAATCAAACTAAGAACAAGACAGAGAGACATTGATAGTTAGGGAAAAAAAGAGACAAGTAAAAAAAACATTATGTCAATGTAATAAAAGAAATCCAACTAATTCCGAAGCTCGGAAATTTAAGAAGCCGCAAAGAGAACTAATTAATGCATACCAAAAAGTACAAATAGAATACATTCAAAGCCAGATCAATAAAATGAGAAATTCAGTAGACGATAGGCATCCTTGAATAGCGTGGCAGGCAGTAAATGAAGTGAATGAAAAGAAGATCACCTCGAGAGCTAAACTAAAAGCTGCCGGCCAAGAAGAATGAATACAGATGTGACAAGAACATTTCCGGAATCTGTTTGAAAACTCCACTAAAGTTACAGATAAACCTACGATGAAATTTATTAATAACCAACAAGACATCAAACTAAGACAGTTTACACAAGATGAACTCGACGTAGAACTACGAAAAATTAAAGACCGCAAAGCAACCGGTTTTGATGAAATAATCCCAGAAGTATGGAAGACAAGGAAATTCGATGACTTACTGCTCTAATATTGCAACTCTTTATATAACCAGGACACAAAAGAGAGATGGACAAAAGGTATCATCCTCCCTTTACCCAAGTAAGGTGACCTCAGAATTGCCAAGAACTACCGGGGGATAGCCCTTTCTTCCATAACGGCTAAGATTTATAATGCTCTGCTACTCAACTGCATTGAACCAGAAATTGAGAAAATTTTGGGGCAGAATCCAAACGGTTTTCGGAGAAACCGATCCGCAATATCTCAGATTCTTACCATCCGTCAATTTATTAGAGTTCATGCAAAAAACTTCGAAGCAGCACTCTTATTTGTAGATTTCTTCAAGTTATTTGACGCCATACTCAGAGGGAAGATAAAGCAAATACTTCTAGCATATGGTATCCCCAAAGAAACTGTTGCAGCCATAATGATGCTCTATAAAAACAAGAAAGTAAAAATTCGCTCACCGGATAGGATCATATACTTCTTTGACATTGTTGTTGGTGTTCTGCAAGAGGATAGATTAGCCTCATATCTGTTTATAATCTGCCTAGGATACTTACTTCGAACGTTGATAATCTAATGAAAGAAAATAGATTTACGCAAAAAATGGCAAGAAGAAGAAGAAGATACTCAGCATAAATTATAACGGACTCAGATTACTTAGATGACATAGCACTTCTTACAATTCTCTGTAACATAGACTGGAGCAAGCAACAGGAGGCATTTGCCTCCATGTGAATGCAGAAAAAACGGAGTACATGTGTTTATTAAAAAGGAGACATCTGCACTTCGGTGGTTCTCAGAAATTAATGGAGAAGTTCACGTACCTCGTTAGCAATATCTCATCCACAGAAAAATAAATCAATATGCTCATAAATAAGGCATAGACTGCTATCGTATGGAAGACTGACGGATCTGATAAAATATAAAGTAATTTCTTCGAAACAACATTTGTGTCAATTCTAATATATGTATGTGTATATAGAAAAAGCTAGACGGGAACTGCACAAGAATGCAACGAACTATATTGAACAAATCCGGGAAGCAACATCCCACAAAGCAGCAGCTGTATGGACACTTGCCAACCATCTCTAAAACCATTCAAATAAGACGATCAAATCATACGGGACTCTGCTGGAGAAGTAAGGACAGATTCATAAATGACGTTCTCCTATGGAACACGTTAGACGGACGTGCAAATGTTGGATGACAAACAAGAACTTGTCTATAACAGCTCTGTATGGACAGCGGATATAGTCTTGAATACCTCCGGAAGGGATGGAGGATAGAGACGAAAGGTAACTGAAAGTCAGGAAGATCCGTGCTTGCAGCATGACATGATGATGATATATATATATATATATATATATATATATATATATATATATATATATATGTATATTAAAATCATTTACATGCGACGAGTATGACACCATCTGCCTTAGAACACCTACACGTATCAGAACAATGTCAAATACAATATATACTCGTATAATGAATGACCTTTTAAGACCAATTTTTACCTTAAAAAAAGTGGAATCGTTCTTTAAACGAGATATATTTCGGAAGAAGTCAAAACTTACCGTCATTCATTAGACACAATATATGATAAAAAAAAAAGACACCTTTTTGTTGTGAAAAAAAATCTCGCTCATTATAGAAAGACGATTATTACTCGAGTACATACAGTAAGCATGTTTTGTTGTTGAGCTTTGGGTCTATCAATCCAAAACTCTCTTTTATCTTTTGTTCTTGTTTCAAATTCCATAGAAATAAACACAAGGCATTACTTTCAAAACCAACCTCATATGTAATATATATAAATTCGTCATCAATATCATATATATATATATATATATATGTGTGTGTGTGTGTGTGTGTATTATTCGGTCCAGTTAAACTCGAGTTGGGAGTAATTCCAACAGGATAAAAAAACATTCAACAGTGAACATCTAAATTTTCCCGGTAAAGAGCTCAATGTAACTGACATTACAGAGCAATAATTTCTTTTAAAACGACCCGGTCACATTAGGATTATAAATTTATTCCCATCCTGTTATGGGTTTTGATATAAATCCAAAACACCAAAAATAACATGACTTTCATATCAATACCCATAACAGGATGGAAATAAATCTATAATCCTAATGTAACCGGTTTGTGTTTTTTCTTAAAGATATATATATATATATATATATATATATAATACATTCTAGACATACGTTACCCTGCCGGTCGGGGCTTTACAATACACCGACTGCACATCTACAAAGTAGTAAGACCCCTCCCCGATGAATATCCTGCGTATGACACTAAACTGTATGTAGTAGTTCAGCTCCAGTCGTTGAGCCTCTGGGGATGTCGGTTCAGGGAATATCTCCGGTTCAATCTAACCTGAATAGTAAGTACCTGTTAGAGTCACATCTAATGGTGAAATAGAATTATTCAATCATTTACTAAGGATTACAAGTATTGGTTTGTTGAAACCAAACTGCCTGGGACAAATTATTTATCATTTCTACCCAACCACTCCGCTCTGCCAGGATCGGACACAAGGTCAATTTTTAAGCGGAGTTTAACAGGTTTGAATTCTGAGTATTCCTTCTCCTAGACTAGTTGCCTCACCAAGGCTGAGGAATCAGTCTGTCCTACTATTTAACCATAGTTGGAGGGAGAATAATTGGATTCATACCTTTCCCAAGGGTATTAGTGCTATGGGAAATGCAATCAGTCTCGTCCAGGATTTGAACTCGTGTCACCATGTCCCTTTCCTACGATGATAACCATTACACCACGGGCATAACACGCAGGAATGCTTGATGTTTGCAAACGAATGATTAATATTAAAAAGAGTTATTAATGTTAGAGAAATACTGTAATCCATTTAGCTATGTTCAAATAAATGTGCTCAAACTTCTCGTTTAAAAATCAAAACACGCACACAAACACACACACACACACACACACACACACACACACACATATATATATATATGTGTGTGTGTGTGTGTGTGTGAGCGTGTTTATATTTTATAGTTACACATTTGTCTGTTTATATAACTGGATTTTGTTAACTCGATTAGTTTTCTAATTGTCACATGCTGCAGACCTTTAGAATAATCACGTCTTTTGTTTATCAAAAAAAAAAAACTTCCAGGACTTTAAAATTTCATGAAGACCTATAAGATTTCATTTCTGAAAGTTTTCCGTTATTCAGGAATCGTTCTGCGTCTTGAATTATCTGCAATATTTTTGAGAATGAGAAATTTTGCCATGATTTCAGGCAATAGATGTTTATATTTTCCGAAAGCAGACATTTTTTGGGTGATTGACAAAATCAGCGCGTTTTGCAAGGGGAACACCATAAATGTTGAATAGAAAAACAATTATTTGATGTGGTCGACAAATGTTTGCTATTTTCTATGTGGCTGGTCTCACGATTGTGCATGCCATTCAAAAGATTACTGCATGAATGTGCTTTGAAAAGACAAGTTTTTGGTTTTCGCATCGCAAACAGTGTAGCAAAAGAAAAAACTAAATATTCTTAAGAAAAAGTTATGGTCCATTTCATTAGTCTTGAATTATTTTTCGTGGGAGACATACACATTTTCGAACGTGAATATCTATCTATCTATCTATGTCTCTTTTTCTTTCTTTCTTTCTTTCTTTCTCTCTCTCTCTCTCTATATATATATATATAATATTTATCTTTATGTCTATATCATGAAACATTTTGCGGAGGTATTTGTATATATATATACATACATATATATATACACACACACACACACACACACACACACACACACACACATATATATATATATACATATATATATATATTATCTCTGTGTGTATGTCATAAGACATTTTGCTGAAGTATTTGTTAGATGCTTGATTTTTTTCTTTCATTAGGTTTGTTTATTCGTTTTTCGCAGAAGTACACGAAGCTTAGTGGATAACTTGCAGGATTGCAACACGACAATAAGCGAAGGGCACCTCTGGTGGTGTAATGGTTAGCAAGCTGGACTAGTAAGCCTACACGAGTGAGTTCGAGTCTTATTGGGTGCCCCTTTCATATGGCCTTGTGCCAGATCTAAGCAAAAAGCTTAGTAAATTACCAACACGACAATAAGCGAGTCGACTTCCAATCTCACTATTATGTTCACTTTCGTATTAATAGACTTGGGGAAAAGAATGACCTTCTTACACTCCCAGATATCCTTCAAATAGTATCCTTATTATACTTCTACAAGGATGGATTTGGCATTAAAGAGTGTAATTCCTATTACGGCACATTTTGCTTAGTTATCTGCCATTACATAATACTTGAAGGGAATTTATACCTTTCTAAAATGCATAAGAAACTAGACGGCAACTACACAAGAATGTTGAGAGCAATATTGAACAAGTCCTGGCGACAACACCCCACGAGACACCAACTATACGGCCACTTGCCTCCCATCACAAAACCTATACAAGTTAGACGAATCAGACATGCAGGACACTGCTGGAGAAGCAAGGACGAGCTCATAAGTGATATACTCCTATGGACCCCCACATATGGCCAAGCAAAAGCAGGACGACCAACTCGAACTTACATACAGCAGCTTTGTGAGGACACAGGATGTAACCCTGAAGACCTGCCGGAGGCGATGAATGATAGGGAGAAGTGGCGAGAGAGGGCCAGGGATATCCGTGCTGGCGACACGACATGATGATGATGATGAAAATGCATAAATAAAATATACTTATTTGTAATTTGAACACGTCACAACGCGACCATTTTCCACGAACCAGCCTCTTATATATATATGCATATATATATATATATTTGTGTGTGTGTGTGTGTGTGTTTATGTGTAAGTATATGTATATTTATAAACATATCGAGATATATATATAGCGAGATGTATAGATTATTCAAAATAACAAACATTGTTAGATTAAATAAAAGCGATTACAAATAAATAAATGTGTCGTGCGATTTAATTGATTTCCATATAGTTAATTATTATTCCGTTGAAGTATAAACAATTGCAAATAACTCATAGACAGCATTCCAATGTCTATTCGTATTTTTAATGACTTTTCAAGAAGAATATATATTGTACATGATTTCACATTTGTTTTTAAACGACTTACACAAATTTCGACTCAAAAAAAAAAAAAAAGTAGTTTTTCTGTCACGCACTGCTGCCGCATTTTTTGCTTCGTGATATTAAAAAAACATGAAATTTCAATAGCTAATTTGGAAACGTATTCATGCACAAATATTTTTTGAAAAATATTTTTTGATACTTTTTAACTTAGAGCCACAAATATATTTTAGCGAAAGTCTCATGTAAACAAATATAACAAATATATTACGTTATTTAAAAATAAACACATCCCGTGATTTGGTTTGTTTGGTTCTTTTCAATGGCATATCAACCTTCGTGGGTTATTTAATGCCAAATCCATCTGGTACAAACAACAGTAGTTGTCCTATTTAACACATAGTTACGGGGGAAATGGACGTTCATACCATTCCAAACTGTATTTGTCTGAATGTATATGGTATATCTTGACTGGAGTTCGAATTCTTTCAGTAAGATGTCACTGTCGAGCCCGTTAGCAACTACACCAAGAAGGAAACATATAAAACGTTTTTATACTGAATTTAAATTGGATCCACGTTCTTCTACATGGGTAGCAATCTAGGTGATGCAACGAATAATGAACTAGTTTAGCAAACCATTTGTTCGTGAGTTCTATTTTTGCGTCACGCTTCTCGTCTTATGTCAAACTCCGCTAAGCTTCATAATTCATGTTAAACAATTTAAGGTTATTTTACACCGGAATAAAATCAGTTACATTGTATATTTATTGATGATTTTGTTGCGTGGTTGTTTGTAGATAGTTTTTTTCTCTCAGCAATACATCAAGTATTCTTAACAAAAGCAAATAACACGGTTGAATAATTTTCAGTCTTCCCAACAAATGCAAATAACTTGGTCGTATGATTTCATGTATTCCTATCCAATAAACTCATTGATATCATCATCATCATCATCATGTCGCGCTGGTAGCACGGATATCCCTGACCCTCTCTCGCCACTTTTCCCTATCGTTCATCGCATCTGGCAGGTCTTCTGGATTACATCCCGTATCCTCACATAGTTGCTGAATGTATGTTCGTGCTAGCCGTCCTGCTTTTTCTCGGCCATGTGTGGGGGTCCATTAGAGTACATCACTTATGAGTTCGTCCCTGCTTCTCCAGCAGTGTCCTGCATGTCTGGTTCGTCTAACTTGAATTGTTTTCATGATAGGAGGAAGGTGGCCGTACAGTTGGTGTCTTGTGGGGTGTTGCCGCCAGGACTTGTTCAAGATTGCTCGCAGAATTCTTGTGTAATTGCCGTCTAGCTTCTTCTCGAGCCGTTTTGTTAGAGTCCATGTAGTGCATCCATATAGCAGTATCGATGTGACCGCTGCCTGGAAGAAACTGCGTTTCATTTTATCGGTTAGGTCTGATTTCCATATAATCGATAGCCTATTGTTCATGCTTTCGTTAACCTCGTGTCGATGTCCTTTTCGGTTGATGCGACGCTGCTTCCTAGGTAAGTGAATTTGTCTACTAGTTTAAGAGGGGTTCCGTCTAGAGTGGAGATGTCACCCGTTTGATTATCATATTTACCCAACCACTCCGCTCGGGCAGGATATGACACAAGGTCAGTTTTTATGCGGAATTTAACAGGTTTGAATTCAGAGTTTTCCTCCTCCTAGACTAATTGCCTTGCCAAGGCTGAAGAACCAAGTCTGCCCTACTATTTACCCATAGCTGGAGGGAGAATAATTGCATTCATTCCTTTCCCAAGGGTATTAGTGCTATGTGAAAATGCAAACAGTCTCGTGTCGCCGTATTCATTTCCTACGACGATAACCATTACACCACGGGCACTTGCCGTTTGATTATAGCACACATATTCGTTTTGTGTGCATTAACATAGAGGCCTATGCCTGCGGCTACTCATTCCAAACTATGCAGTAGTGTTTCGGCTTGGTTGGGTGTAATATGCCAGTATCGCTATGTCATCGGCGTAGTCGGCGTCGGTAATTGTTTTTGCGGGGTACCTTCTGGTTCTTTTCTTTGTCAGCTCGAAGCGGTTCTCTCTGATTTTGTCAATCGATGCTCTAAGTACGTAGTCTAGACAAATGATAAAGAGGTACGGAGCCAGCGTGTCCCCTTGAAGTACTCCTGCTACAATGTCGAAGTATTCTGTGTCTCCATCTGGTGATCGTACTTTTACTTTGGTGTTTCTATAGTGAATCGTTATTGCTGCTACGGTTAGCTTGAAGTAATCCTTTAGATTTAGCAATATTCATTTGTTTGCACACAGTTAAATGGTTTCAAGTAACTAATTATAATTCTTAGTAAACAATTACAGCTTCAAGTAACTATTTTCAATAAAAATAATTTAAAATTCTAGGGCATCAAGTATTCCAATAAAACATAAAAAAACTTTAAGTAGATATATTTAGGTTTACTGGTTGGTTGGTAGTTTTACGGCATGTTAACCCTTTTCGGATCATTTAACGCGGAATTCAGTCATTCTAATAAAGGTTTATACCAATTCAGTTTAGAATAAGTAGACAGTTTTGTTCACACACAGTCAAATATTTCAAACAATTCAGTTTAGCATAAGTATACAGTTTAAATTTCAAAAACTGTTCTATTTCAAACAATCAACTTTAGAATAAGTACAGTTTTGTTTACACACAGTTGAATGTCAAATATTTCTATTTTAAAAAGTTCAGTTTTTATAAGAAGTTTTTTTTTTACACACAGATAAATGGGGAAATAGTTCATTTCTAACAAGTCATTTTAGCGTAATTACAGTTTAGTTCTATTTGACACAAAGATGGGACCCTGTCTGGTGCAACCACGTCAAGTCAAGGGAATGAAGTAGTACTCTGCATTCCCCAAAGCTCCAGCAGTACTGAAGCCCCACCATCAGATTGTTTTGTGTCATATCCGGGAGACTCGTGGGGGAAGTCATGCCCCTCTGTAGAGATTCAGTCGGTGTATTCTACAGCCCCAACAGACTGGGCCAGATATACTTAGGGTTAGTGTGGACCTTGTAGTCTCATAACCAAATGCAGTTTAGTGTCATATACAGGACATTTCCTGTACAGGAATCCAACCAGGATATTCTAAATCTCACAGAAATCACAAAGATCAACGATAATCTTTTCACTAATCTGATTCTGTTTGTCACTGAGAAGAATATTGTGAACCAATTTTTGATCAGCATAAAGTACGGAAAAGTTCATGATGAAAATACCATGAAATGATAACGTCATGAAGATTACAAGAACAAATTTTGTAACAGAATGTAGGGCACCAGAGTATCTTTATTTAATTTAGTTTTAAATTCTTACAAAAACAATATACCGTTTTTTTAATGTTCTAAATCAGTAATCAAAGAAATCTAAAACATAATATGTAGATTAAGATCTTTGGTTAGAATTGAATTTCATCTCTGAAAAAATAAAATGTAATACTAAATAAAAAGATGAAGACTGTAAAGATCAAAGGTGTTTGCATTTCAAAGTGATTTTTTTTCTTATCTGTCCGCAAAACATCGAGTGATGGACTATTAAAAAATAATAGCTGAATGACAGTTTAAAAAACATAATTTATAGTTCAAGACAGATTTAAATGAGAAAGTTCAACAAGTACTTCATTATAATGTTGTGTTGCAATGTTGATTATTTTCGTGCAGTTTTGTCTTCACAAACATGAAAGTTCGTTTTTTTTTTCTTTCTGTCATTAAATGCCATTTGAGCGTCTAGTTTGAATTTAATTCAAAATGATGTAAATGTTGTCTCATGAATGAGTCTAATTATCGGAGGCAAGAATGACAAGTGACATTAACCGACCCCTTCATTATCGTTAATATTTAGAGCGGAGTAAATCTTGTTTGAATTTAGACTTTTCCTTCTCTAACACTGTTTGCCTGACCAAGACTAAGAAACCGAATCTGACTTGTTAATTAACCTCAAATGAAGGAAGAACTGATAGATTCATACCTTTATCAAGGGCATTAGCACAAATTGAAATGCAAATAGCCTTATTCAAGATTTGAACCCACGTGTCGGATTCCATTTGCTGCAATGACAACCATTATGCAAACTGCATTTCCACAAGTCACAGATGACGTAAATTATGGCCGTGGAAAAATGAAATCGACTGTTTAACTTCATGCTGATATCCTGGAGAAAGTTATAAATCTATTTGTTCTTACTTCAAATATAGATATCTAACTAGTCGGGAAGATTAGTCCCTTTAGGATTGTAGAGTAACCTCTTGTGGAAAATGAAAGCTAAAATCAAAACTAAAAAGGAATTACCCTGTTATTGGTAAATAAAAGGGCAAATTGAGTCCTTTAAATTTGTAGAGTAACCTACGGAAGTAGTCAGTCGAAACCGGATAAGGTAAAGATGGTATTATATATTGTAGAGGAGTGTGGAATGCCCTGTTTTGATTGGCTGTTTATTGAAGGACAGATGTCTATAAGAACGGCCGAAGTCCGGCCTTATTAATATTTTTTTTTTTGCTTTGGTAGAGGCACGAGCGTAGCCCGTCGCGATCAGCGGGGCGGCTTAGCTCTTCTAGAGTCATGCCGGGGTTACTGTTGGAGCCGACATGATGCAGAAATAACCCGAAATCGGCGATGAAGACAGTGCATCACTGAAGACCTCCCTGATGCATCTAGGATGTATGATTGAAATCTATGAAAAGAAAAAATAAATTTGCAACTAAAGCAACAATGTTTAAATAGTCGATCTAATATTGATTGAAAAAGGAGTTTAAGAGAAGGAAGGTTTTTTTTTCACAACTGATATATTAACGAGTATTTAAATATTGTCCAAAAAAGGGTATTATGATGTCATTGTTGGGCGATAAAAACGTAATATCATCTGCATACAATATTTTTATTTTAAGAAAATAAACAAATATGAACAAACAGATAAAACATAACAATATAAAAAAAAACAAACTGATAAACGTTTTTGTGGATGCTTGAACATCTCAAAAGCGGTTGTTGAAATGATATTGGGAGGATTCTCTTTGAAGGATATTCCACAGACTGGTGTAAAAGTATCAAATCAAAAACTTGAGAATAACTAAAATGATAAGTTCCAAACATTCAAATATTTTGAAAGTTTAAGAGGGTGTCCTTGTTTGATTTTGTTGTCCCGAGATTTCCTTTTGTTTTTATCGTTTGATGAAATTAGAAGCGTTGCATTTTGATTAACGTCTCTCAAAAAGATCCCTTTTCGTTGATTGTATCCTTCATTCAATATTTGAGTAAAAGTCGCGTTTTAATTAGAGCTAAGCATCTAGAACGAATAGCCGAAGGTAATCTTATTATTTTCAAACTGTCATACAGTCTGACATAATTAAGGATTTTGCCATTAAGCCCTTTAGATAGGCAGCACAATTTAGACATTGATATATCGAGTATAATTCTTTGAGACATAAAACATTTTTGAAGAATTATTTATGTAAAAAATACGAGGATAAGTTAAAATTTTTGCGATATTTTCGTTCATGCTAATTTGCTACGCGTATTTCACGTGACCAAAGCAGTTCAAACTGTGCGAGGTACTCACTGTAGTTGGTAGTATCGTGGTGGTTGGGGTGCAGACACGTAGCGCATTGCTTCACTCCGTGATTGATATGAAGGTCACACTGAGGAGCATGTAAAATCATCTAATTCGGGAATTTTAGTTTAATGAGTTCAAGCACGTTTATTTTGTGAAAGATTAAAGTGTGTTTCAGATGGTTAAAGAAAATGCCGGCTTGCAAGAACCTCGACGATCACAGGCTTTTTCAGATCAGCCTAAAATCCAGAGATTCCGACACTGTGCTCCAAGTCCTTGAGGCAAATCTAACAAGTTCTACTCGAAGAGTATTAACCGAGTTGGGCATCTCATAATCCAATTTAATTCGTTTTTTTTTTCACACATGCATCCGGGGCTGCATAATTGTGCCTTATGTTATCGAAATAACGCAAAACTTTTGACTCACTCTTCTACACAGATCAAAAATCACAGGAGATGATTCCGAGGCGACAGGAATATTTATGGATTTTATGAGAAAAATAGGCTACTAGATACATTAAGATAAATACTTTACTTTTTTTTCTGTGTTTATTAAAGTTGAAATAAAAAGAAATGATTGAAGCAATTTTTTTTCTTCTGTCAAACATCATCATATTCATCAAATTCGTATAAATCATTTGTGAGATTTGGTTTGAGTGAGTGAATTTATGATTATAGGTATTTAGGTGAATGGATGTCTGTTTGAATGTGTACGTACATATGAGTAACGCCTAAAGAGTATTAGAAGAATATGGGAGTGAATTGATGGGATTATCCCACAAAGGTTGATATGCCATAAAACAAAGAAGCGAATTAACCTGCAGTCAGTATTTAATTGCGCATTTGCGTGTTTAAAGGTATATGAGTGTGTACTTGTATATTCATAAATTCTTGAATGTATACATGTGTGTGTGTGTGTGTGTGTGCGTGTGTGTTTATATTTACCCAAATCCTCAGCCACAAGAAGGATGAGACGCAAAGCCTATTTATAAGCGGATTTTCATTTAAATTCAGAATTTTCCTTTTCCTAAAATGATTGCCATATCAGCGTTAAAGAGACCAATTTCCCTTCTATTTACGCATAACTGAGGGGGGGGGGCGATAATTCAGTTTAATTCATCCCTTTCCTAAAGTTATTGGCATTATGTGAAATCCAGTCTTATCCAAGATTCGAACATGAGTAATCAAAAACTAGAAAATATACGCCACGTGCACCCTTTTGGTAAATGTATGCATGAATGGGTGAGAAAGAAAGACCAACAGACAGACAGAAACTGAGAGAGAGAGAAAGAGAGGCAAAAAGGGATGGAAAGGAAGAGAGAGAGAGATAGAGAGAGAGAGAGAGGTAAAAAGGGATGGAAAGAAAGAGAGAGAGAGAGAGAAATAGAGAGGTAAAAAGGGATGGAAAGAAAGAGAGAGAGAGAGGGGTAAAAAGGGATGGAAAGAAAGAGAGAGAGAGAGAGGCAAAAAGGGATGGAAAGGAAGAGAGAGAGAGAGAGAGAGAGAGAGAGGCAAAAAGGGATGGAAAGGAAGAGAGAGAGAGAGGGGTAAAAAGGGATGGAAAGAAAGAGCGAGAGAGAGAGAGGTAAAAAGGGATGGAAAGGAAGAGAGAGAGAGAGAGGTAAAAAGGGATGGAAAGAAAGAGAGAGAGAGAGAGAGGCAAAAAGGGAGGGAAAGAAAGACAGAGAGAGAGAGAGAGAGGCAAAAAGGGAGGGAAAGAAAGAAAGATAGAGAGAGAGAGAGGCAAAAAGGGATGGAAAAAGAGAGAGAGAGAGAGAAATAATGAAAGTGTGTGTGTATATATACGCGAGTATGTGTCGGCGGAATGTGTACGTGGGTTGCTGTGTCTGTGCGGAAGGAGAATGTGTGTATAGTAACACAATACAAAATGAAATAGTGTGAAATAGACACCTGGTGACAATTTAGATAGCGGATAGCGTCATAACCTACACGAAAATGTCGATCACATGAACAGCTGCGAGAAGATTTACCTTCCCTCACAAAAATAGTGTTTCTAGGTAGAAATAGAAGTGGATCCTCGAAAACAAACGAACTGATATATTAACTGATTATTTTTTTAATCTGCATCGGCTTCAAAAAGGCTCTTAATAAGTTATTTGCTATCTAGACAGCGATATTTCAATTTCTGAAATGTTAGAATGTATGACGATGTATATTTACATTTTTATAACCTTAAAGTCTATAATTTAACAAGGAAAGACCCTGTAGCGTAGAGGCAAGTAAGCAAGATCTAACCCCAGTCACAAAATTACATTCACTTTCACACTAATAATCTTGGGAAATGCAGGAACCTACTTATCCTCCAGCAATGGGTTACGTAGTATCATTTTTCTTCTTCTACAACGATGGTTTTGACATTAAATAACCCACGAAATTTTATATGCCATTAAACAAAAGAAACCAAACCATTCATCAGAATATACTCTATACATATTTTCTACTATCTCTCGCAAATATATTTGATATTTCTTATATTTTCCCGCCAAATTTTTGTTTGGTTTGGCTTTGTTTCGTTTTCTTATTTAAGTGCAAATCACCCCAGTATGGGTAACTTAATGCTGAAGTTTTATCATTTATCGATGTTCGATCGAAATCATGGCTATATTGTTATTACACAGTTGAATAATATCAAGTAATCCTATTTCATACTAATAATCCATACAGAATATTTTAGCTCCTCAATTAGAAAGGTTGAGGATCCATTGAGTGTATCCTTTGCTAAAATATAAAATTCACCAAGAAAGACGTATCCTGGGTCAGTAAAATGCATCTGATGCAGTCCTAGGTGAGTGGAATATTCCTTCAGTGCTATTACTCTCAGAACTACTCTGACCTAGTGTAGTAGTACCTTTTAGAGTTCCCATATGTCGATCGAATTGATCTGTTTGCAAATTATTTATATTAGATTGGGAAACATTGATTACATAATTGTTTACAAACAATCTCTAAAGAAACAACAAAAATAAAAATGTAAATATAGAATGTACGCAATTCCTTAAATTATTGGCATGAAATAACCCCACACATTTTGACATATCTTTAAAATCAATCAAACACAATTATATAGTTTTTCGATAATTAGTCCTATCTAATAATAATAATAATAATAGCACAGAAGGAGTATAAGGTGAGACACGACTGGGTAGGCAAGGTGATCCACTGGGAAATGTGCAGGAAATTTCAATTCGACCATACAAACAAATGGTATATGCACAACCCAGTACCTGTCCTAGAAAATGACTCGCATAAACTCCTATGGGACTTTAACATACAAACGGATCACCTAATCCCGGCCAGAAGACCAGACCTCATAATAATCAACAAAAAAAAAAAAAGAGAATCTGCAAAATTGTAGACTTTGCTGTTCCGGCGGACCACAGAATAAATCTGAAGGAAAGCGAAAAGAAGGATAAGTACCTCGACCTTGCTAAAGAATTGAAAAAACTGTGGAACATGAAAGTAACGATTGTGCAAATTGTGATTAGTGCGTTAGGCACAATAACTAAAGGATTATTAAAAGGCCTGGACGACTTGAATGTTGGCGGACGGGTAGAGACTATCCAAACGACAGCATTGCTGAGAACGGCCAGAATCCTGAGACGAGTCCTGAAGACTTGAGGAGACTTGCTGTCACTCAAACTCCAGTGAAAAACCATCAGTTAACACTGATGTGAAAAACTCTAAATAAAGTAAATAATAATAATTTATTTTATACTCAACTATATTTGTTTCAGTTATTTCTATCAAATACTTATAATTTTCAAACGGATCTACTGGACTCATAGATACTATATTAACAGATATTACTCCTCCCTAATTTCATTGAGTAGCTGCGCGTGTTAAGTGCTTTCTTGAACTAAAATGATTTTATGTCGGTTAAATCTATGTCGATCTTTCCTCCATCGTTTACGACTAAATTTGAACCTTTTATCACACAAGAACTTGCAAAAAGTAACGAAAATTTTGCGAACAAAACTTCGTTGAATATTGTTGGCAGTTTTCTCAATTGAAATCGTTCAATGTAAACTTGGCATGTACGTTTACTCATAACGTTGGATTTATTTATTTCTGACTTGAAAATATTTTCTCACCTGATTAAACTTTAAAGAATACAGATGGTTTAAAGAATACAGATGGTTACTACAACTTATACTAGAGTAAACCAAGCATTTTGAGTATTTTGGTACGTAATAGCTAGTGGTGTTTACATCATGAGACCAAACCACTTCAAGCCCTTGAAAGTATTTGCTGAGGTTAGTAGTACCGTGCTAGTTGGTGCTCTGACACGTTGTGAATTGCTTCCCTCCATGTTCAACTTGAAAGCCATACAGATGCAACGCTTTAAATTTCGAACTAGGTCAACCAAAAGTATTTGTTGTGCTAAAGGGGAAGATGCAGATGATCAAAATACAATAAAGAGATGGGTAAAGAAATTTCACACAACTTGCAAATGCCTAAAAGCGTGAATTTCGAAGCTGTACAACCAGCGCCATTGAGCGAAATCTGGCGAGTGGCACTTGAAAGAGTATCAGGCGATTATCAGTCTCACAACTTCGGTAAAAGCATGTAGATCGGCCAAATTGTGCCTCACTTTACGAAAATAGTACACAACTTTTGACTCACTTTACTAAATACTGAGATCGAAACATTTGTTCTATAAATGTCACAAAAGCATTCGCTAAGAAACGGTAGGATTATGTAATTTTGTTGATGAAAACCTTCCGCTTAAGACAATGATAAAAATGATTTGATTGCGATAAATTCGCAGTTATCTCCCCTAAGAAAAAAAAGATCTTTTTTTTTTTTCGGATATTCACTTTTCAGAGTTTAAAATTCCTCTTTAACAAAGTGTCAGATACATACAAGTCGCATTTTTAACTGAAAGTAAAATTAAATCTACTTCTTTGATTAGAGCATATGTAGGAGCAGATTTTCTAAACGAAAATCCAAATCGGTTTAAACAGGTGCTGAAAAAAAGTAACATGATTTTAAATCTCTCTCTCTCTCTCTCTCTCTCTCTCTCTCTCTCTCTCTACATATATATATATATATATATCCACAAACGCACATGCGATCACACATATGCATATACACAAATAGTGTATACACACATAACTCCCTCACATATATGCACATATTCCCGTGTATAGATATGCATATATATAGATGTATGAATATATGAGTTCATATACATGAGGTGAGTGTGGATGTGAAAACAAATGTCTTCAGCCAAAAAATCAAATAAAATTAAATTAAAAATCAAGAATTTAAAAGATAAAACTGCTTTTAATTCTTTATCAAATCACTAATTATCAAAAAAATGTACTGAGAATATTTGTGTTATGTTTTGACCTGTTGACCCGGCCAAAAATGCCATTCAAGGTGGTGCACCGGAAGGAAGTGACACATCCCGGTCGCTGGAAATCGGAAGAGGTTGCGTAGGCGTTGAGGCGTGTCTGTATTACTGCGTGGAAGTTTGAAGGTAATATAAGGCCGATAGGCGAGAAGGAGGGCAAGCAGCACAGTGGAAGACGGAAGTAGACGCGTTGTAGTAGGGAAAGCCAGCACACAGAAGAGTTTACTCCAGGGTCCGGTTGAGCAACCATGGAGAACGAGAAAGACACAACGCTGACGGCCATAACTTCAGGGTCAAAATATTTCAGTAATGTTCGGTCCCCAGCTACCTCTCACACGCAAACTTTGAGTTTCCCTTTTCGAAACCTTACAAATAAAGTGAGAGGTAAAATATTTTATAAAGAAGTCTTCCTGCGTCTTCTTTCCTTCGTGCATCGTTTATTCTTGCGACTTTATCATTGTGCGTCTGTTTAATTATTTATTGTGTCGTTGTGATGCTGCATGAACATGTATATGTGTATATAAGCATATTTATTATGTGAGTATATAACATTTGCATGCATATGCACACGGACACACTCACACGCAAAATATATTGGTATGTGTTTCCAGATATTATGGTACATTAGTATACATTTGAGCATATAGAGAGGAAAGCAAATCTAAATTAGTTTAAACCCACATTTTGAAATAGAAGACACTGTATTTTCCTGTTAAAATACACAAACTCACGCACACACTGAGACACATACAAACGCACACATCCACAGACAGACACACGCAGACATATATATATATAACTGATACAACTGATGATATATATATATATATATATATATATGCACACTGCTTATATATATATATATATATATATATATATATATATATATAACTGTCGCAGCTAGTAATGTATATATATATATATATATATGCACACTTCTAACAAGAATTTCCATGAAAACGATATATCTGTATGTGTATGTGTGAGTTTGTGTATGCATGCATTGGCCTATGCATGCGAATGTAGTCGTGTGGGAGTGCATACGCATATAAAAAAAATTTCCTGTGTAGGAACTGTTTTCAAGAACGGATTCAGGTTCTAGATTAAAAAAAAAAAACAGATTGAAACTCTGAAACATCATTGTAACCTACAAAAATTCAACTTCAGTGATGGATCTGCATACGAATCAAAATTTATTTGCGCATAGGATAGCGTACCAAACGAACAAAATAAAACTTTTTTTTCTAAACTGAAAAGTAACAGTAAGAACAAAATCGAACAAAAGCGAACATCTCGATAAAAAGCAGCAATAATCCAATTACTCAAGATATATATGAAACTTAAGCTCATAACGAAATAGTCTGTCTGTGGATGACAGTATATACGTTTCACCATGGAGGTTGAGCACTCTGGTGAAGGAATTAGCGGCCGCCGCCGCTCGCATAATACAGAGCTTTTCGTACGAAATGAGCACTCTCGTAGCCGATAAGGTATAAAAATGTAAACAAACGAACGCTGCTGCTGCTGTTGCTACATAATACCTTATAATTCCTTAGCCAACGTGGTACGCTTGTTGGTCAAGCGGTCTGATACTAAGTCTAACATAAAGTTGAGCGGGTTTCGATCCCGGCTTCAAGCTTCCTACGTGTCTAGCCACACAGAAGAGTTGTGATACAACGAAACTGTGGAGGACTATATATATATATATGGAACCTCTCCGCACGATCGGTATATGATACAAAGTCAATTTTTAGCAGTGTTTAGAGGTTTTAATTGTAAGTTTTCTTTCTCTTAGAGTGGTTGCTATACCAAGGTTAAGAGTTGGAAGGGAATTAGTTGAATTCATATCTTTACTAATGATATTAGTTCTATGTCAAGTGCAAACATCTTTGTCCGGGGCTTTGAAATGGTTTGTAGAGTCTTTGTCTTAATCTATATACATGTATATATCGATATTTTCAACAAATACAAACACATATAAGACTAAAAAACAGTGGTTATAGATAAACACTAGAATACACATCCCCCCAAAGCAAACAAAATCACAGAACTAGGAATATAACTTGGTTCAACCCACCTTACAACAAATGCGTAGCATCAAACATCGGTAGGGGCTTCACAGATCTAATAAGCAAGCACTTCCGTAATCATAGCCCCCTTGCTAAAATCTTCTACAGAAACAATATAAAAGTCAATTAGAGACGTACAAGTAATTTATCTCAAATCATAAAAGGCCACAACAAAAAGATCGAATCCATCCACAGCACCAACAAACAATGCAACTGTAGAGAAACACGCCCCCTACAAGGAAACTCCCTGCAGAAAAAAACATAGTGTACGGAACCTCTGTAAAAATCAACTGCTCAGTCAGTGTGCAACGAAGGATATAATAAAACTATGAATATATAACCACAAACTTTCCTTCACATACAGAAATTACTCAACTAACACTTCTTTATCCACACAACGATTGCGCCTAAAAGATATGAACATTTTACCCATCATCACATAGAAAATACTAAAACTAGCACCCGCCTACAGCAAGACATAAAAAAATGCCTTCTTTGCCTTCACGAAAAACTAGCAATTATCATCCACCCATCACAAAACACCCTTCTAAATATAAAAATCAGAAAGTCTATCCAAATGCAGACATGAGAACAAACATCTCCCACATTTCGACCCATACACATAACCTATCCATCTTACCTATACCACCTTCACAACTAACCTCCCGCACAAATGACTCCACTTCACACCCGACGCACCGTAAGGACCACTTTCTTCCATCAAACCACACACCCGACGCACCGTAAGTAACACCTTCCTTCATTAAATCTTCATATCCATCGCCATGCACTCCACAATCTGTTGACATTATGTAAGCCAGTTTTTCGTGACTGTTAGAAATACGTACCCACACAGAATATTTAACACATCCCCCACGCACAAACCATCATATATTACAATTACATATACGTAACCTAACATTAACACAACAAAGATAGCTAATAAAGAATTATTATTATAATCCAACACAACTCCCCACCTATTATCCTTACGTCCCAGACCTATCATGCTAACACGTCCAATCATATATTCAGTTTTTTTAAATTATGCAATGATAATAATAATAATCATCGTACACACTCACACACGTATAAAAACAAAAGAAAAAACATATAGCTAATACAAAGAATTATTGTGACGTCTTTGGACGATATATTCACTATATTCCTAAAGTACATACCATCAGGGATTAAAATGATGTGTCCGCAATATATCATTAACACATCATAACTAATACAAATTATTATTGCAATCTAACACAAATAATATTCCAGCAAAAAATACTAATATTGCATAATACTCCATTATATATTACAATATAACATATCTCATCACCACGACATTTATTGCGATTCTGACCCACTATACTCCTTTATCTATTATGCTTACAAATTAAAACTTTATTTTCTTCGTAATGCAATGATGATGATATTTTGTTCCTTTGCTAA